>OV725077.1:221066190-221666190 GCA_928085145.1 Nezara viridula | reverse complement strand
CCAGGAAGTATGGTTTAAGATACAGGGGTCGCTCACCTCCTCATGAATCTCAGAGCGGGGACGTTACCTTCTCCATGCGAGAATCGAACCCACCGACGTAGTGGTCTAAGTAGTCGAGCAGGGAGCCTGCATTTAATTATTTTAATTTATTATTAATTGTTTGTATTTATTATTATTAATTTTGTGTGTGTGTGTTATTAATTCCCGCGAACGAAATCTGAACACTTGATATACAATTTTTGCAGGCGCCTTAACTCGCTCGACCACCGTGCCCCCATATATTTAGTATGTAAGTATAGTTATCAAACATTGCCTCACTGTATGGACTTTCATTTATATAATTCGCAACTCAAGAATGAAGTTAACGCTTTAAATATTAAATAAATAATAACATTTAGCATACTAAGTAGACCCTGTTTTGTATCAATAAACTTTTTCGACTATGACCAAAGCCCATCTGGATTTATCATATTGGCAAAGATATTGTGTATTTGGCTTTGTATATGTGTTGTTACTTTTCTGCTGTTATTGGATAAGGAAAGTATTGTGATAAGGTTAACTTGCATCGTACTGTTTTCAGCCAATCCTGGTTTCAGAAAAATTTGATCACGTTATGAGGAGACACACATTATATTTGTTCACAATTTAATTAATAGTAGAGTGTAATTTAATGATGATTGAAATACGAAATATAAATTTAAACTGTTCCTTATTATCATAAATAATATATGGTAATAATTAGAGATCGGATCTCCGTGCAATAAAAATCCGAAAAACGTACAGCAAAAACTCAAAGTCGTGCAATAAAAACCCAAAATATGTAAACTTGTTTAATTTACACCTAAAAACATGCGAAAATCATCTATTTTGTTTGATTTATAAATTGGTACATCAAAATCCTATCAAACCTTATGTTAAGCTTCCGAATTAAATTATTGTCACAAAAAAAAAAATTAAAATGTAACATTGATAATTAAAATCCATACTCAAATCAACTAGCTACAACAATACATAGTCTAATACAACAAAAAATTACATTTAAGCTAAGTGACAAATTTCGAGATTATAACTGGGTTAATGTTTGCGGAAAATTTGACAAATGTGATTTTATTGATGCCGAATTCATGATAGTCGTTCACTTCAAAGCCGGAAGGGATACTGAAGACTTTAAGGCAGTTTTTTTTTATTAAATTAAATGTGGAAAATGCTATTCCACGAATAGTCTGTCTGCACTTGTTTTTGGACAAGATAGTAAAGTAAATATTTACACACACACACACACACACATATATATATATATATATATATATATATATATTTATAAATCATTGAAGGAAGCTAATCGACTGTTCTACATGTCATGGGTGTTAAATATTCAGGAGGCAGTCTTTTTTTAAAAAAAAATTAATTTTTTATATGTACCAACGTTTCAACCCAAACATGTTTGGGTTGAAACGTTGACAGAAATAAATTTTTTTTTTAAAAAAAAGTCTGCCTCCTGAATATTTATCTACCATCACATTTATAAATCATTTAATCTGGCACGAAAATCAAAATGGTGCAATTTAAACCAAAAACGGCAAAACGTTCGATTTCATGCAATATAAAAGTATAATATTCTACAGATCTTGAATCGGATAGATACTCGGGTCCGGAGTTTTTACACCCAAGCGAATAAAATGTGTAATAACATGAATAACATGGCCTATAATAATCTATATATATATATAAATGAATGTATGTCTGTCTGTCCCTCTATTTGTCCTTTGTGCTTTACCAAACCATTCATCCGATCGCCATAAAACTTTGGGAAGTTGTTCCGTACACTCCTGGGAAGGTTTCTGGCATAGAACTTCTGTCTTACGATAATTTTATATATTTAAAAAAAATAAAAATGTAAATGTTTTTCTGTTCAAAGTTGCAAAAAAATGTGTCGCTATAAACTGTAGCGACAAAACGGCTTTACGGATTTTAACGAAACTTGGCTAAAGTCTTCTCCTTGAAACCCTTTTAATTTATGTGTATAACATACTTTCCGGAAAACAAGTTGAGAAATGTTACGATGAATTCAATATTCTATTTGCCGATAACTAAAAAAGAACCCAATTTTTGAATATCCATATTTATTTGAAAGATTCCTGAATTGCTGACAAAATTAAAAAAAAATCATTGAAATCGGACGGTTCGTTGCAGAGTTATAGAGTTTTAAACATTTACTGCTTTCTCTCCAGAAAAGGCCATTTCCTTTTGCTTCATCAATACCGAAGGTAGGCAAGCATTTTTTTTTTTTATTGATTAAAATTTTATAATTACTACAGTAATTGAAATTATCATTTGAAGAAGTTATATGATTCTCCTTATGTAGGTCAATACTATTATACGTTTTTTTTTTATTAATTTTTTAATTTAGTTTTGTAAGTTCAACTCAGACTGCTTCTGATGATTATGAATGACGGCGTATTCACTCAGATGATTATGAATGTTCAATTTGAAAATGTTAAAAAAAAATCATTAAAATTAGTTTTAATTGGAGCCATTTTACAGACAAATTTGTTTCCCAACTTTTTAAAAATGACAGATGTCCTTTGTTATTAATCTACTCTATGTGCTTTCTTTTTCATTTTGCCAGGCTAAGCCACAGCAGCGCGTGGCCGGGTAAAGCTGGTAACTAATAAAGTAGTATTGTGAAAAGGCATGAGAAGACATCTTACTTTTTTGTTTTCATTAAAGCTTTCAGACCGATCGCTGTTTAATGTGTTCCTATCACTACTACCTCTTTCTTTACTCATGAAAAGAAGTTGCTGGTATGATCTGGTTCTGCGTGGTAGATGCCGTCACAGAGCCTTCATCGCCCCGGGCCTAACCTGAGAGGCATCGATTTGTAATTCTAAGTAACATTTCAATCACGGCCTAACAGGAACGGTTCCCAAACTGATCGCTTACTATCAATAACAACCTCATGTTATGATTGAAAAGAAACCCGAGACTGACTATATTATTGAATAGGACCGGGTGGTACCTGAGGGTACGTCCTAACTGCACTAAGAATAATCGTCCTGCGATTTGTTGCTCCATCTTTAACTGACAATATGACATTAAGGATATTTCGAGGCTCTTTGTAGTTTTGTAATTTGCGTTCTTGTTTATAAATATTGTAGGATAATAATAAGTGGTAGAGAGAGCACTAGGCTCACAGTAAATAAGGTTTGAGGTCCCATAAAAAAAAAAATAAATAAAAAAGAAAACAGACAATTATTAATAAGCTTTTAAGTTCATTAGAATTTCAAACTTGGCACCCTTTCATAGGCTGATTAATATGCCTTTGAACGACGCCAATCCTACATGAACCTAAACGCTTATTTTACCAGATTTAAGTTACAAGTGGAGTTGAACAGGCGTTTGATAGAGTTTGGCACCCGGGACTGCTGTACAAACTCCGAAAATTTCTGCCACCTACATACTTCCTCATTATCCGTTAAAACCTTACTGATAGATACTTTAAAATAAATCACAAAAACGCTTTCTCATCTCTTTTTTCCCAGTCCGCTGGCGTTCCTCAAGGTAGTATCCTAGGTCATATCCTCTCTACAGTTTATACAGCTGACATCCCTACCTATCCCAAAACTGTCATCACCACATATGCCGATGACACATGTATCCTATCAGTTAATAATGATCCGTCAATTGCATCCCAAATGCTTCAATCACATCATAAATCTTGAAGAATGGTGTCAAAAATGGAGAATTAAAATAAACTCCAATAAATCCCATCAAATTATCTTTACCCTTCGTCATAAACCAACGACTGCCTGTCCTACAGTTTCCCTGTCCTACAGCGACTAACTTGGAATCCTCATACTAGACTGAAACGACAAGAAACCGCTCGACGTTTCCGATTACTTCAGAATTTACTAGACAAACGCTCTGAACTTCCCATTAATTACAAAAGACTAATATACTTGACTATAATAAGACCTATTTGGACTTACGGAGTTGAGCTATGGGGCTCCCCTAAACCATCGAATTCCTCTCGCATCCAATCCTTACAATCCAAAATCCTTCGTAAAATCCTCAATGCTCCTTACTTTGTCACTAATAAAATTATCCATAAAGATCTTAATGTTCTTTATGTTTCAGATCTGGCCCAATCCAGATACCTTCCATAATAAACTTCAAAATCATCCCAATACTCTCGTTTCTAACCTTGCTTCCTTTTCAATTCCTGATAACCCTCGCGGCGTCTGAAAAGAAGATGGCCCCGTGATCTCCTAATGTAGTCGTATCATCAGAGTGCTATCATTGGGTAGTTACTCAGAAAGTGTATTCATGTCATTATATCTATTATGTCCAAATTTAATAAATGTATTTATGTAATACAGTTGTAAATGTCATTAAGAAATAAAAAAAAAGAAAAAAAGTTACAAGTGTAAATAATTGGTAACGTATCATTATATTACATGTCCTTATACATAGAACAAGAGTTTTTATAAATTATTTTTATTACATTTTTGGCAAACCTTTTATATTATATTATGTGTTAGTATTAGAGACCGGATTAGCAGTAAAAATCCGGAAAACGTGCAGTAAAAAAGTCAAAATGTGCAAAATCGTGCATTAAAAATCCAAAATACGTAAAATTGTGTAATTAATACCTAAAAACATGTAAAATCATCAATATTGCTTAATTTATCATATTAATACATCGAAATCTTATCAGATATTGAGTTGACCGAGAGATAAAAAAAAAATGTAATGTAACATTGAAAATGAAATTCCAGATTATAATAGGTATTTAACTTTTACTAAGAATTATAATGAAAACTTTATTTTTTAATAGAGTTGAAATTTCCAATATTATACATTTCAAAACGCTTTTGTTAAAATTTAAAAAAAATTCGAATAGACTGTAATCTTTGAGATTTTCAAGTGTTCAAATATTAGTGTTGAAGCGGTTTTTCTATATCACTAAAATAAAATATTTTTGGGGATTACGTTCTTTCAATAAAACAAAAAAAAAAAAAAAAACATTCAATTCCTTGATAAGACTATTTTTTTTTCTTACATGTTCCGCAATGAGCGTCTATCAGTGATTTCCTATCATCTGTTTGATTTTTCATGAGGTGTATAGAACTTTCTCATCAAATTCTTTGTCCTCACATTTCAAATCGGAGTGTTTTTATATCTAGATATTAATTTTTGACGGAAGGCTAGATTTTACTTTCATCATTATCAATTTTTTTTTTTGTTGATAAAAATGAAATTTCTACAAATCAAACAATTTCTACTTTTTCCTTTTGTAATGAATACGATTTTGCTTCCCACAGAATTATTTACCTTCCTCATGTTTTTCTATTTTGTATAATGAATTTAATTTGAAAAACATAGTAAAATAAATATTAACACATTCACTTATACATTTGTATTTATAAATCGTCTAATTTAGCACAAAAGTGCAAACATGTGCAATTTAATTCAACAAAAATGAAAATCGTACAATTTAAGCCAAAAACAGGTCCTGAAACGGATAGATATTCGAGTCCGGAGTTTTTAGACGCAAACTAATTACCATCTTTCAAATAATTTAGTTAATTATGACTATAATTATTATAGCCCCCCTACCCCTTTTATTGGTACACCCTTGGTACTTCTTGAATCCGTTTAATTGTATGTATATTACATATTTGCTCGAAATGAAGCGAAAAAAGTTACAATGGATGCAATATTTCATTTGCTAATTAATCAAAAAGTACACGCTATTTGGTGGATCATGAGTATGATTTCTTGAAATATAATGATTTACTTTAAAAAAATCGGTTTCGGTTTCTTGTTGCTGAGATATTGAACTTCAAATTTCGAAAGAAGAAGATAAGTGAATTTTATTTTGGGACATTTAGGCCTCTAAGAATAATGAAAATGAACAATAGAAGTGTCATTTGTCTTGAGTAAAATGACAAGAAATAATTAAATTACCGAGTGCTGTTATCTTGGAATTAAAATAAGGAATAAGAATTAGTAAGCAAATAATGCTATAGATAAATACATGAAAGTATGCTTACATTTTTGATTTGATAAACAACGCAGGTAATTTAACAACGTAAGTACGTGTGAAATAACAGTAAAATAAGGCTGACAACACTAAAATACAGAAATTTAATTCTTTTATCTATTAAGAACATTGATGAGGAGTTGGAAAAATAATTTATGTTTAAATACAGTTAAAGGTGAGGTTTAGTTTCCACAAGGTACCACACATTATAAAGGATTTTTTAAAATAATAATTAGAATATACAGTTATGAATTCATACAACGAATGTGTATGTTTGTGGGCTGGGGTTTAGAGAATGCACAGAGGATCAAGGAGTAAACAAATGAAGAAAGTTAGAAGGATTTTAGGATGAAAAAGTTTGGAAAAGGAATATGCCTAGGAAATATTGCCTGGGTAAAACTAGATTTATTTGACTTTATAACTCGAAAAATTTATATCTTCAAAAGCCCTCTAGATTTTTATTTGAAGAACAATTTGACTTTATTAATTTTATAACAAACAGTTTAAAAAAAAAAATTAAGAAAGTAATATTTCTGTTTAATTTTTTCAGAAGTGGTAAGGATTGTAGTGTGCCAAATATTTGATTTATATGTATATGAAAATTACAAGGCTTTGGGTAACAATCCGCAGCGTATGTAAAATATATTTGCTGAAACATCCTCTACTTTATTTCCTTGTAGCTTAGACGGGATTGTTCGTGAACTTTGCTGTTTTGCGAACGTTTGAAATTAGTTTACACTTCGCTGGATAGCGATTTTTCGATCCTCTGGCACAAGATGTAAGTACCGAGAGGTCTTGAGCTATCGATATCTCTATCGGGAGTGGACTACTAATGAGATGGATATGTTTCCCGTTGGGCGGCCGTTACCGGGCGAGGAGTAATTGGTTCTTAAACCGACCGCATCATTACCGCGCTCTCTTCTCGGTAAATAAAACTAAGACCCTGTTAAGTATAGGGCCCCACCAGGCTCTTTCATTTCGGATCCATTTTTTATACATTTCTCACACACAAAGAAGCCTTCTCCTTTTTACAATACAAAAAGTAGGCAAGATTAATGTACCTATTCCTCTCTGGCTCTTTTGAAGGAAGGATTCGTTAGATTTCTGTTTTCCTTATTAAAGTTGCCTTTTGGCCTCTACATATGCCGTAATAGCTTTGTGGCAGCGAGCCTTCAATTTGTCTTGGGATGTAGATGGGTACATTATGCATCCTACTGCTGTAAGTATTCTACGTTATACATTTCTGGAAGGAAACGACTCTGTATTTTATTAGTTAGAAAGAAACATTCTGCAAGAAGCTAGAAGCACCCATCCATTCCGTTTTTGCGTTGTCAAATTAGTGTAAATAGTAAGTGGTGTAATTCTGGGTTTATCTCAAGATGATTTTGTAGCTGAGGGATGGTGGTATTACATTTAAAACAAACCAACATGTTATTGTTTCTATTCAATAGACCTCAAGAAATGTGAATACACATATACATATACATGGTGTTTCGTAATTGCACACCACTATTTTAGGTATGTGTTCAATATCACAAAATAAACAAAACAGTTTATGTTAACATATATCTTAAACTCAATTATTAAACAGTTATCAAAGGTCAAAGATTTATTATTATTACAACATTTAGAGTAACTGTTCCAAGGGGTCTCCGTTTTGTCGAATGCTACATTCAGTCCGGCGAATCCTTGCTTCTCTGGCTATTCTTATTGCATCAGGATGGTGCTGGAGAGTTACTGCGCCTTCCACGAACCGATTTCTTAGCTCTTCTTGCGTGCGAACTGCCGCAGAATAAACCTTATCGTACTTATACTTATTTTATATGATGAACTACTTTATTTTAATATTTATCATAGTGCGGGAAGATATTTAGATATTATTGTTGCTTGTAGTTTTTGAATAATCACCAACTTGTAAAAGATCTGCCTCCATTTCCCTCCTAAATTTCTAGGTAGTAAGGGTTTTTTAGAATTGGTTGTTGTTCAGGGTTCAGACGAAGACGTATATAAATTTTAAATGCGCATAGGTTTTCTTTTCATGTAATTTTTAAACGTCGCTTATATTTGTGTTGTTTCAAACGTCAACTGTTAGCTTGACAATGAAGCTATATATGACACTTTACGATATAAATTACTTAACTCTCAATGTTTGAAAATTGTTCAGTTGTTCTACAGAAATAACAATTCTGTAACAGCTGTGTATAGACTTTTACGGGAACATTATGGTCAGTTTAAACGTCCTACCGAGAGAACATTGTGCGGCAGTTTGAGGAAACTGGATGCGCTGGAATTAGGGTAAGCCGTGTGCATCATCGTGGCGTTCGTTCAGCCCAGAATATTGCTCCGGTGAGTGATAGTGTTGCCGACGACACTGGATTATCAATTCGACGTCGTTCGCTGAGTCAGGGTCTTTCTTGTGGCTCTCTTCGGGGCATTTTGCGTAGGGATCAAGTGAAGCCCAGATACCATGGCCAGCGAAGAATTTACGCTGATTGGGTCCTTCAGCAGCAGGAAGTTGATACTAATTTTTCAATTTTCATCTGCGGTAAAAATCGTTTCCAGATATCTTTATATGATAATAAACCAAATTGCCGCATTTTGCGTGAAAAAAATCCTCATGTGATACAAGAGACACTTGTATTGCATGTCCGTAAAGCTACTAATGGCACACATTGTCGTCAGGAGGCGTAATTGGCGAAATATACTTTTTTGAAAGCGATAAAGTTCAGACAGAGACAGTCAACGATGAGCACTATAGGCCATAATAACAGATTATTTTTTTAAAACTTGTTTATTGAGAAATATTACAATTTGCCTCAAAGAACACTTATAATAGTGTTTAGAGATCAGAAAATAATATATATATATATACTACACAAAATGAAGGATAAGGATATTGACTTGGAAGACATGTGGTTTCAGTAAGACAACGAAACATACCACACTTTAGATGTTATGCGTGAAAAGATCAAAGGTCGTATTATTTTAAATCACGGTCATGTCAATGGGTCGCCAAGATCAATCCATTTAATTCAATTGGATTTCTGTTTGTGGGGTTTTCTTAAGAGTCGCGTCTATACCAACAAACCTGCAACGTTGGGACACCTAAAAACTAATATCCGCCAAGTTATAGCCGAGATAACCTTCGAAACTTACAAAATTACATCGAACGAATCGACTGTTGCAGAAAGTCCAGAGGGGCCAATTGCCTGACATCATTTTCATATTTAATGAATTATACTAAATATTCGATTAATAAAAATATAACTAAAATAATATTACATTTTGTGTTGTTTTTTAAAAATAAAAGTTAAGAAACTCAAAATCACCCTGTATGTAAAATATTCAATTTGTATTATATTTTATTAGTTTTATTCCGAAAACTGACGTTTTTTTGTGATGGAATCGATAAAATAGATTCATAATTTTTCTTGTGTTCCATGTTATGGTTAAGTAATTAACTCAGGAATTAAATAGATTATAAATATAAGAAGTGTTTGTGGCGTTTTATGGGTTAAAAAAAAACTACTTTACTTTAGTTGGTTTTTCAGTTTTTAACATTTGCACTTTATCAGTTAAATTAATCTTATTTTGGATCCCCTCTAGACCGGAATGCTAACAAGTAAAACGATTTTTTTTTTTTGTAATATTTGAGTAAACTTCTTTTTATAGAATTTTTGATATGGATATTCAAAGTCTCTCGTCATAGTTGAGTAGTAGTGTCAAAAGTCATCTAACGGATTTGAATTTGTAGAACATTCATATACGAGATGGGCACATTTTTTCTGAATTTGTTGACTTGATTTATTAAGACTGTAATTGACAAGAAAAGGAAATTAAATAAATCCAGTTTTCTAACATACCCGATAACATCCTTAGGAGACTCAAAAGAAGCTTAATGAGGGATCTCCTCTACTAGTTTCAAATACTCTTCCTCCTCGCGCCTATTCCGACTTCTCCATTTCGCCATCACACTCGCTGGTTGTTGGAACTTCTGACAGATGTGAGTGAGAAAAATAAGATTAAAAAACTATTTATATAAAAATTCATCCAATAGTAAATTAAAAAACATAGTTTATTAATACTAATAATACAATACAGATATGTTTCATATAATTGCGTATCAAAACATCTTTCTTTCGCCCAAGGTATCTTCTTGATCTCATCAAATTATTGATTATTATTTTCTGTTAGGTGTCATATGAATATGGTTGATCTATTTGTTATGTGAACTGATAATATATCTCTTCTTCTTATTGACGTTTGCAGGTGGTCGCATATGTTCTTTCTCTCCTTGCATTGAGCAAGTACAGAAGACATGTCTGGAACTCCGAGCCTCGGGTTTCGTGGAGCTGACTACGATGGAATGCCTTCAGAGGGAACTGCAGGTGGCTAACAGGACGATGCCAATCCTGGATTTGGAAGGCGATGGAACCAAAAACGTAAGTCTTTTATACCTATATTGTTTTAATAAAGAATATTATTTTTATAGATTAACCTTACTTATAGAAAGAATATCGAAATGATTAAATGTAATGCTTTCACTGCCTTCAAACGTTACCGTGCAAGATTGCTGATTTTAGCTTGCTTCTGATATTAATTGATACAGTTAAATAGGTTAAAGTGTACTTAGGAAGTGTTGGAATGGAGAATATTAGGGTAAATTTATAACTGTGTTCAATGTATGGGAGGGAAGAGATATAGAACGTCATACATAAAGTTAGTTAGTGATCAGTTTATTACCTGCAATATTATAAAGTTATTACCTATTCGGTTTATTATACTTTTTATGAGTTATTTTAAGTGAATTTATTTAGTCAAATTATGAAATATTGGGGGGGGGCTGTCCCGCTTTATAAAATATTGACGGGACAAGTTCCAGTGTCTATGCTTACAATTATTGGACCACAACAAACAGCAAAAAAAAAAGTTAAGGATTGGCTTATTGCAATAACAGATCGGTATGTTTTTCTACCCTGGATTGTGTGTCATATCTCTCTGGAAGTAAATACTTAGTTACTAAATTAAGATCATTACTGTTACTCATTACTGTCAAATACAGTTTGTATGTTTAATAAATGTTTTGGAGAGTATATCAATTTTTGACTATGAAATATTCCAACATAACATAAACGCTACGATCATAATATGTAATACTAACATTATTTCTAACAGAGAATGTTTTAGTATATAAATTATTATTGTTAGTTTATAATCTGAAATATCCAACCACTAAGTCTTAATACAGGTAAAGAACAGAATAATCTGCCATCCTTCCTTTAATTCAGTCATCATTATGTCCTCGAATAATGTGATTTTTCCCCACTCTTCGTGATGTCTGAATTGGCCAAAAGTTGATGGTTATTTTGATTCTAGGCAAACTTTTTAAGCTGTAATAAACATTTGATAATTTTCTATTTACTTACAATATTTGTTTTATTCCCAAGCTATAAAATTTGAGTATCCTTTCTAACGTGAAAAGGGAAACACTCGATTTTCAGAAGAACTATTTTAATGAGTTCAAAGTCGTTTCGCTGCCCAGGCAGCAAGGAACATTGATCGAGATTTTGGCGAAGAGAGCTCAAAAGAAAGTACCACTCGTCGTTATCGGTTTTCTAAATTTTCCTCAGACGTTAGAGGTTATAGGATCTACTCTCTGGATGACCTCTATAATCAATCGAAGAGAAAGATTTTAAAGAAGCTGTGGATGAAATCCTTTATAAAACAGCCAGGAAACTTGCTACAGATTTCGGCTCAAACGGTAAGTCGAATGACCGTTTCCAGATTTTTAAAATTGATCGGAGAGGTGAAAAAGCTTGTATGATTTGTAACGGAGAATTGTTTGTGCGTCAAAGATATAAAATACATTTTATCGTAGACAGTTAAAAACTTAAAGGATTTGGGCTATACAATTCTACCACACCCACTATATTCTCTTAATCTATCCCTTACATACTACCACTTTTTTCGGAGCTTGGACTACTTTATGCAGGGTAGGTTGTTTACAAATGATTTGAAATGTGTTTTCTGACTTTATTTCAATTCCTGACTTAAAGATTATTCGTTGGCAAAAGTGTATTGAAATGTATGGTGAATATTTAGAATAAAATATATTTCATGTATTTATAAATTTTTCATTTATTATTTGTTTCTAAAAACGGTCATTTCATGCTTGACGACTCAGTGTAAACAATGACCATTCTTGAAATGTTCTACCGATATTCTAGAAATTTCCATTCTCCCATAGGCGCTAGTTATATGAATCAAAAAAACTCAATGGGAGTCCCTCAGTATCGATAAAAATGTTCCGATAGCAATCTCTGGAACTGCCTCGAGAAACTGATTCACATGGCTATAAACGAAGGGCCTAAAGTTGATTAGACGTTAGACGTCAGGTACAGAGAGATATGTGCTGTACCATTTCCTAATTATATCTAATCACAGGGCTATAATTGCAGGCGGGAGGGGGGCCAATCAGCCATAATAGCATATCCAGTTCTTCAGTAATCGGATGTAAAACGCCTCTACCGAGGATACCTTCTTCGGGACTCGCTTATTAGAGGAATACTCTCCCTGGGTACCCTGTCGTTGACATCGTTGTATCCTTTAGGTAAAGATTATGATTGGTCAATGACGAAAAAGTTAATTAATAAATTAGATAAGTTCTTATAAAATGATGTTTTTCAAATATTTTGTTGATCTCAGATATTAAAACGGGTTTTATGTTAGTAAAATTCTTTGGAAAACTCAAATAAATTATCAAAAGTCACAGCACACCACATTTATTCTAAGACCAGAAACATGCCCTCTTGTATACTTAGACATACCGATTCCACAAACAGACAGAGTACAATCCCTAGGCCTTACATTCGATAGGAGAATGACCTGGGGTCCACATGTGAAGGAAAAACGAATCAAATTAAATCTAAGACTAAAATTTTTACATTCACTGTTAAGACGACATTCCAAATTAAAAGCAAGACATAAACTAAGTATTTACACATCTCTTTTAAAACCTCTTTGGGCTTACGGACTACAAATATACGGAATTGCAAAACCAACTCACACAAAAAAACTTCAAACTTTTCAGTCTAAGATACTACGACTAATCACTCAAGTACCATGGTACGTGAACAACCACACTTTATACACCGACTTGCACGTTCCGACCGTCAATGAACACATACGAACGCCGATTTCATGACATGTTAAACGAACACTCCAACCAGCTGGTAAAAGAAATGGCCACAACTAGTATGTCGGAGAACTGCAGAAGACGACTGAAAAGGGTCTGGATGAGGGATCTGCTTAAATAATGTTTTAGTAAATAAAAGCCGTGGAAGGGATACCGCTGGGTATTGCTATTCCTCATGCCTATCAAGCCTTTTTATTTATTTATTTTTATTATTTTTTTTATTTATTTATTTTTCTCTCATTACTATGCCAGCACATCTGCTGATTGTCGATAATAATTGACAGGTGCGGATAAATATATGTAAGTTCCAAAAAAAAAAGTTAATAAAATTAATTATGAGAAATACTATATTGGAGAAAGGGAAGCTGGTTTTCTTTAAATATTCTTGGTTTCTTTAAACAATGCATTGATAATGCTATATTATAATTTTTTCCAACCTTCAGATCAAATATCACGAAGTCAAAAGCTATCTGGGACTGGTTGTTGCAGTTTGAATAACTCTAATAAACCACTAAACAAAAATCAAATGATGGGTATTAAAATGATTCACAAATATTTTATTTTTACAAATATTTTTCTTTATTTTTTTTATCACAATGATATTTACGTCGGTAACAAAGCAGCGTAATATGTAAAAATAAAATATTTCCCAACCAGTCCCAAACCGAATTTCACAATAAAAACGGTTACCAACGTCAAGAAAAACAAAAATGGAGAAGGTATTTTTCCCTACAATAATTAGAACTAGTAGGCTCGTGCGAAATATTCGCACAGCATATTGTTATCAAATGCCAGATTAATAATAAAATAAAATAATGCAACGTATCAAAAGATAAATAAATCAAATGTTACTTTATCGATAAATATAATCGACAAAGAAAACAAAAATTAATTTATTAATCTTTATTAATGTTTGGAACCAACATGTTTACAAATTGCAAGAATCTGTATCTTTGCTAAAAATTGTCCGATTTCAATGATTTTTTTTTTCCTTTTGTAGTGAATTAAGTAATCTTTTATGTAACCACGGGCATAACCAAGGGAAAAGTATGTCATTTTTTAGTTATTCGCAAATAAAGTTAGTTTTCTTTCGTAACTTGTTTGCCTGAATTTTCGGGGTGGTTGGACTATTTTGCCCGCCTGAAGGAGAAGGAAACCTTGGTGACTCAATCTTGAGATTTGGTGAAACATTAACAATGATATGACTTGCCGATCGATATCACCATCGATAAATAATATAAACTCCTCCTGTCCGATTATAGAGACCTCAAGTAGACGAAATGAGACATGTATTCAATGACAGTACTACAATTACGTTTTAGTACGTTTTGGGGCTAAAAAAACGCAGGATCCGATAGTTCCGGAGGAACTATCCGGGTCTTGCTGTACGCATCAAAATCTTCAAGATCCAATTTGTCCCTTATCGATCTACAGACCTACCACCGTTCAGGTATTGAAGCCTAGCAAAATGTTTGTATCGACTTTATTTATTTTATAAAGAAAAACAAAAGTAGAGAATACGATTCGCTAACCCCCCGTGAAATTCTGAATCCAACGGTACCCCATTCGTGGTATTCGAGCATGACAGGAGCTTATATTCGGTACAAAACCGATTTCGAGCCTTACTGTAATAATATATGTACGGATGGAAATGAGAATCATATATGACAAAAAATGGAAGGGTTGCACCTTGTACCAGCCATCCCAGCTCTCACCTAAATACTGTTTTATATGTGCCATCACTTCAGCCTTTTAGATCTTCTTCAGAATAGTATAAGAATAAATTTAGTATGAATTAATCGGCTTAGAGGAAAGGATAACAGTAAATTAGTATACTTACAAATACATGACGCTACTATTAGTGCAATAGGTCGTATGTAACAGTTTTCCACGTTTATTCTATTTTTTACATTTTGTAGTTTGCAACTTCAATAAGTAATCTGCTAGAATGGAAAATCACATATGAAATGCTGATAAATCATTGAGAAATAGTCAGTTCTTATATTTTTCTTTAAAATAAACTTAATTTTTACATAAGACCTTTTGCACTAACAGTAGCAATGAATATGTCTACCTACTAATAATGTAATGTAAATAACTACCTTATTGACTATAACTTTATAATCATATCTACTATATTTTATTATTCAGTTCCCGATGGTCTTGAGGTTCGGTCTATAAATTAACAGCTATATTTTAGCGGCGTTTTATGACTTAATCGTTCTGATGTTTTTCACATTTATAGAGAATCACTTTCTAAAAACCTGTTTTTTTTTATCAGCAGCAAAATATTAAATTTTTATTTTTATCCTGTTTTATTCATTACCAACATTCGTAAAATATTCAAAACGTATTACTATGTCACAAATATTTTTTTTTTTGCCACTGTTTCACTACTACCTTTTTTAAAATCTTGGTAAGAGAAATATGTATGCAGTCAGTGCAGAATCATTTCGTTTTGGCATTTATTTTACTGAAAAAAAAAATGCCTGAAAGGTTCATTTAAAATTTCTCTCTAGCATTAGAATATGACCAATTAAAACCATATATTCATTTATACAAGAACTTTAAACAAAATAATATTTAAATAATTTTTTTTTTTTTTATTTATCGATATTAACAACTGTATTATAAAAAAAAATACAACTAGTAAATGTGCACACAGTAATAATTCAATCACATGAAAACACTTTTTGATTTGAGAAACTACCCATTGGTAGCACTCTAATAATATATTTACATAAGTAGATCACGAGGCCATCTTCTTTTCAGACGCCTCGAAGGGTTATCAGGGATCGAGGAGAAAAATAAAATTTACATACATTTTTCGAATTTTCAAAATCTATCATTGGAATATTGTTCTAAATATTGGAATCGGTTCAAAACTAATGAAACATTATAAATTTGCTGGTCGTTGATTAACAACAAAGATTGAATTAAGCATTGATTGATCTTCAATTGAACATAAAAAGGTCAAGTTTTTATAAACATTAAAGTTGCTGTTTCTTCTGAGGTATTCCTGCCTTTACATGAAAGTTGTGTAACAAAACTTAGCCGTGTATTTATTGTGTTCGGTAAATGATTATGGGTTTATCTGTTTGTACCGTTAGAGATTGTTTCGCAAGATCCGTGTGAGGACCGAACCCTTCTTGATGTTAGCTATCTTGGAAGGTCAGTAGATATTTTGCAACTCCTAACATTTCTTGAATATTGCCTCTATCCGTCTATTGCCTCTCTATTAGGATTTATGAGAAAAATCGCCTATTGATGCTTTTGTCTTGAAACTTCAGTATTTCTTAATAATTGTCTCGGCTAAGACGTCTCGCAAATTTTATTGATTACATCGAGAAAAGAGATGGTTGTTGGTAGCGGTCATAAAAAAAAAAAAGCAACTAATAAAACTTAAAATAGTAGAAACTATTTTATTAAGACGATGTTTCGCCCCAACTATGTAGGTATTCATCAGGGCAATGGCCAGGAAGGGCTTTTCGTGCGGAAATGTGGCAGTTCGATTGAATGTTTAAATTTTTTAAATGATTTTTATCTCTATCCTCAATATCATTCAATATTAAATATAACGTATTAGTTTTAAAAAAATTAAACTTTTTTTACCCTAAAGAAGTTCAATCTTTTGACGGATGAATGTGATTTACTTTTTCAAGAATGTACTCATTGATCACTTTGTGATAAGGTCTTATTTCTGTTGGGGTGTAAGATATTTTGAAAGATCGTTATTGTCTTGCCAAACTAGTCTTTGTTACCGTGTTATTCCGCAACATCGCACGTCTAGAGAAAAAGGTGTGAAGCTAAAAACATTCTACACAATTAAAAAGTAATAAAACACACAAAGATCGTAACTGGAATTTTCTTGTTTTGGAATTTTCTATTCAAATAAAGGGTCAAATTACTGATATGCGGTTTTCAACGCATCTATACTTTTTAGATCCAGCCTTCTGAGTCCAAACCACATTTTTAGCCATTGGTCTGTCTGTCTGTGCCAAGATTTTTTTGGGAACTACTGAACCGATTTTTTTTATTTTGTAGGGTTAGGGTTTTGACTACTAATGCCTGTGACAAAAATTGGGTGCTCGATGCGCAATAAATTAACATGTTTAGCCTTTTCTGAAAGGTAATGGGATTCCCTACAAAACTATATACAAATTGTTCATTTCGGACAACTATTAACGAAGTTAAAGCTATTCAATTTGGAATGTAAGATTGCGGGTACATATCCTGGTGTCAGAAAGGGATGAATCAGAGAAAAAAGATAACTTAGTGAAAGTAAGTAAATCTGTTGCCCTCATCACACAAGCTTCACTATTTCCTCTACTTTTAACAGAAATTATTGTTTTACAAACTTAGGCTATGGCAAAAAGTTTTTGATCAATAATATTAGAGGGCATCGAAATGTTTACACTGATCTACCTTAAGCCGGTTTACATTGCTTTAGTTTATCGAATGAATGGAAGTCAAATCTTTTCTTTGATCAATTTTGTTTCTTGATGGACATATATAAAGATATTAGAATTTTTCTGAAAGAGGTAGGAAAGTCATGTGAGTGGACACACCAGATTTTTTTTATGGCGTCAAGATTCTACTCAAAATCCTATTTTGCCAGATGAAAGACTTATTTGGCTTATTATAACTTATGGTTGCTTACATTCCTATCCGAAACGATCAGTAACAGCAAATGGTCGCTTCCTACGCACTATGCAGCAATGTTAGATGTATACATTATCACGTAGTTTAATGTGCGAGGAAAACAAATTAAACTAATTATTTAAATAAAATAATAAATTTAACTAAAATAATATAATAATGAAAAGATAATCTAAATCTAATATTTTGTAAATAAAGGAACAATTATTATTGTCGGAGCCTGTTAGTCATATGATTATGGACGGTATCGGTACTTCAAATGGGTTCTTATAAGGAACTTATTGTCAAATGAATAAAATCTTAAGTATTAGGAATATAATGGAGTGCAAGACATGAGAACCTTAGTGTTATATTGAAATAAATGAAAACATGTAAAAGCAATCAACGAAAGAAAAACAGAATATGAGTGGCGAAAAGAAAGCCATGATTATTAGCATTTAGGTGTTTGACCAACCTCAGAATGATGGTATTGACTCAGTGTCTCGCTTGTTTCGGAGGTTTTCTTCCTCTGTTTGATTTTTTACTAAGATTTCTCACTGCATTAATTTTCCATGTTAATTTGATTCCTAGAAATATATTGTTTATGGTCTTCAAGTATTTTGGTATTTCCTTTGATATCATTTTTATGCATCTGAGTTTCATCAAATAACTTAGGCTGGATATTTTCTTATTATTTCTGCAGCCTTTCCTCTCTTTCCAGAGGAAGCGTCTTCTTTGTTTTGCATGCAGACATTTCTCTTCTGTATCTCTGACATAACTGGCATAAATCTAGTGAGGCATAACAAAAACGGTTGATAGCCTGTTGGATACTTAATAATTCCATTCGAAATATAAATGAACAAGCAAACCTCAATTACTTCCTTCTTGATATGTACACCCTTTGGCAGAATCTTAAGAATTATGACTTGAAAATGCAGTAAAATAATAACTGATTACTAACTTTAGTTCGACCACGATTATTTGGCATCCCGAGGGGGAACTTGTGGGGCAATATATTAAAATTATATTCTGTTTTTTTCGTTAACCTTTGGTCAAAAATATCAGTTATTACAAATTATTGCCTGTCTGTCTCTAGCGTTCTTAAAGTAATATTAATAATCTTTCTATTTGTTCTGGGACGGGTCTCTTTAGAATAATTAACAAGGACAAAAATGTTGGCTCAGATATATATAAATGGATTTACAAAGTAAACTAATAGGTATAATGGAAAAAAAATCTTCTAACTTAAATCGATTAAAAATAAAAATAAATAAATGAAAGAACAATGAAATGAAAATAAACTAATAATATATATACATATTTACAGAAATTTCTATTTACAATTTTATAGGGACTGGATAGAAAGGGAGTGGTTGAATAGATGGGATTTAAAAGTAGGAAGACTATTGGAGCGACGGATGTCAGGAGGGATGGAGTTCCATGGGATGAGGATCGAATAGTAAAAGATTTATCGAAAGCAGCGGTTCAGTGGGCCAGTATATATAAATCTGAAGACCGGGAACTAGCAGTGACGTTTAGTTGTTTAGGTCTTCGATTGATGTTGTGTGACCCAAATCTAGAAAAATATTACACATAGGAAATACCATTACCAAAACAACAGATTAGTTTCTAGTTAATAGCCGATCTCTAACATGAAGAATACGTGTAAACATTGCATCCTATACGAAAATCGCAAATCTCAAATGTTATTTTTAGAGATTCACTATGTTCCTTAGAATAGATCCAGGCATACTAGTATTTTAGTATTTTTTTTTTAATTTTAATGAAATTTATTACTGTATTACATAAAAATACATCAGTAAATGTACTTTGGTACAGTATGTTATATAGATAAATTTAAAGGCGTCGAGAAAATGACTTTAGCGAAGTTTCATTGAAATCGGTACATTCGTTTAGGAGCTACAGTCTATAGCAACGCAGGTTTTTCGGCCGCCATTTTGAAAGTAAAGCGGAGTAATTCGAGGAAGCAAGGTTTGAAACGAGAGGGTTCGGATGGTTCTGAACTTTATTACGGAAGGATACGTATCTGAATTGGGCCAAATCGGAAACATATGGAACATTAAGGTCTTTATGGATGATTTTATTTGTGGCAAAGTAGGAGCATTGAGGATTTAACATTGCATCCTATACGAAAATCGCAAATCTCAAATGTTATTTTTAGAGATTCACTATGTTCCTGAGAGTAGATCCAGGTATCCTAGTATTTTGGTATTAAAATTACTTTATATCTAGTAAATAGTTTCTTAAGTAATTCTTTTACTAATTGTAATTTGAAATCGCATTTAGAAAAACAATCTTGCGTCGAAACCAGACCTGTCGCATCCACCGTACTGCGAACTCTGACATGTACACGGGTATTCCTCCAGGAATTCTCGGACCACCGGTAAAAATAGCCCTGTTATTAAAAGCGTGGGAACGAGGCCTTGGTCCACGTCGCCGAATAGCTTTAATTACAGGTAGTTAATTGATAATCTGGTGGCACATCGTGACAGCCCCGCCGCGGGCAGATATCTGTGTAACTAGCCTAATCACTCTTATCACTCAGATTCCATCTGACTCCTGCCTCGTTGCACAATCGGTGGCTATCAGTAAGCAGTCGAGGATCGAAGTAGAACTGATCCCTCCCTAGGATTCTTGCTCAATGTCACCATTCCTCTGGTACTGTTTTGGTTGTAATTGAAAAACGCTGCAAATTATTCCACAATGGTTTATTATTTCCAGACAATTATACATCTAAAGTAACATTACCTTCATAGTTACAAAGAAAAATAAATAAAAGGTGATTCCAATTATTGGACTAAACTTTTTTTTTTTAATCATTAGTAATATGCTAAAAAAAAAATAGGATTTGCTCAGTAACACATTCAACATTTAAAAACCAAACAAAGGATATAACATTTGGAATTGAACATATTAAAAAAAACCGGAGACCATATCATTGCTCCTAATTGTCCGATTTTAACGATTTTTTTTTTTTTTTTTAGAAAATTTCGTAAACTTTTTAAAAACCATACAACATCCACAAAAAAGTGTAAACTCTCTGAGTTAATCGGAATTTAATTTTACCATCCCTCGTAACTTTTTTTTCCAGCTTCTTTTCGTTGAAGTATGTTATATAGATAAATTTAAAAGGCATCAAGAAAATAACTTTAGCGAAGTTTCATTGAAATCGGTACCTTCGTTTAGGAGCAACAGTCTATAGCAACGCAGGTTTTTCGGCCATTTTGAAAGTAAAAGGCGGATGATAATGTCGATGAAGGAGGATCATCCTCGGGTGACCTCTGATTTTATATCCAAATTTGAAAAAAATAGGTCCAGTAGTTTCGGAGAAAATGCGCGGACGGCGGACGGACAAAAAAATTTTTATTCGTTTTTGGAATTCTACGCATCCTGAAACGTGAAACCTCAAATTTTGAGGGGGAGTTAAGTTTTTGAATTTTTTGGTCGATCACAATGGTTGATTATTGAAAATAATAAACCAAAAGTGACTATGAATTGCTTTTGATCATAAATGTTTGGTCGTTAAGAGATATATATTTCATTAAGTATAATTTATTGATTAACGGATGTTATAATCGGAAATTTTAGGGATAATTTACTCTCCTATTATTCTAACCAACTCAATTTCATCATAATATATTCAATATATTTTTTACTATTAATAAATTAACAACTTTTTTTTATGTGTAATGTTTTCGCGAGGGAAGGGCCCGATCGTTGATGTACTACCACTCCTTGAATTTCCCGCCTCAGGTCATGCAGAAACAGTTACCTTAAGCCATTTCGACCTTTCGGGCTGACCTTAAACTGCTCTACCAGCTGGGAAATTTCTTATTACCTCTTCTGTTACGTAATACCTTCGGACACTATCGATCTATAATGGCCAGTTTAAGAATAATTTTACTATTAGTAACTTTAAACAATCATACAGTTAATTTGAAAAAAAAAATATATTCAAGATTTATCGCTTATTTATATTTAAAAAATTGTTTTGGATTATGATGTTATGATTAACAACGTGCTAAAACGATCCAAATTATGAAGAATGGAAATGATTTTTTGATCTGTTGGGCGTTTTCTTTTTTTTATTGAGACTTTTCTTCTGCATTACACTACATCGTACTTAAGAGTGCGTACTTTTTACTGCGCTTTACAAGTATTCATTTTTATATTTTTGAATGAATACACCTGACCTGGCACATTGAAAATTCCTAATTCAAATTCGAAAATCCGGATATATCACAAAAGATTTTTAAGTAAAAATATAAATAGAAAGCTTTTATGAACGTGTTCAAGGGACGGCGACAAAGCATGCTGGTAGGAATAATTTTCGATCCCGGCCTGTATGAGTTGTATTTTGGATGGATTAAGGTTAAATGCTGCCAAAACTCATTTATGCCAAGCCATTGTCATTGCTTCCAAGCCCCTTCTTAGATCCCGTACAGACTTTCCCATCCTTCACCTTAATGACCAGCCAATCTCCTTCTACTCCTATGTTAAAAATTTAGGATTTTTCATTGATCAAAACCTCTTTTGGAATCACCACATTTCTCATATCTCTCGACGGACAATTTCCACCCTCAAACTATTCCATCGCTTCAGCCATCTCCTACCTCAACATACGCGTAGACTCCTAGTTTCCTCTCTCATTTTCCCCCACTTTGACTATAGCTGTGTGGTGTATGATGGCCTCTCTTTCTATAGCTCCGCGATAGACTGAAAAGACTAATGAACAGCTGCGTAAGATTTGTGATCGGGGCCCCAAGATACTCACATGTTTCTCACCACTACGCTGAATTAAAGTGGCTTTTCCCCTCCTTCCGAAGACAATATTTCCTAGGTACGTTCCTCTACCAAATCATCAACAACCATCGTCCTTCTTACACCTACAACCTTCTCCAGTTCAAATCCTCAGTCCATTCCCTGTCCACAAGATCTCGACTTTCTAACCTTTACATGCCTTCTCACAGATCTGTCTCATTCCAAAATTCCTTTATTGTTCGCTCTGTCAATTTCTGGAATTCCCTCCCTATCAAAATTCGACATTCCCCATCCATATCCACATTCAAAACTCTCCTATTCCAATTCCTATCCCAAAAACAGTCCAAAAAAAAACAGTTGCTAACCATTCGAGCTGATTTTAATAGAGAATTTGATACATTTTTATTTTTTAATTCTTTATTATTTTCTTAAAAGTGCATACTGGTCTATCAGTGCAAATAGCTTTAAGTTTCTTGTCATAGTATTAATTATTTTGTATATAGTTTCGTTTGTTTTGTATATAGAATGTTTACCTTATATTTTTTTTACATTTTTTCTTTTTTTTCGATTGATTTTATTTTGGCCAGATGTAATCTTTTAATTTTGTTCTATTTTGTTATTCTCAAGGGACTGTGTCCCAGAATAAAGTTATTTTTCTATCTATGTATCTATTTTATTTTTTATATCCCTTTATTCATCACTCATGGAGACACGTCTTGATAACCTGTTGGATCAGTTGATAAATTTGTCTGCACTGATATAGCACATAAGTTATATTATAAAATACAAATGTTTTATATGTTATTATATAAAGATATCTTCTTAAAAGTTATTTTTTTTTTTGTTTCTACTTTGTCTACATCGAATTTTAAGGAATCGACCTATCCACAGTAAAATAAGTCATAAACAAGAAATTCGCTGGTAAAATTTCCGTTTTCTCTTGCTGCTATATAAGGCGGAATGACGTGGGCGGGGTGGCTGTATAACTCAGAAGTGGATAAATATCTCTATAGACGACAGCTTATAAAGATGCATCGATGTGGCCAACGGGTACGCAGACCTTGAGATGCATAGGTGATGCTAGAGGGTGGAGATATATACTGTATATAGAGGAAACAATAGGCCCTCTTACGAGACAATACTTGCTCTTGTCTCCGATTATATTTATATCTGCTAATCTGCCTGGGCCATATTGTTCCTCCGAGGGCTCGCCCCGGTCGGGGACTTTTTGCCTTCTGTTTTATTGTCCTTCCTCTTTGGGGGTCTCTATATCTGCCCGGGAGTCGCCGAGTGAGGGTTTGTGGCCAGCAAGCGCTCGGCGATTCAATAATCGACTATGAGTAAAATCTCCCTGTTGTTCATATTAATCAATATCTGTTTGCATTAGGAATATAAATATCGAAAAAAGAAATCGTAAGTAGTATTGTTTTTTTTTTCAAATATATCGAAATAATAATTAGATTTTTTGAAAAATATATATCAAAATATATATACATTTTATTTTTGAAAAGAGTTGGGATCGAACAAAAATATCGATGGGAGTTCATCAGGAGATAATCAGGACTCATTGCTTATGTTTTAATCTATAAACGTGTGAGTCACTATCAGTACATCATTCAGCACGAAAGGTATTCAAGTATTCAGACATTTGGAGTACATAATTAGTATCAAGTAGCAATAATTAAATATGTATATACTAGCTTTATCCGGCCACGCGCTGCTGTGGCTTAGCCTGGCAAAATGAAAAAGAAAGAAAAAAGAAAGCACATATGAGTAGATTAGTAGCAAAGGACATCTGTCATTTTTAAAAAGTTGGGAAACAAATTTGTCTGTAAAATGGTTTCAATTTAAACTAATTCTAATGATTTTTTTTCTCATGATTCAAATTGAACATTCGAGTAGAAATTATAAAATTTTGAATTAATAAAAAAAAAAAAAAAATGCTTGCCGACCTTCGGTAGTAAGGAAGCAAAAGGAAACGGCCTTTTCTGAAGAGAAAGCGGTATATGTTTAAAACTCTATAACTCTGCAACGAACCGTCCGATTTCGATTTTTTTTTTTGCCAGAAATTCAGCAATCTTTCATATAAATATAGGCATTTCAAAAATTGTGTACTTTTTTAGTTATCGGCAAATAGAATATTGAAGTCATCGTAACATTTTTCAGCTTGTTCTCGGGAAAGTATGTTATACACATAAATTAAAAGGGTTTCAAGGGGAAGACTTTAGCCAAGTTTCGTTAAAATCGGTAAAGCCGTTTTGGCGCTACAGCTTATAGCGACAAATTTTTTGCGGCTTTGAACAGAAAAACATTTACATTTTTATTTTTTTTACATATATAAAATTATCGTAAGAAAGAAGTACTATGCCAGAAACCTTCCCAGGAGTGTACGGAACAACTTCACAAAGTTTCATAGCGATCGGTTGAATGGTTTAGTAATGCACTAAGGACAAACAGAGGGACTGACAGACATACATTCATTTTTATATATATAGATTAGTTATCGCTACTGTTATTTCAAATGCTCGTCGTATGTAAGAGTTTTCCATGTTTATTATATTTGTGCTAAAGGTGACATTTTGTAGTCTGGAAGTGCTAATCTGCTGCTATTGAAAATAGTCGTGGGAAATAAAATATAAAATTATACTAATAAATCATAAAGAAATATTGAATACTCTTCTGTAAAAAAAAAAAAAACTCAATTTTTATAAACGACTTTTTTTATAACAGTAGCTTTATAAAAAAGAGTATATTATTTTATTAACATTTGCAAATAAAAATAACAGTAATTTGTTTCTATGAACTAGAAATAGAAAAATCCATTGAATAGCTTAGAAATAAAAAAAATAAAAAATGTACATATTAATAAGGATAAAAGTAAATAAATTACTTAAAACCTATAAACATATTAACATTGTTAATTTAAAATACTTATTAGTAATAAATAGAATTAATGCATTAAATTTCTCTACATAAAAAAAAATTAAAAAATCAAAATTGAATTAATAATGCCTGAAAACAATAGGTAAAAATACATTATCATCACAAACCAAAGCAGAAAAAAACATATATCATCGTCAGATTAAAGTAACGAATCTTAACCTACCCAACTTTGTACATTCGTTATTTTAACATGGTGCCAACAATGTTAATACGATATATAAACAATTAATTAAACCAATATTTTTGATGAAGAGAAGAATAGTTGGGGTGATCAGTCAAATAAGAAGCCATAAATAAATGATACTATTTATTTTGACATTAGCCGACGTTTTGACCTGAAGTTCAGGCCATCATCAGGGCTAAGAAAAAAACCAGATAACAAGGTATGAGAAACATAAGTAGTGTAGGTAAAAAAATTAAAGTAAAATTCAGTTGTTAGAATAATGACAATAGTAAGATTAAAGAGATAAATGATAATAAGCGGTACACAGTGTGGAATGATGAAGTAAACATAATCAAAAAAGGTGGCATAAGTATTAAAATGGGAATCTTAGTCTCATTACCATAAAATGTAAAAACAGAAATATTTTTGATGTGTTATTTTTAAAAATAATTTGAGATTTTATGTGATGAACAGTGAGGAGGCTTTCTTTTTAGACATTAATTTTTTTTTTTTTTTACAAGAAATTATCAACTTTTATAGTAAAATTTAAAACAACGATATAAAAATATCAGTATATAAAATATCGATATTTTTCCAATATCTCTAGTTTGCATTTCATCCATAGCCTATTGTATTTATTTATTTTTTTTCATATTTTGAAGTTTGATTTAAAAGTAAAGAGAATTTTGTCATTTCGAAGATTGTATTATTCCTTGTTCAAAATGGAAGCGATTTGATAGGAGGGTATAGGATAATTCCCAAGCCATCAAAACGGAGAGGTTTTCGATCCTCTTTTATTAGTCTTTACCCTCGTGACTGATTTGGAATAGCGGAAGTTTATGATTGTGGATGTGATACATGGTTGTAGATAGATATAAAGTAGAAGGCACGGGCGGATCTACGTGAGGGGGAGGGAGGGCTTTGGGGCTAAAGTCCTTTTCCCAAAATGGTGAAATATAACCATGTTTTATGGAAAAAAAATAACTCTTAAAGTATTATCGTTCGTGTAATTACATTTAAAAGGACTTTAGGAATCACTTGGTAGTTTCATTCTTTTTTTCCAAAGTAATTATCGTTATTTTTATGAAAAAAAAGCTTTCGGGCTGAAGCCCCTTCTCCAAGTTAAATCCTGGATCCGCTAGTGGTTGACGGTGACATAAAATGGAAAAAGAATATTAATGCTAAAAATTACATTAAGTTTTCGCAAGCTGTGGTGTTCAACGAACAGTTAGACATGTTATCCATGACTGTCTCAAATTTTAAAATTCAAGGAAACAATTAGATGTGCTACCAAAATTGAAAGAAAAATTAAAAGACGTAAAAGCTGTTAAAAGAAATCATTGAATCAGTAAAACTCTACAACAGAATTTATGGTAACGGTACTGCCATTGAGTATACATAGTAGAGGCAAAAAAATATAAATAAAACCATGAAAGTGGTATATGAAAGTAAAATAAAGCTAGAATAAAATATGAGGAAAAATTGATTACAAAAAAATCTAATATGAAGGAGGAGTCCGATTTACAAAATCAGGGATTTTTCAGTTCTGTGACTGAATGGTTGACATGTTTGGCTCGTAATGTAGCTATTATTTATTAGAAGGAAGTATATTTAGGTATTATTAAGGGAGCTAAACTATTCAGGAACCATATTGATTTTCCTCCATGTTGCAGAAGCACTGGCAAACAAATATCGATAAAAATGCTAAAGGGGCATTATACAAGGCTTGCTCTGTCGTGGCTGTTTCATATCTGACAGAACGCAAAAACCGACGCCGGCGGTGGTCGTTTAGCTTCCCTTCGACGTCACGGCAGACTGTACCGATGACCAAGGTCGCGACCCCTGTTCCCACGCCGACGTAGGCCGGGCCTATGAGCTGTCCGCACATTAGCTAATAACTAAATCCTAGAATGATGGCTAATCTAAAGGCGGCCCATATCCAGACCCATCCTCCGCGATGACAACACATCGTGAGCTCTCCAACTCATTACTGTTCCCGGTTTAATTCCCCCGCCCGGCATCCGAGAGCGCTGTCGTCACGACCCTCCGGATATCTATCTATTGCCGGGAATCATATCATCCAGCTTGGATGTTTTCGTAAATTTATTTTTTAATCCGGATCTCAAGTTTTAAAAGATATAATGTAATATTCATGTGTCCGTTGTCTTAAGAATGTTTTATTTCTTTAAAATCCATCAAGATCTATTTAATATTTAAAAAACTGAATTAAATAAATAATAAACTACTAAATAAAACCAATAAGAAATTCCATACGCTGCCAATTTCAAAATCAGAGTCAGTAATTTTAATTTTAAGGCTGACTGAGAAAAAAAAAGTAATTATATATCTACTTACATTTTTCATTAAATGAAACCGTTGTCTGTTCTAAGCTACATGTTTGAAATTTTACATTCGTTTGTCTTAATTACGTAATACTGCTAATACAAAGGTTAAATCGCATTCGATATTTTGTGTTACCACGTTCTACCGGCAGCTTTGTCAAATTACTGTGTAGTGTTTCTGTAATTGTGTAATATGTGGTAGAGATCTACATAAAGTTGCTGTCTTTGTGATCATCCACTTTTGCTCAATTTCATTAACGAAATCTAATGATATTTATTGGTTTATTATTTTCAATAATCAACCATTGTAATCGACCAAAAAATTCAAAAACTTAACCCCATCTCAAAATTTGAGGTTTCTCGTTTCAGGATGCGTAGAATTCGAAAAACGAATGAAACTTTTTTTGTCCGTCCGCCGTCCGCGCATTTTCTCCGAAACTACTGGACCGATTTTTTTCAAATTTGGATATAAAATCAGAGGTCACCCGAGGATGATCCTCCTTCAACGACATTACTATTCACCTTCTACTTTCAAAATGGCGGCCGAAAACCCTCGTTGCTATAGACTATAGCTTCTAAACGAATGTACAGATTTCAATGAAATTTCGCTAAAGTCATTTTCTCTACGCCCTTTAAATTTATCTATATAACATACTTCAACGAAAAGAAGATGAAAAAAAAGTTACGAAGAATGTTAAAATTAAATTCCGAATAACTCAAGAAGTATGAACATTTTTGTAACTGTTGCATGGTTTTTTTAAAAGTTTACGGAATTTCCTAAAAAAAATGTTAAAATCGGACAATTAGGAGCAAAGATATGTTCTCTATCTTTTGTTTTTATTTTTGAATGTGTTACTGAAGTAATGCTATTTTTTTAGGATATTACTAATGATTAAAAAAAGTTTAGTCCAATAATTGGAATCATCATTTTTTTTTTCTTTATAACTAGGAAGGTAATGTCACTTTATACGCATAATTGTTTGGAAATAATATACCATTGTGAAATAATTTGCAGCGTTTTTTTTTTCAAATTAATTATCGTTATATATATATATATATGTATGAAAAAAAAAATTTTCGGGCTGAAGCCCCTCCCCCAAAATTAAATCCGGAATCCGGTAGTGTATATCACTACTATTAGTAAAAGGTCGTATGTAAAAATTTTCAACTTTTATTCTATGTGTATTAAAGGTGACATTTTGTAGTATGCAAGTGATATAAGTAGTCTGCTACTATAGGAAATAGCAGATGACAATAAAATATGAAATTATACTAATAAAGCATAAAGAAATGAGTTTTTATGCACTCCTGTGAAACAATAAATAAATTTTTACATAAGACCTTTTGCACTAAGAGTATTGAAATTCATCTTCAGTATGCATTTTTTTTTTTTTTTTATATTAAGCATAATCAAGTATGGAATCTTCAAATACGACACTCTTTTGTTGAATGTTGAAGGGTAACTGTAATCGGCTATTCCGATTCTGCTTCTCTGAGATTTTATTCTCATACGAAAAATTGTATACCTTTTAATATACAACGAAAACAGTGAGGAAGCTATTCTGACCTTCCTTAGCAGACATTTTTTTATTTTATTTCAAATCTATTTTTTTCTTATTTTCTTTTTTACCCGTACTTAAACAGAAGCAAATGTATCTAATATTTTACCGAATATGAACGTGAACTCTCAATTTTCCCAATTGTATTGAATAGATGTATACATATAAAATAAACACAGTATGAAATAATATATTAGTTGTGTTGTTGCAGTAGGAGCACTTGTTCCTCCTACACTACAAGGTGGAGCGGAGCCGATATAGCTGATATAGTGAGCCCTATTAGGCAGCTTGCCTATTTGATATTCTGTTTTCGAAGAGTTATCGCTCTACCTCCTACCGTCCAAATTTGATAAAGTGCTTTATTTAAGTGCGGTTTATTACCGAAATGGATTCCCTAATGCTACGTCGTGTTCGTTATACGCCGAAAAATAATAATATATGATTATTATTGTTGATATAATTTGAATCAATAAATATAGCCGGGAAAAATATACGTCTCAATCAGTCCGTTTCGAAACATCGCTTTAAAGAAGCGGCTTACTAACTAATATATCTAACAAAAGCTACAAAAGATAAAAAGTAAAGGTTAAAAGAATTATATGCCTCGAGACTTAAAGATGCTCGTTATTATTTATTTATTATGGAAGTACTACTGAATGAATTTAAAAAGTATATACTAAATGTATATACTGCTTTCAGCTGAACTTTGTATATAAGTTACCTTCAGCTTGCAATTAATTTACTTTCTCTCGCTAGAAATATATTTATTATATTTTTTTCATTTCCAGCTTTCTTTATTTTTTTTATAAATGTAGCTTCTCTTGTTTTTTTTATTTTTGTATAAATTTTTACCCATCAGAAATATTATTATTTTAATTTTAAGCTTCTTTTATTTTTGTATAAATTATTTTGAACTTTATTCGATTCCTTACCAATTTTTATCAATTTATCTAGACCAAGGAGAAATTTATATTTTCTTATGTTACAAATTAATTTTAACTGAATATTTATTTTGAAACACCGAAAATTTATTTTTTTCATCTCAAAGTTTATTTTATGTAAGCATTGGTTTTTTATATTTATAAACTTGACATTATGCTTAAAAAAAATATATCCTATCCTTCATCCTTGATCATTTTTTTTTTTTTTTTCCAAAATCCTACTTCCGAACTCTCCAGTCATGACGAATATCCTGAATTCCTGTCACATCAATGCACAATCCCTTACTGCACACTAGAATGAATTTCAGGAACATTTCTTTGATAATTTTTACCACATAATAGCAATATCCGAAACCAAGTTAAAACCTTTTATCCCTTCCTCCCAGATTTCCCTACCCAATTATTCCTTCCTACTATTAGTATAGAAAAGTAAAATTTTAAATAGTTACTACTGCAAATATGTATATAAATTATTAGAGCGTTCTTCATTATTTTTATTTCATGTTTATTTCCAATTATTTGTTTTTTATTTTTAACTGATCTAAATTAGTAAGTAACTTATAATTTTTCTATTATTTTTTTTAATTTTGACTATTTAATTACTGTATATTTTTGTTTATGTATCTCTAAGGCTCCTTAGCCCATATTATTGTCTTTTTATATTATTCTAAAGGGACTTATCCCAGAATAAATAAAGCATTATTATTATTATTATTATTATTATTAAATGCACCCTGACTTTTGAGAGAGACTTAAATTCTGCTGCACTATACTATCATTCTCGGTATGAAAGCGCCCATCTGTTATATATAGTGTTGCCCGAAATCGGTTTTGGTCTTGCACTTTGCAAGACTAAGACCAAGGCCGCCTGACTGTTGCAAGACCAAGACCAGGACTGGTAAAAAAAATCTATTTTTAAAAATAAAAAGTATGGTAAAACAGTTACTAATACTTGACAATCTTAGTTAGTATATGCCAATAATTGGTATAACCAATACACTTTTGTATTTAACTCCTCTAATTTTTCATTCAGGCTTAGTTAGGTTTCTTTTCTAAAAAAATACAGTAATATCTCTATAGTGATAAGCTAATAAGTAACTGCAAGACTGTTGCGAGACTCTCGCGCAAGACCAAGACCCATGACCAAGACTGAGTTTGCAAGACCAAGACTCGTCTCGGTCTCCCATTTGGTCAACACTAGTTATATACAAACTTCGCATTAAAAAAAAATAAAGAACTAAATTTCTATCATATTGTGATATATTTTAAAATATTAACTACTACCAAATGATAAAATTGGTTTTATTGGTTGGTTCTTTGGCGGTTTCACACACACTTAATATGTGACAAGGCTTAAGAAATGTATAGCATTGATTTTATATAATGTAATGATGACAGCCCCTAAAATGTGTTAACCGTAAGATTGACCGATATGAACCATAAAATATTCGGGGAATAGGATATTAGGGAAAATATAAATGATTAATGCTAATTCAGTAAGTAGTGCTGTCCAAGACCATGCAAGACCATGACGAGACATAGTCAGTCTTGGTCTTGGGTCTTGCGTCAACACCTCTGGTCTTGGTCTTGCACACTCAGTCTTGATCTTGGGTCTTGCGTCAACACCTCTGGTCTTGGTCTTGCACACTCAGTCTCGGTCCTGGTATTGACCTTGTGTAAGAGTATTGCAATTACCTTGTAACTTATTTTTATTTATTAAACATGTTACTTTAGATCTAAGAAAAACGCTACAGAATAGGTACATTTAAAGATTATATTGACATAGAAATAGTTAAGTCCAACCAAATTAATGCAATTTACTTGACAATAGATTTTAATCAATCTATACAATACCTTCAGGAAATGTAAACATATATAGCGATTGGCCCACACTTTAGATGTAATGGAGGAATTACGGAGTGAAGACACTCTTTACAGTGTTACCAATGATTTAAATAAATAATCTGATTTGTCCACTCACACTACTTTTTCTACCGCATTTAAACAAATTTATTCAATTATAAATATGTCTATTAGAAAAAAAAATTGAATTAGATCAATTTTCCTGAAAGTCGATTAGAGAAATCATTAGGGTACGATTTCTTGGATGAACGATAGTAATGTAGACGAGCAAGTAAACCGTCATTGAAATCAGTGTATAAAATTCGCTTATTCTGTAAATTTACCAAAACTGGTCCAATTTAAAAGATTTTTTGATAGTTTGTTCAGAAATTTAACAACCTTTAAACACATTAACCTTCCGACTCAGGGGGCTGATGGCCGAGCTAAAAGTTCCCCTCGGGCACCGAGATGCGAACTCGTAGTTATTTTTATCTAATTATCATTGATCCGGGTTACCAGGCAACGCGCGGTGCTGTGTCGTTTGTTTGAGTAGCTATAATTAAAATTTTTATATTAACTTTATAGCGAAATTGATAGAACTTTTAAATAAAAGTTTTTTAAAATTAATAGTTTCTTAAAAAATTACTTGAAAAGTTGCAAATGAAAAAGTTCTAGTTCTAACGAACTGAAAAACTATTGACTATAAAACTTGCTGTGATACCAAAACTTTAAAATAATAAAAGTTTTTTCCGTTTCAAGTCGTTTTTTTCCCCATTAATTCTGTGAGAGCATATGTCGGTATATATCAGTCACGCACATATATCAAAAGCGGAATCTTTCTCTTGATCCGATTCAATACACTGATACAATACATATAGACATACCATTTCATATTATAAACATATAACTGTCATTTTTCAGAATATTATATTCAGGATAAGTTAATGTTGTTACGTCATATTATTTTTTTTTTCTTAAACTATCCTGAAGGTAATAACAGGTTGACAGATTAGTATTTCATTTAGACTTTTGCTACTCCATGCTTCTTATATATTTATTTAAAAAATAATTTGATTTTTCCTGTGCGTCTACTTTTTACGTTGAGTGTTGCTGTAATACTTCCATCCATCCATTGTGTGATTCCTGACGGCGACCACCCACCCCAGAGCACTCCGCCAACTGACTGTTATTGATGGTAACCCTACCAGCTATCTGCGACGGCTATCTTTCTAATTGATTCCATGGCGGCAACATTAGTACCTTTATCTCAATCAGAGTCGGCCATCAAGATCTATGATAGGTCGTTAGCTGAGGGTCCAGTCCTTGCGTTCTGAGGACCAGGGCGATCAGCTCACTATGTTATCAACTTGTTGAGCTTTTGTTCAGGGTTGCCCAAAAGGGGGTTTCAAGCAACCCGGATCAAAGATAATTTGACTAAGACTAGAAAAGGTCTCTTGATATCGACATCTCGAGTATATAAAGGAAAAAAATATGGTTCGGTGCATCACACAGTAAACACTTAGCACCTTTTTCTTCTGTTTATTTTGGTATATGAGGCCACTAGCGGATCCAGGATTTAATTTTGGGGTCTTCAGCCCGAAAGATTTTTTTTTCATATACATATAGTGATAATTAATTTAAAAAAAAATAAAGAAATTAATTACCTATATGAAATGGTGCTTAAATGGTTCTTGAAGTCCTATTAAATATAATTACACGAACAAGAATACTTTAAGAGATAGTTTTTAATATTTTTTTCTATAAAACATGGTTATATTTTACCATTTTTGGGGAGGGAGCGGGGAACTTCAGCCCGAAAGCCCCCTGTAGATCCGCCTGTATATGAAGCTGAAGAAACATTAGTTTTCTGTATATTTTTTTATGGTTGTATTTTATATTGACTGCTACACCATTCTATTCTATATTTCATTAGGTAAGAGACGATTTATGTCATCTTTCGTTCTGAGTTTTCCGAATTCTTTTCTTACATTCAATTTTACTTAAAAGTAAAGTATAAAACATAAACTGGTAAAATCTTCTCCGTTCATTTGCAGAATTAGCCCATATTTTAATTGACCTCTAACCTTTTTCAAAATAAGTTTGCTATCGGGCATATTCAGGTTTTGCATGAATTTTCTCATCTTCTTAAAAATCGTACAAGCGAAAGTAGAATTAGAAAAATCGAAGATCATTTACCATTACACTTGCTGTGGTGGTCTGCTCCATGTTTTCCATTTATAATTTAAATTATATTATCATTAAAAGAATCATATATGCACACATGATTAGACATGATACCTGATGGTTTGAGTTGTTAACAAGATTATATTCTTTGAAATTAAATTTTAAAATTTGGTGAGTTGTCTATTTATTGTTACTTTTATGTCATTGTATTTGTCAAAAATATATTAATAATATTTTTCATGAGAAATTTTTAGCCCAATTAATTACTCATAATTGATTAATTAGTAATTAGTCATTATAGATTATCATTTGAGACCATTGCTATCTCCCGATTGATGTGAAGTGTGTAAATTTTGCCCAGAAACAAAATTATTTTTACAGTTAAAAACGCCACAGCGTTAATTCAATTTATTTTACACTTAACTAGTTTGATTAATTGTTGATTTGTTTATTTTATCAAAGTGAAATCAATTAATAATATGTATATTTATGTATAAGATAGGTGTATATTAAGTATTATAGGCCCATAGCTTATATTGTTTATATTAAATAAATCAATAGTCTATACTTGGACTACTTTGTTATGGATTGTAGTAGCACTAGCTATAAACAAGTGCTAGGTTCAAGCCATAAGGCGGTAGAATTGACAATAGACAGTCTGACTCCGCCCGCCACTGAGCTGAGTACTGCCAACTTCAACACTGCCCACTGCAGTTCTACTCTGAAGAGACGTACTTCTCTCGTCGTGCTCGCCGTTGCCCATTTGCAGTTCGTTTTTGGGCACGCACATTGAAGAGTTACAATTGGTTTCTGCATAGAGACAGAGGTTTACGAATGTCCTGCTTCGTCCACGTAACGTTGTACAATCTAATTATTTGTTTTATATATATATATATAAATTTCATATTGGGACTTTAGAGAAGTTGTTTTTTTTTTTATTTTATTATAATTTGGGCCATAGAAATAGTTTTTATTTATGATCAAGCATGAAAATGTTTCATTAATATTGTCACAATTGTTTGTTCAGCTGGTCTTTATTTTATGCTAGAAGTTTGTTATTTTTTTACCTATCTAACAAGTGTAAAATTGATTCATTTTGTTTTTATGTTTTCAATATTAGATTTCGTAAATGTTCCAAAATAAATGTTTGAAGATACAGTCCACTTTATTTCTTTTTCTTTTTTCTTTTATTAAATCACAATTAAATAGTTAGGCTTCATTCGAAGTTTGACATAAACTAAGAGGGAGCTAACACACTTCGAACCTAATTTTAGACAGCAAGTTTGTGAAATCTGGTAGAACTTAATTTTTCAGCCTTGTTAAATGTTAAAGGTATTATAAAGAAGTGATTATTAATTTATTTTGTTACTAACTGCTAACTACTCCGCGATTGGAGAGATAGACACGCTAGATATTCTAGGAAGGTGTTCTATAGTTCATTAGCCGGCTAATAGAGGAGAGCACCCTGCTGTTAGGGGACTATTAATATGCGAGGTATATGTATATATATATCCCCTATGTTGCCTCATTATACTCACTCCTCGGCATATTTGTGAGTACATTTAGTTGTAGATTAGCCTGGCGCTGATAGTATAGGCTGCAGCAGCTTGCTTATCTCTGCACTCTCTTATTAACACTCGTTGTTTATTGAAATAATGTTAAAGTTAATTGGTAAATTAATTATAATACACTGGTTTATTAAAATAAATTATTAAAGCGATGAAAATTCCCTTTTGGTAAATAAATGCTCTGCCTTTAATCGTTATTTAAAGGGAGGAAAAAAAAATGAGCATAATAAATTTAATCCAAATCAGGGCTAGTGTGCATTTCACTTCAAGGGTGTAGGCTATTTTTAAGTCATTCATTTCAAAGTAAATCATTGACAATTATTCAAGAAACACTGACAATTTTTTAAATTTTAGTGGGAGAATTTGTTCATGGGGTGCATGTATATATTACGACATTTTTATATTATTTATTGAACTCGTCTACTGTGTTTGTATTTATTTATTTTATTTTATTTGTTTATTTATTTATACATATAATATTATGTCTCGTGGACAATAATTATAGTGATAGATGAGCACATTCACACCATATATACAGAAAATAAAAATTAACAAAAGTAAAATAATAACTAAATAATAATAACAAAAACTATGTACAATAAAAAATAAACTAAACTGAAGATAAGTAAATTAAAAACATAAAAAAAAACAGTCATACCTATTTTATGAATTAGGTTAGGAAGAAGGAGGAGAAAATATGAGGAGAAATGTATAAGGAAATATAAGGGAAAGAGAATGTTAATGAAAGAAATAGTGAAAGAAAAAAAAACAATACATATAAAAAAATGTTTACTATACTCATATATATTGATGATACTGTATATTTGTATATTAGTTTTAAGAATTGTCCATGGTAATGGTTGATAAGTATGATCTGCCTTTTATGAAAATAAAGTAATTCTCTCCTAATGTCAAAACCAATATATATATATAAAAATAAATAAATTGAAATTCTTTATTTATATTTTTGAAAATCATAGATTATTTCAATATTAATTAAAAAAACTTTGAAACTTGAATAGGGCTGCTTTTGGAAAGAATTAAACTTCAAAGACCGTTTTTGAAATAATAAAGGTTGATTGGGGTTCTGTTTGTTGAGAAAAACGCTGTATGATTTGAGAAGCAAAAAATATATAAAAAGTGTATTGCAAAAATTTAACTTTTTTTTTGTTTATAATGATGGTACAATAAAATTTATATATTTTTAATTTTCATTTGAATAAAACAGTTTAAACTAAATGATTTTTGTGAATTATTTTTCAATAATACTTCAGATATGCAAGTTTTATTACATTCCTAGAAAAAAAAGGCTGGTTTCGGAAATAAACTTATTCTCACATTATTATACATATTTTTTTTCTAATATTTTGGTTTGTTTTTGGAAACAAAAAATAATTGCATCATGGAATTCATGGTATTTTTCATGGGAATATATACCTACTCATCTCGATTTCCGAAAAAAAAAATCATGTATTTTACGGTATATTTAATTGGTATGAATCTGCTGTTGGTATGTTGTTCTATATTTAGTTTACATAAATGTAAATTTGCGGTTTTCAGTCAGGATGTTGCCTTAATTGGCGGAATGTTGATTGGATAATATTAATCGGCGTCGTAATCGAAAGACTAAAAGATTGATTTGAAATATTCTTAAATTCGAATTTTTTTTTTAAGGCCTTAAAATGAAAACTTAACCAGAATCTTTATTTGGTTTTTCTGTTATATTAAAGGTTTTATTGAACGTTTAAATAAAGATAGTAAAAAGTTGTCATAAAAGAAGTTTCTGCAATAAAATTTGAAATATAAGTTTTTAATTACTTAATTTTTTTTTAAATATGCGCCATATACGTTTCAGCGAATGACTTTAGTTTCTCTATTTGTCTCATTTTTTATTTTATAAAAATTCGTATGGAGGTTGTTGTCAAAAGATGCTTTTATTTATTTTCCTTCTAGCTTTCAAAAAAAAAAATCTTGGATGTAGTTTACTGTTTAGGAGACGGTGTGACCGAGCCCGCTGACGCGTCTGCAATACAATGCTGAAGATATTTAAATTGAGAATTAATCACCGTCCTCTCCCCTAGCCCGGAGAAGAACTCGTATAGTCGAAAAGGCGAAACATAGAGGAGAGAGAAAAAAAAGAAAAGAAAAATGGGACAAGTTTATGTGATATTATTTGGTGAACAAGATGTTTTTGGGTAGATTCTTCTACTTCCTAATTTTCAGAAGAAATACTAAAATCGCAGCGCCATTAATATTTTTATTAATAATGTCGCGCGGATCGATCGGACGGTATCGGAATTCATCGGCATTATCCTGAAACGTTAATTCTTTATTTACAAAAAAAAGTTTTGATAAAACTCGTGATAAAAGAAAGTTATGCTTGAACATTTGAAATATAAATGCTTACATGTAATTTTTCAAGTGATCATAGCACAGTTTCTTTCTTAAAACGTTACATAAACGCATCACGTCCTTGTTTTTGTTGCTCTATTTGTTTCTGTTTCTGATTTTTTTTTTTTTTTTACATAATACTTTAAAGGAAATTTATTTACAAAGATTTGTTTCATAAAAATTCTAGTGGAACTTTTGTATTAAAACTCTAAACGACGGTATCTGGGATTGCTTGTAGACAAAAGACTAACATGGAACCCACATACCAGACTTTAAAGACAAGAACTTAACCGACGATTTTCCCAGTTATACAACAGATTACTTAACAGAAAATCTAACCTCTCAATTGAAAACAAACTATTAATATACAAGACCATACTGAAACCCATCTGGACCCACTTGAACTGTGGGGGACCACTAAATTTTCGAATATCATCCAATTGAACGCATCCAATCCTTCCAGTCTAAAGTCCTCCATATAATAGTCAATGCTCCTTATTATGTTACGAACAAAACCTTACATCATGACCTTAACATCCATTAGGTCCTTGACGTTATTCTATCCCGATTTTCAAATTTTCATCAGAACCTAATCCCTTAGCACAATCCTTATCCAGTTCCAGTCTTCCCTACTATCCTCCTCGAATGTTGAAGCGACAGTGGCCTCGAGATCTTTTGTAAATACGTCACTGGAGTCCTGGCAATGGCCAGCTTCTCCACACAAGTCATGAGCGTATGTGGTTTTGTGCCCTCTCTTAGTCGCCATTGGATACCCATCCTAGTGATGCGGCTGATATAGAAGCGCTGGGATCTCTTGGAGTCTTGCCTTATCCTCCACACGTGGGGGGAAATGGCCCGACTCGGAGCTCTCTCGGCTGACTGTAAATATTGTAAATAAGTTTGAATGTGTTTTTATTTATTTATTATTTTTACTTTCACTTACGTATATATGTAATATATAGTAAGTGTAAGTATTGCGATCGAGAAAATTTTTGAATCTGAGTTTTCAACGGAAATAGACGTTTTGAGGTACCCTGAGTTGAAATGACCAAGTCCCGAAAAATGGTCTGTGTGTCTGTGTGTTTGTATGTTAGCAGTCTAGCCCAAAAACGAAAAGTCTTAGAAAACTGATATTACGTATTTAAGGTATATGGCTTAGATGTGACGACAACTTTTTTCGCAAAAAATCGTTAAGATTGGACAACTAGGAGGAAAGATATGGTCTCTAGTTTTTTTCCCTGAAGAGGCGAAAATTTGGATAAATTTAAAATATACTATTTTAATTGTTGAGACTAAAAAAACCTTTTTTCTACAGATATTCAATAAAGTATCTTTCCTAAGAACATTTTTCATAAGAAATAAGTACCTAAATTTATAGCTTTATTTTCAGTTCTATATTTCAACATTGCAATCACCATCTCCGGAATCAACTTACTCATATTCTGCATAGATAACTTTTTCAACAAAAAATATCACTAAAATGACATCACTTAAAAATATTGAGATTGGAGTCAGTCATTCTGAAGTTTATAAAAGCAAAGAAAGTTGTGTAGTTTATAAAAGCAGATGGAGTGACTAGATTTTTATTGCCTGTTGTCGATATATTAAATAGACATTTTGTAATTATAATGGTCATAATGAGTTGTTATCTGTAAGCTTTAAGCTAAGCTAAAGCTTAAGCTTTAGCTCCGTTTAAAATGCACTTCATAAAAATTTATTATAGCCCAGCATTGCCAGAAAATAATTTCTATTCATAGTAGATCGGTAAGTGAAAGTTGTGTGTTGCGCGCACCAGATTTTTTTTATTTAATGTTGTCTCATGTTTGATTTATTCTGTTATTCAAAGTTTTCTTTTCTTTTGTTATAATATTGTTTTTCTTTTATTGTGTATATGGTATGTTTGTGTTTCATACACCCTAAATACTCAATGCCCTTAATTGAGGCAAAATGTATTTTTTTCACAGTAAAATATTATTAGTAAAAAAAAAACAACTCTTATAGTAATAATTTTGTAAAACAGTTACATTAAAACTATCTGATGTCAGTTTGGTACCTGATTTTCTATTGATATAAAAAAGGAATATCGTGTTTACTTAGCAAAGCATCAATAAAATGCCGGAGCGGTTATAGAAGAAGAAAGGATTATGTAGGTTCTAGAAAAAAAGACTAATCGACGACGAAGACATTAAAGGACGCGTGCCTATGGGACAGCTTATCTCTTAGCGTCCGGGCCGGGGACAATAATTTATGGCCGCAATTTGGGAGTCGTGGAGTGGTAGTCGACCGGGCCAGATATATTGGCTCAATTTGTTGTCTCTTGCGCATGTCATTAGTGTCTTCTCACATGTGTTCCCTGCTCCGATAACCTTCTCCATCTCTGTTCTCATATCTTGTATCTCCGTATTCGGTAGTTTGAACGCTCTTTTATCCGATCCCGACATAAATTAGTTTCTATAACATCTTGTTTCCATAGGTAGCTACTGCCTGTATTTGCTATTAGTCGGTGGTACAGAACCCTTTTCGTCAAATTATTAACATTTGTTTATAACTTCGTAAATGGATTCATCTTATCGTAACCTACAACTATTTTATTTACGAAAACTCTTGGAATTGCGGTGTTCTCAATCTGGAGGAGCGAAAACTTTGTGTATTTAATTACATACTAAAAATTTGTAAATACCCATTTGCTTTCAACTTGGATCGTAAGATAATTTGATCATGAAATCGATAAAAAAGGTGGCCTACAAAAATATTGGGCCGTTTATCCTATATAACCTCGTTATTTTGAAAATTTGGGGGTGTAGGTTTTTCATCGACTTTGTGATAAAATTATCTTACGATCCAAGTAGAAAGAAAATATGTTTTTACGAGTTTTTAGTACCTAATTAAATAGACAAAGTTTGCCCCAATTCCAACAGTTATCATAAATAAAATAGTTGTAGGTTACGATGAGATGAAACTATTTACGAAGTTTCAGGCGGATGTTAATAACTCGATAAAAAGGGGTCTGTAAACCAATTCTCAGAAAGGGGCGTTTTAAATTTGGGGATCGGTAAACTTTGTCGATATAATGAGATCCAAAAAAAACTCATAAATACCCATTTTCTTTCCTGGTATCTCCTCCCTACACCCCTTATGTGTCAAAATAACGAGTGTATATATATGCCAAACGACGCACCTCTTTTTCTCGATTTTGTGATCAAATTGAGACTTTAAATTGTGCCACGAAAATGTGGAAAATCAATAAACATAACTTTTTTACTGCACATCCTGACCATTTTTCATCCTCGAAAACTCAATAGTCAACTATATATCCATCTCTATATTTTTTAAATGATGTTTAAGTGATTCTTGAAGCCCAGTATAAAAAAAGTTAATTATACGAACAAGAATACTTTTAGAAATATTTTTTAGTATTTTTCTTCATACGTGGTTATACTTAGTAACTATATATGTATTGTAATTAAAAGCAATAATTATATTTAAATATTGCAAAAAATATGAATCAATGAAATTTTTCCATTTTGGGAGGAGGGATTACGCTCGACAGCCTCCCTTAGATCCGCCAGTTGCCAGAGGCAGAGAAGATCAAATGCTACTCTGAGTATTGAGTACCAACTATTTTACTCAAATACTGAGCTTGTTTGACTACCAAAGAATTTAATTACTACTTCATCTGATGTCAAACGATTAACTAAAGTAGTGATTGAATTCCCAAGGGATTCAATTTGAGTAAAATACTTGGTATGGTACTCTGTACTCAGATTAGCATCTCTAGTCAGTGGTACCGTACATAGGCACTGCAAACGCCTGTAAAACCATCATTAAAGATGTTTTTACAGGCGTTTATATGTTTCCACCTCACGAATACTCAGTAATATAATAGTAAAATATTGAAAACCAGAATATGTAAATATATAAGTGTAAAATATAAATATAGAAAAACTACTTAAAGCATTGGTCTTTTTCTCAAGCAGGTACAATTGAAATTGTAAAATAAATCTTATTTATAAAATAGATAATCCACAGTATTTTCCGTCTTATTAATATTTTTATTTTTAGATTAACAGCTGTTTAAAACGTGGCTATCGAATTGCTTATAATTATTAGTTCCAAAATTTATTTTTCATTTTATTAATTTTTTTTTAACTTCATTTCTTCACATTGCATAAGCAATGACAATTAGCGGGTCTGCTGTCGATAAAAGTACAGGTAGTGGCTTGATCGGCGTGATGGAGAGGAGTGCCCAACGGCATCTCTTCCTGTCTTGAATTTAGCATCTTTTTAAGCGAGGAAATCCCTAATCCAGCTCCTTATGAGCCTCCTAAGTATGTTTTCGGGAATTTTAAATGTAGCCATGTAAGTTATTGAGAAATCGTTTTTAGTGTGTCCGTATGTGATCGTTAACTGATTTGAAGGTCTTTATATAATGTAATGTTTGTGACGTACCATGGAGCTTTAGTTATGGTCCTGAAAGTTTCAGAGAAGTGAGTATAACAGTCGTAGTCCGAGGTGTAAAGTTAGTATATTTAAAATTGATTAATAAATATATATTACAATTATTTATACTTTTTTTAATAACAAAATATAAACCACTTAATGAAATATATTTTTGTATTATAAGCATTTCTTACAATTTTGTTTGTGAATAAAATATAATTATATTATTAAGTTTAATATTAATAAATTAATTAAATAGTATTTGTATTTTATTTAAAATATTTTATATTTACTATAATAAATTATAAAACCTTGAGATAACTGAATGACAAACATTGTCTCATTTAAAAGTTCTTTATTATATTTGTTTGATGAAGAAAAAATAACTAAATAAGTGATAATAATTTCAAAATATATTAAAGAGGTATTTTTGAAGTTATCGTTTAGAATAAATATGTTTATGAAAGCAGGACCGATTACCCTTAGCGGAACAGATTACTGTTGTTAGTTGGCAAATAGCTGCTGTCTCTCGATCTGATTCATTTTCAATTCTTTAAATTATAGTAATTTCAACGAGGCCCGAATCTATGCAATTTTGCTATTCATCTGCCGCTATTAAGAAACAAATAACTATGTACACGCGTTTAAAATTATTACCGAGAAATTAGTAGATCTAAAATCCCAGGTTGCAAAACGACTAAATAAAAAATCATACATTTTAGCCGACTATCTAATACAATAAATAACATCATTATAAATTGAGATAAAAATCATTTATAATTAGATGCTATATTTGGCAAGCATAATATTTTGGATGGGCTGAGAGCGATGCTGCTGTAATGGCGAGGTATAAGTTAAATATATTTAAGTTAGTTTGCTTCGCAACTTTCGTATTTGGTCAAAATTATTTATTATCTTAATTCAAGATCGATCATTTTTCATATACATTATATCTCATTGATAGACACGACTTGTAGGCTCATCAGTAGATTGTTGTGTGCTAATTATGTATTTATAAAATAAAATATTGTACTTTTTTTTCTGTTGACTTTAGTGCTTTGTAGGTTTTTCACCGCTTGGATCCATGCTTCTCCATATATAGCTATTCTTGGCCATTTCTTTGCAGGTTTCTGCATGCAGCTCTGTAACATCCTTTTTTGTTTCGATCTATCCATCTGTTTTCTTACCTAATATTGAGGCGTTCATTATTGTGTACAGGCTTACTGATGGATTGCTCTGAGCTACATGCCCGCCTATCTTAACCTCCATTGTTTCATCCAATGAGATATTGATTGACCAGTTTCTGTAAGGGGTCTTTGCGGAATGTGTTATTATTCTGAATCTAGATCGCTCCGCTTATTGTGCAGAGAATTTTCATCTCAAATATTTCAATATTTCTTGGCAGGGTGTTGTTTGTTGTCCGTGCTTCCCTTCCATAAATCAGAATTGGCTATATTAAAGTATTGTACATCCTCAATTTAAGATATCTTGAGGTATTTAGGGATTAAATACTTTTGAAAGAGAGTAGAAAGTTCTGTTTGTGCTTGTTGCTGGTTTATTTCTGATTATTGGTAAGAAGTTATTATTTACCAATTATTATAAGTTATATTTATATTGAAGTCGTATTCTGTTTGCATTGATTCTCTTATCAGAGTCTTAGCGTGTCTCCTAATTTCTTTCAAAGTACAGATATATCCAATTCATTTCCAAGACAATTATAATTTATTCCTACGTGCACTCTTCCATTTTCGCATGGTTTTCTTGTCATCTTCTCTTGTGTTACGTTGAACAAAATCGACGGTCTAACTACCAGCCGCAAACCAGAAGGTATAAACGTACATATTAGGAATCTCCACATATATTATTACAGTAAGGCTCGAAATCGGTTCAACCCTTCCATTCTTTGTCATATATGATTCTCATTTCCATCCGTACATAAATTATTACAGTAAGGCTCGAAATCGGTTTTGTAACAATTATAAGCTCCTGTCATGCTCAAATACCACGAATGGGGTACCGTTGGATTCAGAATTTCACGGGGGGTTAGCGAATCGTATTCTCCACTTTTGTTTTTCTTTCTAAAATAAATAAAGTCGATACAAACATTTTTCTAGGCTTCAATACTGAAACGGTGGCATGTCCGTAGATCGATACGGGACAAATTGGACCTTGAAGAGTTTGATGCGTACATCAAGACCCCTATAGTTCCTCCGGAACTATCGGATCCTGCGTTTTTAAGCCAAAAAACCTACTATTTTCGAGATAACGCAAGGCATAGGGTTCACACAACCTTACGTTAATTGTAGTACTTTTCCTGAATACATGTCTCATTTCGTCGACTTTGATCGAGAGAGGGGGACTTTATATTATTTATCGATGGTGTTATCGATCGTCAAGCCATATTATCGTTAATTCTTCACTAAATCTCAAGATTGAGTCACCATTTTCGAAGGGTTTCTTCTCCTTCAGGCGGGCAAAATAGTCCAATCACCCCGAAAATTCAGGCAAACAAGTTATGAAAGAAAAAAAATCTTTATTTGCGAATAACTAAAAAATTACACACTTCTCCCTTAGTTATACCTATGATTATATAAAAGATTACTAAATTCAGTACAAAAGGAAAAAAAAATCATCAAAATCGGACAATTTTTAGCAAAGATGCAGCTTATTGAAATTTGTAAACATGTTGGTTCCAAATAAAAATGAAGATTTAAATTAATTTGTGTTTCCTTTGTCCACTATATTTATCGATAAATTAACAATGGATTTCTTTATATTTTGATACGTTGCATTATTTTATTTTCTTATTAATTTGGCATTTGAAAACAAAATGCTGTGCCAATTTTTCGCACGGGCCTACTAGTAACTCATTAATAGATTAAGGAAACATTAAGGAAAAGAAAGTTTAAAAACTTTACATATATCTTTCTTATACTAAGATTACAATACAAGAACGAGATACACCAGGGATACACTGCATTCTAAGTCTTATAAAAATGCTTCATGGAGTTGGAACAACGGCACATTTTATCTGGTCGCTTGGCCATATAGGAATTAAAGGAAATGAAATGGCTGATAGAGCAGCAAAAGAAGCTGTTACTCTTCCTGGCCGCGGTAAAGTTTTTTTTGACACCATCTGAACTTGCACGACCTCTGAGGGAAACCATATTCTAAGAATGGTAAAGACGGTGGGACAACAGCGCACCTAGCAAATTAAAAACAATAAAGAAAGAGGTGCAACCGTGGACCAGCTCCAGACGCAGCAGTCGTAGAGAAGAGGTCGTCCTCACGCGGCTGAGGATCGGACATACTAGACTGACTCACCTCCACCTCGTAACAAAAGATTCTATCCCCAGATGTCAAAAGTGTAACCAATCACTAACTATAAAACATATTTTGGAAGAATGCCCTTTTTACACAGCAAGATTAAAAGATCTCGGAATACCCCAGAATATATCAGCATCAATGGGAAATCAAGAAGAAAACGTTACCAAAGTCATCAAGTTCCTGGATAGTGAAAAAACACATTTGACAGGCTTATAATTAATGATCCTTTGCAGATTTACTCTTATTTTTTTATTTATGAATTTTTTATCTATTTATTTTTATTCTATTTTCTCTTATTATTTTTTTTATTTTTTCATTTGATTTCATTTCATTTTAAATTCATTTGTTTTATCAATCTCAATTCATTTATTGATTCTACTGCTATTTTTTAAAGTTTATTTATTTGTACATTTTTTATACATCTTATTACCTATAAATGTCTATTATTATCTTATTATTTTATTTATTTATTTATTTTTTTTTTTTTTAACAATCATCCAAATAGTATTAAGTGATGTTATTTAGTTGATCGGGCGCTTATGACCTGTATGTTTTGCGCCTAGACATCGAAACAAAGAACGAGATAGATAAATTTGATAACAACCAACTTTTATTGAGCAACATAATGTATTTCAGTTTTTTTTTTTTTTTTGTTTTACAATATTGTATATTTTCCATTGTTTGTTATACATTGTTGTATTATATACATGTTGTATGTTACAGGGCGATAACAAGCAGCAGCACAGCTTCGTCGGAGTGACGTACCCTCAGAGCATGCCAGGGCACACCGGCTACCTCACCTTCGCCACCCTCCCGCCGCAGTGGGCTAGGTCTGTGGTCCCCGGCGCGTCCTGACAAACATATATCTATTTTATTGTTATAGACAATATTCATTGTTTTTATTATTTTAAATATTATTTTTATTTTGTTATATATTGAAAAATATATAATAATATTTACTGAACTTGATATTTTACTTTCCTCTAACCACATTACAACTATTTTTGTATAAATGTTCCTAATGTTATTAGTCAAAATTATAGAAGAAACATCTGCCAAATAGGGCAGTGTAGCTTCTTCGCCCATTTCTATTGGCTATTTAAAGAAAAACTAATTAAATACTTTTTATTTTATTTTAATTTTTTCTTACTCACGTATTGGGTAATATATAAAAGGTATCTCATGTATAGCATACTGTATATTGCATACTGCGGGATCAGAACGAAAGATAACTTAATAAAGAATATAAATTTTGTAAATTAAGGGAAACATATTTACGCCTACATAACCTAAAGTAGTGAATGGAATTTGATATAACTGATATGGGTTGTTAGGAAATAATGCAGCATTTAGGGTTAAAAAAGCAAAAAAGAAAGATTTTATTAGCTTTTTTATTTAATCAAAATAGTTTTAACTACTATCAATACCATTTTTCTTAACAGATTGATTATTTTCGCAATACTTTTCCTAGATTTTTGTATGTAATTAACTTATATTAATCTAACTTTGGTCTAAACTATTTTCAGGCACTAGGAAGTAATTATTATATCTCCATTTTTCTCTTGATGCCCAATATTATAAATGACAATGTTCAAATAAGCATATCTATGCTGTTTCTTTGTTTACAACTGAGCTAAATTGGTGTCAGCAACGATAAGTAATGATCAGTAATGGTTGAACGTGGGTCTTCATGATCAAAGCGATCCCGAGCAATCTATGCCATTCTTGTGACGTTCATTCATGAATTACCGTGTAGGGCGGACCCTACGGACTATAAAGCGGATTTATGTCTGTCACATGGATTTGACTACAGACAGTCACGAAACCAAATTTATTCCTGAATGTCTAAAACGTAAAAATGTAGTGATATCGTCGATTGTGAGGAATACAGTTTTTTTTTTACGTTTTTGCATGAATATAAAGCTTCTTTTTTACCTTCGGTAATGAGGAAGCAAAAAGTGACTTATGAGTAAAATAATTAATAACATAAATGATATGACAAAGCAGTAGCAGAAACAAGTATTAACAATAAAGTTTTTGACCATCCTGGTATATAAAAGGTAGTCCCTATGTAAAGCCTGTAATTAACGATGATTACAAGCTATTCTACGACTAAACATAAAGGCATTACTTATTCACACATAATCTGAATCATATGTTATCTGTTATTCGTTATTTAAGATAATTACCTTGTTCTATTTTAGACATAATCTATTCGAAAAATCCAATAAATTCCACTCACAATAAAGTCCGACTTTCATTCGCTTTCTCTATATTTTGAGAATGAGTGAGAGAGTATTTCCGTAGTTCAAACTATTTTGCGGATTTTTGAAAGTAGGCCTAAAAGAAAAAAAATAAACAATTTCTAACTTTGCATTTCCTTTTCCTTTGTGCTTTGTGAACGGGTGAATACTTTTGCTCGATTCAAAATATTTACCGACCGTTCAGAGGTAGATAAAAAAGGAAAACTAGTGTGAACAATTTTTCATTCCATTTTCCTCTTTTAACTCGTGAATGTATGATATATTTTTCACTTTTATAATTTGTTTCTCGTCTCTTTGGATGTTGGGTCAGAGAAAAAAGGGTTCGAAGATTCTCCAATTTTTCATTCACTTTTCCTCTTACAACCCATGTGTGGGTTAAGGGATTATCGCTAATAATTATATGTGTGTTTACAAGGTAGGCTAGGAGTACTAATGTAAAAATGTATGGATTTTTCATGCCATTTTTTCCCTCATAACTAGTGAACGGGTGTAGGGATGTTCGTCGTTCAAACAATTTTTCGAGTGCTTAGAGATGTACTAAACGAAAAAATATGTTTAGGATTTCTGGCTTCCGCGATATAATGGAATGAATAATAAATAACATTTTATGCTTCTCTCTCTAAAACTTTTTGTTCAAGTTTGCGGTGCTATTGAGTGAAACAACACGTGTTTTTAGTATATGAAACGGTAGAAGTCGATTGGACATAGTAAACTATTTTTTTTTTACATCTGATTTTCATAGGTTTAAACTTTATAAGCTAATTACTAATTAACCAAAATTTCACAAATAAATAATATTTCATACATCTTGCAGTATTTTGGCAATAGCATTATGATTACAACTAATACAGTCCGATTAGAATATATCTCATCGTCATCACAATGTTTTCATTCTTATTTTATTCATATCAATCTCTCTTTATTCAAAGAGTTGAGTGATTAGCTTGAATGCTTTCTTTTAAATTATTATAATAATTGGCAAAGGATACGTTTTCAGTTTATAATTAGTAAATTTTGTTATGGTCCGAGTTAGGTTCAAACAATCTTGACATGGCTCCCTAACCTCAATCAGAGGACGGTTAGTTAATTGGTGCTCTATTTTTAATCAGTCTTGTCAATTGATCCAATAGTAGTATTTATTTTATTTTTACTTTATTTTTACTTTTTAGTTTAAGTGAAAGTATTACGATCGTGAAAATTTTCGAATCTCAGTTTTCACCGGAAATACATGTTTTGAGGTTCCCTGATTTCAAATAACCAAGTGTCGCAAAAAGGCCTGTGTGTGTGTGTGTGTGTCAGTGTGTGTGTTATCAGTCTAGCTTATAAACGAAAAGTAGTACGAAATTGATATTAAGTATTTAAGATTTGTATATGGGCCGGATGTGACAGCAACTTTTTCGTTAAAATCGGCTGACCGGAAGTGCCACTTTATATGATCGCTGAAACACATTTTTACAATTTTCTCAAAAACGGCTCTAACGATTTTGATCAGACTCCGTGTATCATTGTATAATTAAGTCGTCTTTAATATCATTCAGGTCTTATCTCCGTTGATGTCACTTTACAGGGCTTAAATGCCCAATGTTCATATATGTCTTCCTCTAAAGTACCTTTAATATGGTTTATTTTAAAAAGTTAACCGTTTCGCATTATTCAGAGTTACGAAAAAATGCTACATATAACTTTTGAAAGAATTTGATAAGTTAATAAAGGAGAAAAAATAAATAAAAATGCAGAAAAACCTGCGTTGCTCTATAGACTAGCGCCTAAACGAATGTACCGATTTCAATTAAACTTCGCTAAAGTCATTTTCTCCATACCCTTTAAATTTATCTATATAACATACTTCAACGAAAAGCAGCTGGAAAAAAAGTTACGAGGGATGTTAAAATTAATTCCGAATAACTCAAAAAATATACGCTTTTTGAGGGATATTGTATTTTTAAAAAGTTTATGGAATTTCCTAAAAAACCAAAAACAAATCGTTAAAATAGGACAATTAGGAAGAAAGATATGGTCTCTAGTTTTTTTTCCCTGAAGAGGCGAAGATTTGGATAAATTTAAAATATAGTTTTTTAATTGTTGAGACTAAAAAAACCTTTTTTCTACAGATATTCAATAATGTGTCTTTCCTAAGAACATCTTTCATAAGAAATAAGCACCTAAATTTATACCTTTATTCTCAGTTCTATATTTCAACACTGCAATCACCACCTCTGGACTGCATGAATAGCTTTTTCAACTAAAAATATCACTAACATGACATCACTCAAAAATGTTGAAATTGGAGTTAGTCATTCTGTGGTTTATAAAAGCAAACAAAGTTGTGTGTTTTATAAAAGCAGATGGAGTGACTGAATTTTTATTGCCTGTCGTCGATATATTAAATAGACATTTTGTAATTATAATGGTCTTAATGAATCGTTATCTGTAAGCTTTAAGCTTTAGCTCCGTTTAAAATGCACTTCAAAAAAATTTATAATAGCCCAGCATTGCCAGAAAATAATTTCTATTCAAAGTAGATCGGTAAGTGAAAGTTGTGTGTTGCGCGCACCAGATTTTTTTCTTTATGTTTAAAAAGATTAAAATTTAGCCTGTAAATTAATATTTTGATGCCTTAACCGACGCTGCCTAATGTATTCTTTCTTTCCGAGCCATTCGTTACTCCTGCCACTTTCTACTTTCGGTATATTCGCCGTCAGCTGGAACAGCCCTGGCGGAGGACACTGACAGAAACAGTAAAAGCCACAGCCGGTAGTTTTTCTAATTAGAAGATGGCGGGGAGGTCGGGTACAAGCCCTCCGTGACTCCATTGTTCCTGAACCGTTACCGTGACCCGGCCCAATCCGTTCCTCTTTATAATTGTCCTCTTACCCTTATCTTGGGGGTTGCTGTTACTTTACCGTCCGCGGCTGTTTCAACCGTTCCTCTTCCAAGGAGCCTGTTCCAAAGAATCCACAAACAAGTTTCTCGAGATTAATCCAAAAGTTCAAATATACATTTTCTCAAAAAAAAAAAAAAAAAAATCATTAATTATTCCATAAATCAGAATCCATTAACCGTCACTACATCAATTATTTTACTTTTTAGATCGTCATTTATGTTAACTAGTGTTCGCCCAGTGGTCGAAATTCGACCATAGCCATTAAAAATTTGAGGAAAAAATATAATTAAATAAAAAATTAAATTAAATAAATAAAGAGTAAATCACGATTCAAAAATCCTCATTTATTAATACAAACAAAATTTCAATTTCAATTAAAAATCGAGCTTAAGTTATTTTTAATTATTTATAAGTAATACAAAAATACTGAAAAATACTTAATTTTCATTTTAATTTATGTGTGTTATTATCACAATAAATTAATGTTATGATTAAGCAAGTAAAAAATAAATTTAAATTAGTAATTTAAATTCACTTTAAATCCATTTTATATTCAGAACTTCTATGTAAATAATGTTCTTTTTGAATATTCTGTTATTGTTTAGTGCATAGCCCTGCCCATTGCCATTGAAAATATAAATTTCAATATTTTAAATGAACATGCTCTAATTGCTGCCACATATAATTGTCCATGCGAAATTACTGGACGTCACAATAATATACAAATTTTTCCAAAACTTTGAATCTGCGATTTGATTATGGTCATAGCAAATGCAGCTATTAATAGGAACGTTGTTCTTTGAAAGTCGAATGTAAGTAGTGTCAGAAAATGTTAAATTAATTCTTGGAATTAAAATTCTTTAATTTAATGTAGCCCCCGTTAATACTACAGTCTCATTGCTGTTCCATTAACTAATGCTTGTGCAGTATTTAATTTAACAATGAGGATAACTATAGAAAATATTTTTTAATTTAATTTATTAGGTATCATTCCACTAACATTACATGATATATCTTCAAAAAACCGAATACCTAGAAATGAAAGTTTCGATTTCCAAATAAGGAATGGAATTTGCAGAAAAAAGTACTGAATGTTTAAAATTATGTATCTCTAGACAAATAGTCCGATTCCGATGATTTTTTATTTTTATTTTGTAGGGAATTCAGGAACCTTTCAAATAAATATTGGTATTACTGAATTCATCATAAAAATGTATGCAGCTTGTTTTCGGGAAAGTATGTTATATACATAAATTATAAAGGTTTCAAGGGGAAGACTTTAGCCAAGTTTCATTGAAATCGTTGAAGCCGTATTGGCGCTACAGTCTAAAGCGAATCACGTTTTTTGGCCGCTATTTCGAAAGGAAAGGCCTGATGATAATGAAACGTATACAAAAAAAACTTCTAAATATTATTGCGACGTTGTGTCGAAATTTAAAAGAAATCGGTGAAGAACTTTTGGAGATAAGCCGTTTTGAACAAACTACCATTTATATTTTTATACACATACTATTTAATATTTTTATTTATTGATAACACTAAAGCTCGTCAATATCTATTAAACAGAAAAAGAAGGAAGAAAATCGGTTGAATAATAGAGGAGTAAAATGGGCTGAACCGATTTGTGTTTGCCTGTTTATATAATGATAATTTCATTAAAACAGCGCTATTCTCTAAGAACTATTCACCTCGTCTCAGTAGATTCCTTCTAACCAGATGTTGAGGATTTTAATGTTGTTGTTGTTAATACCCTTCTGTAGATTTTCATGTAACATGGAAAAATAATGCATTCTAGATGAACATGATTCTTAGTCTTCAACACGAGTCTTGGTCTTGCAAAATCAGTCTTGGTCATGGACTTGGTCTTGCGCTAGGCTCTCGCAACAGTCTTGCAGCTACTTATTAGCTTATTACTACAGATATATTACTGTAACTTTTTAGATAGGAGAAACCTAACTAAGCCCGAATGAAAAATTGGATGAGTTAAATGCAAAAGTATATTGGTTATACCAATCATTAACATATAGTAACTAAGATTGTGAAGTATTAGTAACTATTTTGCCTTAATTTTTTATTTAAAAAATCGATTTTTGTTACTAGTGGCAAATTGCAAGACCAAGACCGATTTTGGGCAACACTATCTGTATTGAGGGTGTAAAAGCTATTTATGAATGTTAAAAAACAATCATAAAAACGTAATGAAAAATCTGGTTATAATTTTATTAAGGTAATTGAACTGCAAGATAATGGTTTTTGACAAAATAAAAAAATTAAATTAAATACAAATTATTACAAGAAATATTTTTTCATTTTCAAATTGTTGTCCAAACATAGTTTTTTTTTCATGTATTCATCCACATCTGTCATAAGCTTGACAATAAGTAGATGTGTTGTTATTGTTAAGTAAATTGGTATTTTTATGCATAAGGAAGAATATTACCCAGCAGTTTCTATTTCTGGTATTGGTTTACTTCCTTAATTCAGTAAAGAATATCTCACATCCAGCTCCTCTTCAGTCGCCTCCTGATGGGCAATCCTTACTACAGTTGTTCTTAAAACAGTATTTTCTAACACTACTATTATTTTAGTATTTTCTAATAATAATAATTGCTTCGGGTTTGATTCTAAAGAATTTTTTTTTAAATGATTAATAATAGTATTTTGGAAAAATAATACTCTTAAAAGGAAAAATAATTATAACCAAAGGTAGTATTATAATTATTAAGCAGCCATTAAGACAAAGTAAGCATTAAAACATATGTTTTTTAAGTGAAAACATGTTTAGGCGCCTTTAGCACTTTTTTTGGGAGTGAATGTAATGCTCATTCGGCTAAAGTTAGCTCGAGTCAACTAATTGTTGCATTTGGATTAAAATATCCCAGAAACTAAAAATTGGACCTGCATAGTGTTCACAAGAGAAATGTTCAGCATTTCATCCTCTTTGTAATGGGCTATTATTCTAAATTGTATCTTGATATGACCCTGTTAGAGAGACAAAAAAGGAAGAATACATTACTAAAATAATGAGAATATATCATCACATATTTCAGTTATCATAAAACTGTTTAATCTTTAGAGTATAATACAAATGATCGGTCTGAACAACATTTACCAGAGTTATTTATACAAAATTATAATTGTATATATTATAAATAAGTGATAAATTTAGTGATGTAGTACTATAATTACTATTAGTCAAACAGGTCAAAATGTAAACTCAATTATATTGTAAATTTTATTACTTTGTGGATATGGAACAAAACAATATTTATATTTCATATTATTAATTCTGCCTTTAATATATTTCATATTATTAATTCCGCCTTGTTGATGTTTTCGTTTCTATTGTGTGGTCTTAAGGTATTATACCTTAATTGTTTTAAGTAGTTTTAGACACTTTTATTTATAGAACTTTCGAAAAAAAATCAAAAGAAAAAAAACGAATTGAAAACTTAATTTAATTTGAATTTCATCATTTGTAATTTCAGGTACTTAGTCCATTTATTTAAATTTTAGTTTAGAGCACCCAAACTTATTTTTGTTATAGTAAAGTTGGGTCTATTGATAGTTATTAATAATAATATTTGTACTATAGAAAATGTGAAACTAAAGTAGGAAAACCTTATTTTTAGGCCTCTTGCGGAACCTAAAGATATACGTATGAAATAACAAAATCTTTTGACATAAAAAGGCAGCTTTTGAATGTTTTTAGAAAGTTTTCTGCCGAAAAAGGTATTTTTCCTTCCACCCTATCGTTGATGTCTCACAATGTGATTTTAAGAACATATCGTTGCTACAAAAAAAAATCTCGTTCTATCACTTTGAATACAGTAGCAGTACAATTGTAGAATTACTAAATACTATAAACCTAAAAATAGTCGCATTTTATAAAGATGCAAAATTTTAATAGTATTTAAATAAAAATAATGTATATAAGTTTGAATGTGTTTTTTTTTTAATTTACTTATTTTTAAGTTATTTTATTTTTATTTATTGCATATACTTTTAGATTATTATTTATTATTTATTTTGTTTCTGTTTATTTTATATTAATTGCGTGAATGTGGTTTAACCTTACTTTAAGAATTGTCCAATAGACAGAATGTCATATTGCTCAATAAATTAAAAAAAAAATCATAGAAAAGTTAATTTCTAACAAAAATCGATTCTTTTAATTTAATTTAATATTTGAGTTAGTAAAAAAGTAATTTAAAAATAATTTTTTGCATTAACAATGAATAGATCCAAACTTTGAAAAATCCAGAACATATCAATATTGCTTGTTTAAAACATGCTAATAACAATAATTACCTCTGGAATATTACTTTTATAAATTATTAATAAAATATAACATTAGGAAATATTGATTTATTTGAATTTTTATGAAAATCTAATAACAAACTAAAATATCTTCGAAAAAAATAAAATATCTCATTGGAAGAGAAGCTTAGTACCCAAGAGCACAACTGTTTTGCGGGATAGTAGAATGCCATGTTAAAAGGGGACGGACCCTGGCTCTGGAAGCCAACGCAATAAACTTAATATTTAAGATCTGGGTAAGAGTTTTTTTAAGGGAGGGCAAGCATAATTTTACAATCCTTCATTTAACCGTCCACTAATACAAGCAAAGTTCAAGGTTATATATTCCGAAATACAATACACGAATAAATATAATGAATGGGGGTTGCCCATCCCGCCTCCTCAAGGTCGATGACGAATGAACCCCCACCCCTTCTAAGATCTTTTATTGCACTTCTCATCTTAAAAACAGTGCAAGCGAAAGTAGAATTTAGAAATTCGTTGATTATATACAACTACACAAGGTACAGTCTATACTATGCTTCCATTTACCTTCTGATTTAAAACTTTTCATTTAAAAAACTCATTACTCCGTCAAAATGCGCCACCCCCAAAATATATATATATATATTTTTTTTGTTTAACCTAAAAATAAAATTTCCTATATATATAGAACTCGCTTCTCTGAATTACCTCAGTTTTGTTGCCCTGGGTTTCAAATATCTCAATTGTTTGTTTGTTTGTTTCGATGTCTAGGCGCAAAACATCCAGGTCATAAGCGCCCGATCAACTAAATAACATCATTTAATACTATTTGGATGATTGGTACAAAAAAAAAAAAAAATAAAAAATAAATAAATAAAAAAATAAAAAATAAAATAAAATAAATAAAGAAATGGATTGATAGAATAAAATAAATAAATAAGGATAATAATAGACATTTATAGGTAATAAGATGTATAAAAAATGTATAAATAAATAAACTTTAAAAAATAGCAGTAGAATCAATAAATGAATTGAGATTAATAAACAAATGAATTTAAAATGAAATGAAATCAAGTGAAAAAATAAATAAATAATAATAAGAGAAAATATAATAAAAATAAATAGATAAAAAAAATTATAATAAAAAAATAAATAAAAAAAGCCTGTCAAATGTGTTTTTTAAGTATTTCACTATCCAGGAACTTGATGACTTTGGTAACGATTTCTTCTTGATTTCCCAGGGATGCTGATATATTCTGGGGTATTCCAAAATCTTTTAATCTTGCGGTGTAAAAAGGGCATTCTTCCAAAATATGTTTTATAGTTAGTGATTGGTTACACTTTTGACATCGGGGGATAGAATCTTTTGTTATGAGGTGGAGGTGAGTCAGTCTAGTATGTCCGATCCTCAGCCGCGTGAGGACGACCTCTTCTCTACGACTGCTGCGTCTGGAGCTGGTCCACGGTTGCACCTCTTTCTTTATTGTTTTTAATTTGCTAGGTGCGCTGTTGTCCCACCGTCTTTGCCATTCTTGGAATATGGTTTCTCTCAGAGGTCGTGCAAGTTCAGATGGTGTCAAAAAAACTTTACCGCGGCCTGGAAGAGTAAGAGCTTCCTTTGCTGCTCTATCAGCCATTTCATTTCCTTTAATTCCTATATGGCCAGGCGACCAGATAAAATGTTCCAACTCCATGAAGCATTTTTATAAGACTTAGAATGCAGTGTATCCCTGGGGTATCTCGTTCTTGTATTGTAATCTTAGTAAATTAATAAAGTATCGGAGACTCATTGCTACGGCGTTAATCTCTGCTGTGTAAACACTACAAAGATGGTGTAATTTATATTTGTAGGTAGTATCAGGAGTGACAAAGGCTGAAGCAGTAGATGTATCTGATTTGGATCCGTCGGTGAATATTAGAAGATGTTCAGGTAACGTGATGATTATTTTGTGGAATTTTTCTTTGTAATCTGCAGGTAATGTAGTATCTTTGGTGAATCGGGTGAGTTGGAGATTTAATTTAGGTTGTATATAGGTCCAAGGGGCTCTTTTCTTTTTCTATTTCATGTAATGTTATTTGTTTTAGTTTATTTATAATAAGAGACATGCTTTCTGCCAATGGTAATGTGGTATTCCTTTTTTCTTTAAATCTTTTTGAGAATTTAGATTGAAAAACATATTTATGGGAGGAGTGTGAAGTTTGCGGGTATAATTTAGTAATATAGTTTATTGCGAGTTTCTGTCTTCTAAAGTGCAGTGGTGTAAGGCCAGATTCGACACAAATGCTCAGGGTTGGGCTTGTTCTAAAGGCTCCAGTTGCAAGGCGTATTCCAGTGTGGTGCACGGAATCGAGCTTGGCTAGAGCATTTTTCCGGGCAGAACCGTAGACAAAACTACCATAATCTATTTTTGCGCCGATCAGAGCTTGGTATACTTTAATCATGGTAGTTATGTCTGCTCCCCTGTTAGTTCCACTAAGTATTCTCAGAAGCTGAAGTTTTTTAGTACATGTATCTTTGAGTGATTTTATGTGGTGTTCCCAGGATAGACGTTTATCAAATAATAATCCCAAGAATCTGCAGGTGTTGACATATGGTAAGATGGCGTCACCTAAAAGAAGTTCTGGCGATTGTGGAGTATTTCGTTTTCTACTATAATGAATACATTTAGTTTTTTTCGGAAGAGAAATATCCCAATTTGTTATTTGCTTGTAGTTTAGGAATCTAATTTTTGTTTTAGTTAGTTTTGTTTTCGTTTATATATATATATTATGTATTTAATTTTTTTGATTTTATTTTATTGTATTGTAAATATGGTATGATGTGCCTTAAAGCTCTAATACTCAGCACCCTTAAGTGTGGTAATGTATTATTTGTTTTTATGTTTTTACTCACTAACGAACGTAGGAATTCCCTACTTGTAAAGTTTTGTATTCATGCATCAACTTAAACAATTTACGTCATCTGAATTTCCAATACATCTGTCCAAGAGCACATGTAAAAAAACTTGTCCACCACACACCACGTCTCGTTATACACAAGTCCGCCGGGATACAAAAAAGGGATTTTTGGACTTTTTCAATTAAACTCGAAAATGGTGCTTTCTACATTTTATTCTGTGATTAAAATAAGATAGATTATAGATATTTAATCCATAAAAAAATCGAAATGTAATATACTGACTCCGACTATGTTTTATACATATACATATGTTTTCATAAATGCTCTCGTTGGCATTATTCAATATTTAATTGTATAGATTACAGCGATGTAAATATTAAAAATTGTTTATATGAAGGCACTTAACAAATAAAAATACCCACAATGATGTATAAGTAAATATTGCTTCTATAATTTTTACTTTTACTTCCTCTTTTTCTGAAAATACCTATTTCTGATAAGAAGAGGATGGTAAGTCCAAGTTGTGTGATGAGCGCACAGCACCAGATTTTTAAAAATAAATTTGTCTTTTGAATGATTCTAACTTGAAGTTATTTCTCATAAAAAAAAAAAATGGAAACAATCCTGTCTGGTGTTGAAAGAGGTAAGAATCCTACATTAAGAAGGTTCCGCATAAAGATGTTTGCAGGAATGGAAGAGATGTATATCGATGGAAAGAGACTAGGAGAGATCCTTAAGGATCCTTTCTGTGTAAATGATATTGGGCTATCGGGAAGTTCACTGTCATCAGCTACTGAAACAACGGGACTATTTGCGTAGACAGTGCTAGTGTCCCTATATGTGAAGTGAAAATGGCAGTAAAGTGTGCTGAAGGGCATCAATGAGGTTTATGTCCTCAGATTATCTGATCGAGGAATCATTTAATTTTACGATATTTTCTTCGTCTTTTCAATTGAATTAAGAACGCTCTCGCTCAATCTCCGCTGACTTTTTTTTTTATTACTTGTGACCTGGTTGAAAGAGTGGCGAAGGGATCTCACGTAGGCCTTCTTTTCCCTTCGCAGGAAGAGGGACAAGCCTGATTCGGAGTTTTCTTTGCTGATTGTAAATAGTGTATATAGGTATGTCTGTCGAAGATTATTTATATTATATATCTTTTATTTTCAATATTATTATTTTTATTTTATTAGTTTATATTTTCTGCAAATGGTGTGAATGAACTCTTTTCTCATTGTCCTAATTGTGACAGAATATTATATTACTCGAATTAGGTATTTATGTTTTTGATTCAGGAGTGGAGCCCAATCTCCAAGGTGTAAAAATCAAGTTCAAAGGAGCATTTTCACACACACACACAAAAAAAAAAAATCAGTCATTAAGCAGTTAACACAATGTGTTAAGGGGTCATAGCAAAGTTCCCTTTTGATTGGGTTGAAGTCAAGCAACGCTGCTCTTGCTGTCTGTGAGGTAATGAAGACAACGCTCAGATGTTATGCATATTCCGCCACTACTGAAGCATTGATGATCACGTAGCGTTGAATTGACTGGTCAGTTTCAATTTTACCTTACAGTTTATTTATATTCCACTAACCCATTTAATTTAACAGTACGTAGCACTGAAATATGTACCACCTTTTAAAGCATAATTATTATGTCAATATCCCGGACAGTCGTAGGAAGGATTGGCATAATAATAAATAAAATACAATGTATATGCAATATTCCAAGAGATAAATTCAATATGTGAGACAAAGAATCCTGCACAAACTCGAATAAGCAAATGACCTAACAACAATTAATTAGTCTTTTACAAGTATTACTTTTTTTAATTTAATATTTTTTTAAAGAACAACTTTTTAAGTGGTTGGAAAAGGGGTACGTTAGATCCAACGTAGTGTAGTTGACGCTTGAATTCGATCTCGGGATGCCAACTGATCGTGGGGGCATGACCAACAGTTATGGAATGGACTTAATCCGTAACAAACAACAATAATAATAATAATGATATTAATTTAACTTTTATTTTGTTAAATAAACCAATTGGTGAATCATGCATTATCTCTTAGTTTCTCACGGCTCAAATCATAAAAGCACAGAGCCCTAGATAGCCAGGTCAAGCTATCTCTTGACAGAAATAATTATCTAGAATGTACTGACTGGACAGAAGACACTTATCAAGACTTAGGGAACAATAACCGTTTTCAGCAAAAGAGCACTTTCTTACAGACTTCATATCAATTCTAAAAGATAAGGATATCAATTCTTAATAGTTATAACTTCATTCACACGCTTCCTAGAACGTCCAGAATTGATTCCCTCCCCCACTATTCCTGAATATATAAACCTCATGATCCTCAGACCAAATCACTCATGTAGTTAATTCTCTTGATGTCATACTCTTTACTGTAGGAGACCTGGAGTGAACTGATGTAGTCAACCCATAGTATATTACTCTGAATTTTAGATGCTATTTGTAACTTTATGAATAAAAGCATTACTTATAAAGTCTCCACTGCCTCCGATTCGTTAACTTTTTTTTTTATTTTTTTTTTTTCTGTATATTGAGAAATAATACATTTTGCCACACTTAAGGGCACTGAGTACTAAGGCTGAGTGAGGCACATTCATACGATATATACAATACCATAAAAAAAAAAAAATAAATAAAAAAAAATAAAAAATATATAAATCTATATAACAAAGGCAAAAACTATAATAAACCAAGGAAATGTAACTCAGAGTTAAAATTAAATGAAATACAGAAATTCGTAGCAAAATTAAATAAATTATAAGTAATAGAAATAAATAGAAAAACATTCATACTTAAATACAATATTTACAATTAGGCAAGAGATTCCAAGTCCAGCCCTTTCCCCCACGTGTGAAGGACAAAGCGAGACTCTAAGAGATCCCAGCGCTTCTCTCTCAACCGCGTCGCCGGTATTACCAGTCCGGTGGAGACTGAGAGAGGGCACTAAAATCACAAACACTCATGAATTGAGTGGAGTAGCTGGCCATTGCCTGATCTCCAGTGACGTCTTTACAAGAGATCTCGAGGCCACTGCCGTTTCAACCTTCGAGGAGGGTTGTAGGGATGACTGGAGCTAGATAAGGATTGTGCTAAAGGGTTAGGATGGTGGATTAGGTTCATGTGAAAATTTGAGAATCGGGATGGAATAACGTCAAGGATATAAGGGATGTAAAGGTCAGATTCGTTAACTAACGAACTAGAAATTCTTGGCCTCTTATCGAAACTTTTTGATTTTATCCCTGAAAATGATATATTTGTAACTCCCACATGTTTGCGTTCAATTTTTCGTACTGACCTTTTATATATTCTTAGACGGTTTAGTTAATAAACAACATATTTTCATGTGATTTTATTTTCCTAATATGGAAAAAAAAAGTATAGCTATTAAAGTCATAGGTGATCTGCTGGTCACTATAGCCTTGTGGATTCCTTTCCAATAGACCTGGTCGTCATCCCGAAGGAGAATCTTTTAGCCGCGAAGGTGAGACGTGCAGTCAATATTTTCACGATATATTAGCAGGTTAATTTAACCTCTCACCCTGAGATAAAACTATAAACTGACCAGGCGAGGACTCGTAAACATCTCGGGGCCATTAAATAATGGATTTAATAATAAAGGTAGCCTTTCTCCTCGAGGGACTCCTTGGGTGTTCGAGTTATTTTGCGCTGGCGGCGCACGCTATCAAACTGTCACTGGCCCATCTGTGTCAGTTATCTCCCTGAGTTATTGGCTGGCTATTAGCTCAGCGCTCGAGGTGCCGATTGCAAAAGGAACGACCGGTCGCTGAGTACTGCGTCCTTAAGGTTCTTGAGGGAGGTACCAAAACCCTCACTCAAGGTACTTGAAGGAATGATCACTGTCTAACTATCTATCTAACTATTCGGAATTTATCTATTTATTTATTATTTATTTATAACAATGGAAGGGGCTCCTCAACCTCTTACGGGTCATTTTAGCCCTTACAAAATATTTATATTAAATTAAATTTAACAATGAATTGAAAACAAAAGAAAAAAAAGTCAGCAAAATTTAAATTTTGTTGTATAGGTACGTTATTTGTAGAAATTTAAACAGTTTTTTTTGCCAATTTGGTGGTATTTTTCAAAATTTCAGTTATGCCATTCTCCAATTTGACTTCATTCCGTTGTGTTTCATATCCATAACATTCAGTAAAAATGTGCCTGACTGTTAAATTGACCCCGCAGCAGAGACACCGAGGGGGCGTCCCCTTTCTCATCTTCTACAATTCATTCTATTCTCTCTTCAGATACTTCAAACACTAAAACAGAGCCCTGAAGATGACCCACATGTTTGGGTTGAAACGTTGGCAAAAATAAAAAAAAATTTAAAAAAGGTACTCATGAGTTAGCCGTGAGTGGCCGATTCGGAGATTTGTCAGTATTATTTCTTCTCTTCTATTTATCTGAAGGTCCGCTTGATTTGATACTACAGAGGGCTCGATCACTCTCAACTTATTCTCTCTTAAGACATGCCAGAGACCCTGCCATTTTTCTTTCCATTTTACCAAAGCTATGACTTCTTTTGGAAAACCATCCCCTATTGGAGTTCGTTCCGTGATAGCTTGTTTTGCCATGACATCAGCTAGCTCATTACCTCTAATACCTGAGTGACTCGGTAACCACAAAAATTGTATTTTATATCCTATACCCTCCAATGTTTGTATATGCCTGTCTGTATCTGTGACTGATGAATTAGTTAAAAAAGAATTTTTAATAGCTCTAAGAGCAGATATGTGCAAATATAAATTTGCTGTTTATTACAGTTGAGACTACAAACGGCATGATTTATTGCAAACAATTCTGCATGGTAGGAAGTGCAATAAGGGGGTTATGAAAACATTTCCACATTATCAGAAACAGTGGCCGCACCGACTCCATCTTGAGTTTTTGACCCATCTGTGAAAAGATATTCCCAATTGGAATGTTTCATTTGGAAGTCCGTGAATTCTGCCAATCCTAACTTTGAAGCAAGGGCCTTCTTACATGTTACTTTATGTATTTTTGGAATTGGTAACATCCAGGGCTCTGTTTGCAATTGTCGTACTTCTAGAATTGAAGGAAAAGGTGCGAAATCAAAGTCTGTGATGTGTATTGAGCACCTTTCTGCTAAAGATAATTTAGTTGGTGGGTTTACGAGAACGGTTTTTGGTACAACAAGTGTGCTTTTTAAAGAGTGAGTGGGCCTAGAAATTGTTTTTATGTAGAACGCCAAATCTAAAATTTCCCTTCGTATAGCCAGTGGCATTATACCTGCTTCGACTTGAAGGCTCGCTATGGGGCTTGATCAAAAAGCACCAGTGGCTACTCGAAGTGCTATGTTTATTTATCTAAATATGTTCAGATATTTAAATATGGACCATTCTTCCATTTGTCACGAAATTCGAATTTTATGTTTCACGAAAGAAATTAAACATAATTGATCAGGGAACAATCCAAACTACAAATTATAAAATAAAACTACATTTTTTAAAATGTCTCTCAGGTCCTAGAATGATATACAGCATACTACAATCCTAAAAATTCCCCAGTTGTATTTATAATTTATACCGACTATAAAAGCATGTGCATATACCGAAAACAACGTATCTACTCTATTAAGCAGTATGGTCACGCGCCCACTAAGAGGTGTGAGGAAATTTGGTGTCTTATAAGGTTATACAACTTACTGGAGCATGGTCAGAGGATGAAAATAACAGTCTATCTATACTTAATATTTTAATGCCCACGTAAATGTCTCTTATAACTATATTAAATTATACCTTTAAGATATAACAAACTTTTTTTTTTTTTTTTTGTTCAAAATAGTACGTATCATGCGCAAGATGTAGACAGCCTCCGAGACAGAGAGGTGGATGACAGTCGGGACGAAGGCTCTCATTGGCCATTAGCCATTGCCTAAACGACAAAATGGCTTCCTAATGGGCCAATTATAATTAGCGGGCCTAAAGACTCGGCTTCCCATTGGCTCGGGGTCGCCATCTGCTCTTCTTAAATAGTCCTCATTTCGTAAGATCATTCGTCCCTTGCGCTTTGCAGAGTCTTCTCTTGATTTCAAAACCTTAGTCAAAGCTATTGGTATAAATAAAAAAAAAAAATCTGGTGCGCGCAACACACAACTTTCACTTACCGCTCTACTTGGAATAGAAATTATTTTCTGGCAATGCTGGGCTATTATACAATTTTTGAAATGCATTTTAAACCGAGCTAAAGCTTAAAGCTTACAGATAACAAATCATAATCAAAAAGTCTATTTATTATATCGACGGTTGGCTATAAAAATCTATTCACTCCAACTACTTTTATAAACCACACAACTTCAGTCTCTGAGCCTTTCAGTTGACATAATGACTAACTCCAATTCCAACATTTTTTAGTAATGTCATTTTAGTGATATTTATAGTTGAAAAAGTTATATATACAGACAGTGAGTAAGTTGATAACGGAATAGGTGATTGCAATGTTGAAATATAGAACTGTGAATTAAGGTATAAATTTTGCCACTAGAAATATCACTAAAATTATTAATAAGCAATGTTGAAATTAGAGTTAGTCATTTTATCAACCGAAAAGCTCATATATGCCTAGGGACGATTGAAAGTATATCTGAATATTTAACCTATAAATGATTATGGATCGTAGGACTATTAGTTATTAATATGTTCTTTTCCATTGTAAAGTTTACTAAAAAAAAAATTCGAGATTTTCATTGCCTCGCCATAGATAGGTCAAAAGTTGTCACACTAATTGTAAGTGGATGATGTTGGGATTTCACGAAGGGAAAATTCATCAAATTATTCTCTAATTTAATTTTCTAAAAGGTTACTTGATGATTTTTTGTAATAAACGGCCGATAGATACCTAATTATTTAAATATAATATCTTATCTAGAGTTAATACTCTATAGTAAATATATTTGAGGTTATAAACATATCCATGAAATATTTTTATATTTCACTTTTTCTTTCACACAAGTACAATGAAATAGTATTTTAAACAATGGCATTGGCTTGATTCGGTAGATTTTAAATACTTTTTTAGGAATCTTAGAAAAACATTTAAAAGTTTACACATAGCCAGAAAAATTCATTTGATTTCCTTGGAAATATGTGATTGACTCTCCTTTACCTCCTACAACTTTCTATATTAGATACTGTCTTTTTCTAAAATTCTTCGTTTTCCAACGATATATTATACGTATATCTTCTGATTGGTATTTCCGGAGATTCTTTTTCGACCTGGATAAGCATTTTTATTTTTTTCTCCTTTATTCAATTAGAAATTTCTTCCAAAGGTTATATTTAGATTTTTTTTTGTAATTCTGAATAACTTGAAATGATTATTTTTTTTTAAAAATAAACCATATTAAAGGTACTTTAGAGGAAGACGTATATGAACAATGGGAATTTAAGCCCTGTAAAGTGACATCAACGGGGGTAACACCTAAATAATGTTAATACCACTTAATTATACAATGATACAACGAGTTTAATGAAAATCGTTAAAGCCGTTTTCGAGAAAATTGTAATAATGTGTATCAGCGTTGATATAAAGTGGTACTTTCGGTTAGCCGATTTTAAGAAAAAGTTGCCAGGACATCTAAGGCATATACCTAACATAAAGACGTGATATCAGTTTCTTACGACGTTTTTGAGCAAGACTGTTAGCAAACAGATACACAGACCATTGTCGGTAGTTGGTTATTTTGACTCAGGGTACCCCAAAACGTGTATTTGCGTTAAAAACTCAGATTAAAAAATTGTTACGATCACAATACTTACTCTTACTATATATTGCATACATTCGTAAGTGGAAGTAAAAAATATGTTCTTAAATTAAAAGGTTAAAAATAATGGGAAATTATCGCTTCATGGTTAAAGAGGCTATGTTGTAAAGAGTAAAATTAGAAACATGTAGAACAAAACTTTAAAGCTTTGCATGTTTCGCTTTATCTTTTAAGGTTAAAAATTATTCTTTTGAAAGTTTTGAAGATTCGCCTAAAGATATAATTTAAATTCGTAGTTATAAATCATACATTGCTCATTGTTTGGGGAATTGGAAATCCAACAAAGCTCAACAATACTAATTTTAGCCTGAAGCGCTTAGCGATTTTTGTATGTATGTATTTACAAACGGCAAGAGGAACTAGTCTAGTAAATAGCGTTAATCGTCCATTTATCTATGGAATACTTTGCTGGTTTTGGGAGGTACAAACAAACCTATTTTAACCAGAAAGGAGGCGTTGAAAGTCATCCCGTTAGTCCATCACTAAGTAAATTTTAATCCCCCGAGGCCTTATGCGAACCAGCGCCGCTAGACTCGAGAATTTTAAATCGGGCAACGCTCTAACACACTCGACCATCAGGTTGGTTTTTTTTCTATCCACACATTCAGAAGATGTAAGTATGCAGAATAATCCTCGTGCAAAGATAGCCTTGTGCATTCATGAACTGATTGGCCCATAATGTTACTTGATACGCGATTCCGTGGTTTACCCGGTTCTACAGGTTTTCAACCCGTTCGATCAGCATAAATTAAGTAACTGCCTTCACTTGGAAAATATGTTAAGGAGTCTTAAATGTTTGAATGTGGAACATATTTAACTCACATATTTCAACAGTTAAGGCACGAATAAAAGTACCAGTTTTTATGATTCTCTATAGTGTAAAAAAAAAAGAAAAAAACATACTGTTTCTACCAAATTAATTTTGCAAATGGTTATATATTATTAAAAACATTTTTAGTGTTTTGTTGAGTTCTGAAAACAATTTTTCGTTGTGTAATTTGTTGACATGAGTCAAAAAAGTTCAATTACTTAATATTGTACTGGATTATTTGTTTATTGATAAATATTACAATCTGTCTCAATAAAGGACATTTATAATAGAGTTCTGAGAGCACATTCACACCATATTTACAAAGTAAAAAAAAAAAAATAATAAAAAAATAAGCTAATTTCAAATAATATAAAGCTAAAAAAGAACAAAATAAAATATCATAGTGAAGGAAGAAAATATAAATAATAGAATAAAAATAAATGAATAAAATAGAATTAAAATTATCTTTTAAAAAAAAAGTAATGAAAATAAACATACCTATTTACACTATTTACAGTCGGCCATGGGAACTCCGAACCATACTTATCCCCACACATGTGGAGGGAAAGCGAGGTTCAGGAGATCCCTGCGCTTCTTCCTCAACCACTTCACTGGTATTAAAAGCCAGCGGAGATTGAGTAAGGGCGCTACAACCACAGATCAATTATTTAATAAATTCTAAAATTTCGTAGGATAAGTTGTTAATGAACGGATACTGGAATTTCATATTTCTGTAGTATCGCCAACTTCTTACTTTAATTATTATGTTATCTAAGTCCTATGCTACTGATGAATACAAAAATCTGCCTTGCAGTTTCGATAGTTATCTGTCATATACGGCCAAGAAAGCTGTGCGAAAATCGCGTAAGATGAAAATCCCACACAGACATAAATAAATTTATACTTAATATAACTTATTCCTTTCCATCATAGAAAACTGGAGAAAAAGTAAAGTAACAATTTAACTGAGTGAAAATGGAAGGAACAGAATCAAGCAAAATTCGAACAAATTTTGTGGCTCAAAATTGATATTGGGATATTGTTTACAACTCATTAGCAATTATTTAGTTTTATCTTCATTTACTTATAAGCAGATTTGCACTGTCTCCCTTATCACATTTTTTTCGAGTCTATTAATAGTATTAATATATTATATTTTTATATTAAACAAATTAACAATAATTGTAACTATAATTAACACAGGACTTAAATAAGCCTATGATTACAGTAAGATGTTGGCGGTCGTTGACGCAAGGCACTTATTTAATTCTATAGAAATACGAAATTCCACTAGTTAGCAATAACTTATCCTATAAAACTACAAAATTTTATAATTTATTAGTAGATTACTTATTAAAGAATTTATTTTAACTCATGTCAATAAGAAAATATTTTCGGAATTTAACAAAACCACTAAAATACAATGATATATAACCAGTTGTAAAATTAGTTTTCTGAATAAAGAAACAGGTTTAATACCTATACTTTATAGAAAGTCATGAAATCCAGTTGTTTTACTCGTGCGTAAATTATTGGAACATATAAATTAACTATGTCCTAAATTAGACACAGGAAAGTTCAATTATCAAAATACCTTGAAAATAGGATTTTCTGACTCTTTCAGTTTGAGCGCCGCGTTGGAGCGTTAAATGCAAGGTTGAAACTTTTAAGAAAAAATAATCTTAAGATTGTATATCTAAAGAGCTTTTTTGTAATAAAACCAACGACATTAAAAAAGGTTTATGAACAAAATTTAATATAAATATAGTGTGTGTGAAAATGTATAGTGTATTCACAGTTCTATATTTCAAACCTGCAATCACCTACTCTGCAATCACCTACTCTGGAATCAACTTACTAACTGGCTGTAAAGATATTATTAACTTTTCAACTAGAAATATCACTAATATGACAACACAAAAATTTTATAATTGGAGTTGGATGTCATTCTGTCAACTGAAGGGTCAAATATTTATCGGGCTTAGATTGGAGTTATAATTTGTCTTAAACGAATTACATACAAACTTTAATGTCAAGGACTTTTACGAGTTTATAAATTATAAATAATAATTTTTGTAATAATAATGTATAAATAACTATATTATTTAACTTTAATCACATGTTTTCAAGAAAATTTACTAACTAAATGTAAACTTTAAAAAATATTTTTACGTCTGTAGAAAGTATTTAAAATCCACCTAAGCAAGTTAATGGTATTGTTAAAAAAACTATTTCATTGTATATGTGTGAAAGAAGAAGTAAAATATAAAATCATTTCTTGGATATATAAAGCATAAGTTAATAACGTTAAATACATTTACTGTAGTTTGATAATTCTAGATGTGGTATTATATTTAAATAATCATCAACTTCTGTTTATTCCGAAATATTGTCATGTAACTTTTTAGAGAATTTAATTATTGAATAATTTGATGAATCTTCCCTTTGTGATATTCCAACAGTATCCACTACTATTTCATGGTACTTGCGTGAAAGAAGAAGTGAAATATAAAAATGGATAAGCTTGGTTAAAAATACAATTCAAAATTTTATAATAGCCCAACATAGCTAGAAAATAATTTCTATTCAAAGTTGAGCCGTGAGTGAAAGTTGTGTGTTGGGCGCACCAGAGTTTTTTAAATAACTGATGTTGACTAAATCATCAAAAAATCACTAATAATTGGTTAATGTCTTAGGAGTAAAAATAGTCGTAGGTGATAATATTGTGTTAGAACAAACCTTGTATGTTCCGATTTTTTAGGCGCTCAATGAAATTTAATGGAACCAGTTTTCTTCTCCTTTAAACGGGATTATTAATATTAATGTTTATTAGCACAATGGATTTTCACATTCTGATAATATTATTATGAAAAAATGAATCATCAATCTACTTATTCTTAATGATACATTTAATCCCAATTAATTTTAATGTTAGTCTGTTTTTTTTTTTTCTTAGCTGATTGTTTGTTATTTCATTGTTGATTCATTGGTTCATGACTACTGGTCACCTGAACTCAACATCTCACGAATGTAAGTTACACCTAATAAATAAATAAATAAATAAATAAATAAATAAATATATATATATATATATATATATATATATATATATATATATATATATATAACGGATTTAGTTTATTTGTTTTTTTCCCTTGGAATTATATCTATATATTCTATTCGATGGATACTCGAGATAGGGAGATCAATCGACACTTTACGAGGAGGCGGATATTAAAGAGGAACGCCGACAAAAACTTCCTACCTCCTCCCACCCTCAGTTGACTATTTTTTGTCCTTGTCGAACGACATTGAACAAAAACAAAAGCGCAGAGCCGGAGAGGTATTGTTCATTGTGATTTACCGTGGCTAGCTATCTCGTGATCTCGACCAACCTGCCTTACACCTCTCCTCTTTATCTTAAACAATTTCAATATCTGACTCAGATAGTGGCCATGCTAATGCAACTATTGTAAGCTATCTCTGATAGACCTTTTTTTAGTCCAAGAGCCATATTGCACCGTTCCTGCGTTCCATAATGTACTGGTTTTCTCAGCGGCCCTAGGCGACCGGACCAATGATAAGGAATTAGAAATATTTTTCATGGCGGTAATTACTGGTAACAATGAGCTTAAAACATATGGCTAGTATTTGTTATTTCTGATAATAGGGAACTAATTCGGCGAGTTGGACTTGTGGTCCATTTGCCGAAACCAGACGGTTATCTAAAGATTTCTGCCGCTTACTAACCAGCTTCGGAATATTAAGTTTATTTTTCTTGGCCTTCGAGAAATAAATATTAACTGAACCAGGTGGTAACCGATGTACAACATTCTCACCGGGCACTCTGGAACAAATGCTAACTTGTTTATACCTCTTTCCCTAGCTTCCACAAACTCCCAAAACCATGTGTCTTTAACTAATTTTAAATACATCCTTACCTCTTCCGATGATCTTAAATACAGCGTAAAAGTCTATAACATTCGGAGAAATATTACTATTTTACAGAAAAAATATAAAATAAATCATCATTAATATAAAAATTCTTAAAATGTAAGTTAAAACGAACACATATTTTCAATTATTTACTTTCCTACCTATACTAGGTAAGGAAAGTATTGCAATCGGGTCAAATTTCCGATATACGGTTTTCGACGGATCTATACGCTTCAGAGCCTCCTGAGTCCTAAAACACTTTTTTAGCCATTGGTCCGTCTGTCTATGCCAAGATTTTCTCGGGAACTACTGAACCGATTTGGTTGCTTCTTTTTTTATTTTGTAGAGTCTTGACTACTGATGCCTGTGACAGAAATTTGGTGCTCCATGAGCAATAGCTTGCGCGCAATAAATGAAAAACACATTTTTCTATAGACTGTAGAGCAAAAACGATTTTGATGAAACTTTCCTATAATGTTCTAATCATCGTCCTTTCAATTTTCGTATATAGACTAAATTCCCGAGAAAATACAAGAAAAAAGTTATAAAGAAAAGAAAAATGTTATGGGGCCTAACTTCCTAAGTATATATTGTACGGTAAAATTAATAATAAAACTTTTGAAAGGTAATGGAATTCCCTACAAAACTATATAATCAAAACTATATCGTTGATTTTGGACAACTAATAACGAAGTTAAAGCTATTCAATTTCCAATGTAAGATTACGGGTTCATATCCTGGTGTCAGAAATTGGTGAATAAGAGAAAAAAGACGAGTAAGTGGAAGTAAGAAAATCTGTTGCCCGTATCACACAAGGTTTACTATTTCCTCTACTTTTAACAGAAATTATTTTTGACAATACTAAGCTATGTCAAAAAGTTTTTGATCAGCAATATTATATGAGTATTTAAATTTTTACACTGATCTACCTTAAGCCGGTTTACATTGCTTTAATTTGTCAAATAAATCGTACTCAGATCTTTTCTTTGATCAATTTTCAGGAATATAAATCTAGTTCAATTCTTTTTTTGTTTCTTCTTGAACTTATGTAAAGATATAAAAACTTTTCTGAAATAGGTAGGAAAGTCGTGTGAGTGGACACACCATATGTTTTTTCTTAAAATATATTTTGCTAAAAAGTTGTGGCCTAACTATAATGTACAAAAAATTAAAGTTTACTTATTAGTTACCTATAAGAATTATATCACTGGTTTCTACCTCACATTTTCTTCGCCACGATCCATGCGGTGAATTTATGATTCAATTGAAAAATCTCCGTTTGCCCCTTAATAAGTGGGATCTGTGGCGGATACCTTCCTCGCCATTACCTCTAGGAACGCCATTAAATGTAACACTGCCAAACTTGAACTACATCTTTTTCGGTAACCTCAAAAAGTTTTTTTTTTTGTATTAATCAATAATCAACAATAAAGTCTACTTTTAGATATAATTTATTTATTTATATGGTTTATAAAATTCGATATTTGTCTGTTATAATAATAGTATTCGTTATCTTTTAACAATGTTTGAAAACTAATTGGAACTAAAACGGTATTTCCTTACGTCCCCACATTCACCACAGAGATGCACCATCCATCCTACCATCATCCTGGAAGCAGAGGACCACCTCGGAGTATGCACTCGTCGTGCGGCTGTGCACAGGTACGTGATGCAGTAGAACAATGGGTCACTATCAGTAGTTGCCAGTACCCAACTTACCATACCTTCACCTATATTGGATTCTCCATTGTTTTTAAATTTTTGAATAAATCTAATATATATATATATATATATATATATATATATATATATATATATATATATATATACATATATATATATATAAATATAGATATATATATATATATATATATATATATATATATATAAATATATATATTTATATTTATACACATATGTGTGTGTGATCATATATTAAGGTTAGGCAACGATAATGAAGGCCACTATATATTTTTTTTAAATTTCACTTTCAGTATTTATTTTATTTTTCTCTCTACCTTATTTCCAAGATAATGCGGGGAGTTTACAACACTGAGTTACCTGTGTATATGATATATAGTATGGGAAATTATTGCGATCATGAAAAATTTCTAATCTGTTTTCAACAGAAATACACCTTTTGAGAGCCGAAATAACCAAGTCCACAAGAGTGGTCTATGTCTGTGAACAGTCTAGCTCAAAGACGAAAAGTTACCAGAAACTGAGATTATGTAATTAAACTATGTACATGGCTAAGATATATTCAGATTTAACTTTTTCGTTAAAATCAGATAACCGGATGCGACTTTATCTCATCGATTTTACACTATAAATTTTGGTACTATTTAGTTCTCAACAAAAAAATGTATAGAGAAACCATAAATGGGAGAGAAAACTAACAATGGCACCAACGGTCATTGTTGGATTCAGATGCGCGCGCCGTAAGAAAAACATTTTTTCTTCGTAATTTTCTGCTCAGGGGCGTGATGACCGAGCCAACGCGTGTGCACAGTATTTTTGCAGGAGGTTTTGCAGCAATGAGTTACTTCTTTAATTACGTAATTTCAGTTTCGGGCAATTTTTCGTCGTTGTCATTGCCAGACGCAGATGGCGCGCATTTCTAAATAAAAAATAAACATTTTTTCTTAGTAATTTCCTGCGAATGGGCGGAGTGGCCGACACAGCTCCGCGCGTGGCCCAGCAACCTGATAACCGATGTGATAAACGATAAAATAATTCCGAGTTCGCGTCCCGGTGCCAAGGGGGCTTTTAACTCTTGCACCCCGTGGCCAGGAAAATCCCTCACAGCCTAAAAGGTGAGGAAGGGGACAATAGAAAAAAAAGAAGTATTTTTCTACTCTATTTTCCACAATTTTTTCCTAAAAACTTATGTTTTTTTGCATCATACTTAATGTAACTTATTCCTTTCCGTCATAGAAAACTGGATAAAAAATAAAGTAACAAATTAACTGAGTGAAAATTCGAAGGAACAGATTCAAGCGAAATTCGAACAAATGTTATTGCTCAAAATTGATATTGGGATATTGTTTTCAACTCATTAGCAAGTATTTAGGTTTATCTTCATTTACTTGAAAGCTGATTTGCACTGCTTACATTATCACATTTTTTTCGTGTCTATTAATGTTCTATTAATAGTATTAATATATTTTATTTTTATATTAAACAAATTATTGTAACTATAATTAGCATAGAACTTAAATAAGCTTATGATTATAGTAAGATGTTGGCGGTCGTTGACGCAAGGCACTTATTTTATTCTATAGAAATACGAAATTCCACTAGTTAGCAATAACTTATCCTATGAAACTACAAAATTTTATAATTTATTAATAGATTACTTATTTACGAACTTATTTCAACTCATGTCAATAAGAAAATATTTTCAGAATTCAACGAAACCACTAAAATACAATGATATATAACCAGTCGCAAAATTAATTTGTTAGAAACAGACTTTACACCTATATTTCATAGGAAGTCATGGAATCCAGTAGTTTTATTCATGCATAAACTGTTGGAACATATAAGTTAATATGTCCCACATTAGACACAGGAAAGTTGAATTATTAAAATACCTTGAAAATAGGAGTTTCTGACTCTTTATGGCAGTTTACGTGAGCTTTTAAATCTTAAAGCTGTTTTTAAATAAATAAACATTTATTTATTTAAGATCTTTAAAAAAGTGATGTTAAATGAGCCTTTCAGTTGGCAGAATGACTTACTCCAATTTCAACATTTGTTATTATTAATTTTAGTGATATTTATAGTGCGAAAATTTACACCTTTATACACAGTTCTATATTTCAAAAATGCAATCATCATTACAAATCATTAAAAACTTATGTTTTTTGTCATAATAAAATAAGTAGTTATTTCATTTTTTGAATTTTCATTCCTCCCTTTCTCCAATGAAAATATAAAGGGAACCTGCATGGTCCAGAGAAACAATTTAATAATATTACTAATCGTTAATAAAATTTGCAATTCTTCTTATTGTTAAAATGTAAAAGGGCCAAATGAAGAGCCTCATCATTTTTTGTTCAAACCTTCCAAATATGTCTGGATCCCTATGTCAACAGTATAGTGTCATTGAAGTGATGAAACTGTTTTTGTTTTTTGCAGATACACGTTATGTGATGTTGCTTTTCGCTGTCCTGCACTAAACCTTATACTAACTGAATATTGTACCGTATAAAATAGAATAGCTTAGGAAAGGTATAGCATCTAAAATTAGAGATGGTGATTCCGTAATGAACGTGAAATCCGTAAAAATGTCTGATTTATGAAATAAATGATTGAAATAATATAAAAATTATATTCTTTTAATTGAGTAGTTTGAGTCATCTAATAAGCTTGAAGATAAATTAAAAATTGACCATTTAATTTTTTAACAGATAATTATTCAAGGCGTTTGAATAAGATAAAATTCAAACGTTTCAAGAAATACACAATTTAAAATAATAATTTAAGGAAGAACGAATACTGTTTATAATACTGTTTCTATCGTCAACATCGATAAGGACATAACCAGTTTATTAGAGGCTGCTATCAGCGGATTCGATAAACGACGGAAGAATCCTAAACAGGACGCTGAGTATTTTCTTTACAATCATAAATCATTCTATGCCGTAGATGGGAGTTATTAGTGAGTACTTGGACATTGATTTGACTATTTCTATAGTTTTTCATAATATTTATTTATTTTGTAAGGAGAGAGGCAGGTCTCAATAGATGAAGCTAGGACATGCATCTCCTATCTCACTTAAAACGATTTGGAAGAACTTACATGCCTGTCTGGAATTATTATTAAGCCGGAAATAAAAATTTCCTAAAATAAATTATATTTTTAAACAGATGGAGCCATAATGGGACAAGTGATGGAAAATCTTTCTTCTATGTAACTAGATGTTGTTATTCGAGGCAATTTTCATATTTTGAAATATCAATGAAGTAAGTATTTACTTGGTAACTTTTAAAGAAAGCTTTTATTATCTATGACATTTATAGATATATGTGTTCAATTTTTTTTCTCAAACATTTGATTTTTTTTTAACTCGAACTGCTTATATCCAGAAATATTGAACAGCCAAACAATATCAGAACGAATCATGCAATGATATGATAAGCTTATTAAATATAAGTAGTTAAGAGGAGTATTTTTATTTATACCTATTTTTTTCGTTGTTTCAAGTTTACCTTATAAATTCTTCAGTCACACATCACAAATCTTGAAGAATAAAGCTCGAACGGAGTGCATGTTCTCAACGTACTCAACTTATGGACATGGTTTGATTCAGGAATGCTTGTATGCAAGTTCTAGGTAACCTGATGATGTGTAAATCGCTTCGTTTTTGAACTCCTTGTGATTATGCAGATTCATTGCTTTAAAAAGATGAAAATACTGTTCGTTTGGTTTAAACATTTCCAAATAATGAAATCAATACCGTCTCTATCTGGAATTCAGTGGCATTGTAGCTTATCACCAACCAAGCTCATTTCGCAGTTGTCAGGGGTTTCAAAAACCGTTCTATATTATATTCCCACTTAACACTCTCTTCAGTAGTTCAAACCCAGTTATCTGACTTTTTAGAACAGAATAACCTCTTAAATCCCAACCAGTCCAGTTTCCGACCCGGCTACTCCACTCAATCTGCCCTCATCAAAATTTTTAAGACATTCATACAGCCATGGACCAGCAGAAACTCACCATCCTCACTCTCCTTGACTTCTTCAAAGCCTTCGACTCAGTAGACCACAAAATTCTCCTAACCAAGCTTACAAATATCTCCTTTTCAACTAGTACTCTTAATTAGTTCCAATCCTTCCTTACCGGCCTCTCCCAATATGTGGTAGTCCCCAATAAACCCCCATCAGAATCTTTACCCTTGTCCAGAGGTGTACCACAAGGCTCCTTCTTACTCACCCTTTTTTCCATCTACATCAATGACCTTCCATCCTCTATCCTATACTGTCAATACCATCTGTATGACGATGACGTCCAAATTTACGTCTCCTTCAATCCAACTGAATCCTCTGACACCATCCAAGAATTACAGGAAGATGTAGACTGAATTTGTGCCTGAAGAATGCTGTCAAAACTAGAGGATTAAAATAAATTCCAATAAATCCCATCAAAACACCTCCATCCTTGTTCATAAAAATATGACTTCCTGTCCTGCACTTGGTGTTGCCCAAAATCGGTCTTGGTCTTGCACTTTGCAAGACCAAGACCAAGGCTGCCTAACTGTTGCAAGACCAAGACCAGAACTGGTAAAAAAAATAAACTTTTTAAATAAAAATTAAGGCTAAATAGTTACTAATACTTGACAGTTACTATATGTTAATAATTAGTATAACCAATTTACTTTTGCATTTAACTCTAATATTTCATTCGGGCTTAGATAGGTTTCTCATATATATATAAAAAAAAAATACCCTTATAGTAATATCCATATAGTAATAAGCTAATAAGTAACTGCAAGACTGTCGCGAGACTCTTGCGGAAGACCAAGACCATGACCAAGACTGAGTTTGCAAGACCAAGACTCCTCTCGGTCTCGCATTTGGGCAACACTACCTGCACTATCCTTTAATAATTACTTCACTTACTCCTGTTGAACAGATTCGCTACCTAGGACTCCATCTGGACAATCATCTTACTTGAGAGCCAATTAACTATAAAAGACTCATTTACTTGACCATTATAAGGCCCATTTTGACTTATATAGTTGAGCTTTGGGACTCCACCAAACCATAAAATTCTTATCGAATCCAATCCTTACAATCCAAAATCATTCGAAAAATCCTCAATGCTCCTGACTTTGTCACAAATAAAATTATCCATAATGACCTTCATGTTCCATATGTTGCCGATTTAGCCCAATCCAGATACCTATCCTTCCATACTAAACATAAAGCCCATCACTAACGGATCCAGATTTTTTTTTTCATATATAGAAATAGAAATATAAATAGAAAAATAATTTTATTCTGGGACAAAGTCCCTTCAGAATAACAAAAAAGTACAGAAATTAAAATTTTACATCTGGCCAGATAAAAAAAAACATAACAAATTAAGATAATGATAGGTCATTAAAGAAAAGAAAAGAAAAAAATATTGGTTATACATACTATATACAAAATAAAATAAAAAAATCTATATAAAAAACTCTTGAAACCATATTAAGATACTTAAAACTATGTACAATGTTAAAATATAAATAAACCCTTATAGAAAAAATAAAAAATACAGAAAAAATAAATGTTTATTCTTCTTAACAATAAAATCTGTTTCTGTTGAAAAAGAAAAAAAAAAAAAAAAAAAGAGAAAAAGAAAGTCGAATCTATAATAAGTATTCAGGTCATGAGCTATATGTGAATATGGTCTTATAGATAATGTGTAATTTTACAAAAAAGATTAGCTGGTGCCTGACTGTTTTTGGGACAGGAATTGGAATAGGAGGGTTTTGAATGTAGATAAGGATGAAGAATGTCGAATTTTGATAGGGATATATATATAATTAATTTGAGAAAAAAAAAGAAAGAAATGAACTACCTATATGAAATGGTGTTTAAGTGGTTCTTGAAATCCTATTAAATGTAATTACACGAACAATAATACTTTAAGAGATAGTTTTAGTATTTTTTTCTGTAAAACATGGTTATATTTTACCATTTCGAGGGGAGGGGGGGGAGGGAGGAGGGCTTCAGCCCGAAAGCCCCCGTAGATCCTCCTGTGAAGCCCATTCATATCCACTAGTTTCTACCTTTGCATACTTTGCGATTCCTGACAAGCCTCCTAGGCGTTAGAAAAGAAGATGGCCTCGGAACCTTTTAATATAGAACTATAATTGAAGTTTTATTTATTTTCATTTCATTTCATTTATATATTAAAGTGTTCATTAATTATGCTTCAGATACATTTCCTGCAAAGCTCGCGCAGTGAGTATTGTTGCCCAAAATCTGTCTTGGTCTTGAACTTTGCAGACCAAGGGCGCCTAACTGTTGCAAGATCAAGACCAGGACTGGTAAAAAAAAATCGATTTTTTAAATACAAATTAAGGCAAAATAATTACTAATACTTGACAATCTTAGTTACTATATGTTAATATAACCAATATACTTTTCCATTTAACTCCTGTAATTTTTCATTCAGGCTTAGTTAGGTTTATCCTATCTAAAAAATTACAATAATATCTCTATAGCAATAAGCTAATAAGTAAGTTGCGAGACCAAGGCTATGACCAAGATTGAGTTTGCACAAGATCCGTCTCGGTCTCGCATTTGGGCAACACTAACAGTGAGACGAATGACTATTCTTTCTTTCTTTATTTATAGAAATTTACAACAGTATTAATTAAAATAATTGTGATTTGGTATACGACATATACAGACTTGAAGAGAAACTACACATTGGCAGTAGTTTCTCTTCAAGTCTGTATATGTCGTATACCAAATAACATTTAAATGATTTATTTTTATTAATACTGTTGTAAATTCCTATAAATAAAGAAAGAAAGAAAAGTTATTCGTCTCACTATTAGTGTTGCCCAAATGCGAGACCGAGACGGGTCTTGGTCGTGCAAACTCAATCTTGGTCATAGTCTTGGTCTCGCAACAGTCTTGCAGTTACTCAGTAGCTTATTGCTATAGAGATATTACTGTATTTTTTTAGATAGGATAAACCTAACTAAGCCTTAAGGATAAACCTAAGGAAGCAGCACGAATGACGAAGGATTTGCTGAAGGAGGAAGTTTTATGGGAGGGAATATATAAGTCTATAGGTTGAGACCTAGTATTGAGAGAGTGGATAGAGGAGCGCAGAGTAAATAGTTCCAGGATGTAGGGAGGGTTTTTGGTTCTGAAGACTTGGAAAAGGAAAACACCAAGGAGGAATTGTCGTCGGGAAGTAGGATAAAGCCACTACAACTCGGTGTACGAGAGTGAAACATATATCTTATGAAACAATTCATGAGTCTCTTTAGTCTCATTCCAGCCTGGCAGATAGCCCTCCATACACCAAACAACCGTAGTCGAAGTGAGGAAATACAAGGGAGGTTACAAGGAGCTGTCTGGTTTTTAGAGGAATACAATCACGGAATCTTAGGAGTTGTTTAAGGGCAGTTATGGATTTTCGGGTAATCTGGGAGATATGGTTATTCCAGCAGAGGTTCTGATCAAAGGTTACTCCTAGGTTTTTGACTGTAGGGAAAAAATTGATGGGATGGTTATTGAGGTTGATATGGTTAATAAATATAAATATGGCATCTGTGAAAAGTGTGGTAAGAGCAATTTCGGTATCACCTAAAAGCTAATTTTCCTCTTTTTTAATGTCTGATGGGCTAAGATATGCGGTTATTAAAGAGATGAATATTCTCTTGTGAATCATGAGCTGAAACTCGAAAATAGAACATTCACCTTTGAAATTTTCAAACTTTTAATTGTGTTTTCCCATAAATATGATTTTTGCACTTTTGCATATGAACACACTATGCACAGGTATAAAAGAAATATTATGGACAGTTTATTTTATTTATTTTTTAAATATGCTCATTGACCAGCTCTCACAGCCTCCTGCTATAGACCACCTCAGCCGAGCGCCCTGACTGACGGGCGAGCGGTTGATTACTATTCAGGGCAGCCCGGTCGGTATCTTTTTGTATCCTTCCACCGTCTTAAATCAAACTGATGTCCTAATTAAATTGCCTCGTCGGGAAAATATGATATCAGCTTCAATTTGTACTCCTTTCCAAGAGGAAAAAAAAAAAAAAAAAAAAAACGAAAAATAAAATAGAAAAAACTTATAAAGTGATCCCTCCAGTTGTAATGGTTTGCATAACTAAAACATAAACAGGTCTTGTCCTCTGATTTATGTTCTCTTTTGAAACAGGTTTGTTCCAACGATCCCTTTCTCTCGGTCTTCTTTCTCTAAATGCCAGCCCTATTGCTGGGATCTATGGTAATTGGGGTTTGTTGTGTGTGAGTATAATCATTGTTGAATTTCTAATATGTCGATTTTAATTTTTTTAAATATTTAAAATCTGTTAAAAAAAAAATCTGATGTCCACTCACACGACTTTCCTACCTATTTCTGAAAAGAATTTTTATATTTTTACATATGTCCATTAATAAATAAAAAAAAATTGAATTACACTAACTTTCACTTAATTATCTTTTTTAATTAATTATCTTTTTTAATTAATTATCTTTTTTAATATTAATTATCTTTTTTCCTCTCTCATTTACCCCTTTCTGACACCAGGATATGAACTCGTAATCTTACATTGGAAATTGAATAACTGTAATTTCGTTAATGGTTGTCCCAAATGAACGATTTTTATATAGTTTTGTAAGGAATTTCATTTGCTTTTTAAAAACCTTTCAGGGGACTCTGAAACGTATAGATCCGTCGAAAACCTCATATCGGAAATTTTACCTCTGATCGCAATACTTTACTTACCTAGTATACGGGGAAAGTAAAAAAAAAAAAAAATCAGCTCAAATCCCGTAAGAAAATAATATTTACGTAAACCATATCTCAATCATATTGAATGGAGGATAGAAGGAAAGATTTTCATCCGTTTTACAAGCTTTACAATCCATTTATTTTAATGTACACGATTAAAACTCAAATTGTTATCTAATACTCATATATTATATATACATAAACGTAAACCATTTAAGCTGTTTCCATGACATTTTAACGAATTAATAATTTAAGTTTAAAACTGAACTGTATTTCAATTTATAATTTTTTTTTGTCAATTGTTTATTAAAATGTTTTGTACCTCTAAATTTTTGTAAACTTCTTAATATAAATTCTTTATTATTATTATTTTTTTTTTTGTATCTTCAAATACTGTGGTACTGATCCGAGTGGTTGAAAAGTCTGAATTGTTGTAAATAAATTGTGTATCAATAAATAACTATTCTTCATGTTTCGAAAAACTTGTAGGCATCTACTTAAAATTTATTCTCATTTGCTGTAGGTTAGAGGAAATCGAGACGAATCGTTTTCGACAAAAATAATAATTTCTGTATTTTCGTATGTTACAAACATTCATATAAACACCATTGATACTGTAACCACAGAATATTTCCTTTGTTTAATAGTCTTAACTACTTAAACATTTCCTTATTAATTTCGGGGCAGTGATCATTTTCTTCTTATCGATTAACATTTAAATGCATCATTTAATTAAAATATAAATTATTTCTCAACTTCCTTTAACCATAAAATTCATAGTTGATTATATCAATGATCACTTTAGGACAAATTTTAGAAAAAAAAAACTGAGATAACAATTAAATGATTGTACATATTATCAATAAAAGTAAATATATTTTTATTCTGATTATGAATTGATCCCTTTTTCATTATTATTTTTATTTTATTATCCTTTTTTAATTTGTAGTTAGTTCGGTGTTTTGCAAAATAATTCATAGAAAATATTTTTTTTAATCATTCGTATTCTCTAATTTTTCTTATTTAATTGTAACAAGGTTTCGTTTTTTTTTTTTTTATCGTTATTTATTTATATCTATGAATGTAAAAATTTAATTTTTGTAATTTTCGGTTATAGTAAGATTTTAAATGATCTATTTTAAATAAGCAATCTCTGGTCTACAATAATATAATGTTATGTTCATTCAGTGCTGATAGTGTCTGAACTGGCGAAACATTGACTGATTACCGCAATCTAAGAGACTCAAGCCTTTGTAACCTCAAATAATAAACTAAAATAAATATATATATATATATATATATATATATATATATATATATATATATATATATATATATATATATATATATATAAAGAAATATTTCAACACTTATCTCATTTATAGGTGATAAATAAACTGTGTGTTAGTAAACTAACTCATATTTGTATACTTAATCTGATATTTGTTGAAAGGAAAAAAATAAAAAAGTAATTCCTTAAGGCATTTTTATTCAACAAAGATAATTTGTTGCCTTTTATATAACTATACATATAAAAAAGAAATGTTTACAATAGAATTCTCTTTTACAATTTACAACTCATACTAAAATATTCACACATAATAACTTATTTATAAATATTTACAGGGACATCGCGCCCCTTAAGAATGCCCCAACAGCTAAATTGGTCTACTTTGTACATTCGTGGTTCTAAACCGTATAAAGTAAACAACTATGTACACGTAGGTTCTACTATGGCATTTCATACATAATACACAATATTTTTGTCCTCTCGAGGACGTCAAATTTATTTTATAAATAAATAAAAATAAATATTTAACAATAAAATACTTAGAAATAAAATGGGTACTTAATATACATCTGAATTGTTTTTTACATGTACAGTAATCAAACCTGATATAGCAAAGGTATGCGTGATATTTTAATATAAATCTGTCTGTCAGGTGCCTGGAACCCAAAACTAAGCTGAATAGGAACCGAATTTGTTACTGTTTACAATTAAAATTATCTTAAATTAATTTTATATATAAATCGTATAATTAATTATTAGATCGATATTAGTTGCTTAAATTAAATTTGCGGTGGGCAAATTTGTCTGGGTTCCGATGCACCTCAGATTTAAACTGAGCTTTTCAGAATACTTTTTATTATCATGTAACAAGAAACAAAATAATATAAACATATTATAGCCGGTGATAATAAATATTAATTTGTAGCAAATATTGAAATGATCCGGAATAAAAATTAAATCGAGATGCTATAAAAAAAGTGGCCACAATTTATTGGTAACTCGAAAACTGGATATCGCTTCAATTAGAATTTTATATTTTATTAACTATGATTATATATTTTATTAGTTAATTGTAGGACAACTGGATGAATAATACGGAGTGGCCACGTTTAGGACATCAAGTAAATATATAGATTCTATAAAAATAAATAACACAATTATTTTGCATTTTTAAAATATCCCAATTTTTAACATAGTAATAATAATAATAATAATAATAATTTAACAGTATAGTTCTTAATTTATAATATACAATATTTTAATCTAGGCATTGAAGGTCCCTATTATACTTAATATCATACTAATGCACATATTTTCCTGGATCCATAGCAGATCAATAACGAACAGATTCTAACAGAACGGACCGACGGACATACAGTGCTTGAAGACATAAATCATTAAATAAAAATGTTTAAAATAAAAAAAAAAGACAGATATTTTGAAGACTACAAATCTGAAACATAAAAAGTCTATTTAGAAGATATATTTTATATTTTTGTATTTATTGATACAGATAGACTGGATCGAAATAAATTACCAAGTTTATTCGTAAACTTAGCTGCATGCAAAGTAAATGGAAGCTTATAATTAATTTGAAATTGATTTTTCAAGTTTTAAAAGCTGAGGATTATTTTTGAATTATTGCGTTGATTTTTAATGGGTAATGATGATCTATTTTTTAAAAAGAAATATAAAGTTCCGACAAATCCATTTTTTCTAAAATAAAGTCATATAACTTAAGCAGCTTGAACTAATACTGCACGGCACTGAAACGCATATGGCACGCACGAAGGCACTATATAACGCTTAAAATCAAATCCACGTAGATGGTTCCTAACATTCCCTTATAATGCCCATTATTACATATTGCACTTGTCTTGGACGGACTGCGTTTTTCTCGAATTTCCACCTTAGTGGTATTGCAACGAAGTTTTTTTTTTTTTTTTTTTTTTTTTTAAATTTATTTATAATTTTATAAACTCTCCTTCTAGATAAATATACATATATAGTTTATACAGATAATACAGGTTCTATCACAGTCGCTGGAGCTATGCTGACAATATGCCATACTCTTCTGTGTCTCCCATTACATTAATTTTGATTCCTATTGAGTCCGAGGTCGTGTTCATAAGTTGGCCCCAGTCGGTCGCTCGTCTGAAACAGAAAAAGAAAAAAATGGTTATATATCAAACTGTCATGATGTCGAGGGAATGGAATAAAAAATTGAGCTACCATTCGAAAACACATATATCTTTAGATTTTTTTTATTTTTTTTATTTTATTGAAATTTACAACTGTATTACATGGAAAATACAATAAGTAAATGTGACATTGGTAACATGAAATGTACAACATGAAGAGAAGCTATCCATTGGTAGAACTGAAATTAAAGTTCTATATTAGAAGGTCCCGAGGCCATCTTCTTTTCAGACGCCTCGGAGGGTTATTAAGGATCGAGGAGGAAGCAAGGTTTGAGAGGAACGAGAGGATTCGGATGGTTCTGAAGTTTATTATAGAATGATAGGTATCTGATTTGGGCCAAATCGAAAACATATGGAACATTAAGGTCTTTATGAATGATTTTATTTGTGACAAAGTAAGGAACGTTAAGGATTTTACGAAGGATTTTGGATTGTAAGGATTGGATACGAGAGGAATTCGATGGTTTAGTGGAGCCCCAAAGCTCAATTCCGTAAGTCCAAATAGGTCTTATTAGTTGTTATATATGAGTCGTTTGTAATTGATTGAAAGCTTAGAGCGTTTGTCTAGTAAGTGATGCAATAGTTGAAAACATCGGGCGGTTTCTAGTCGTTTCAGTCTGGTATGGGGGTTCCATATCTTTAGATTAAATATAGATTTGTAAAAGTAGAAATTTTTTTTTGTGTACAAGAAAATTTTTTTTTTTTTTTTTACGAATCTAAAGATTTTGATTATTTATTTTTAAGAGCAATATAGTTTTTTTAGTTTAGTTTGTCCATATTTTTGTTTGCTGACATACTACTATTATTCATTCGACAATAAATAACTGCCAACAGTAGCGTACCCCAGCCTAAGCAAGTATAGCATGAGTGTGTTTAGCAGTGAAAGTAAGACAAACGTTCTAGCGGAAGTTGCTCTGCTATCAGACTCTGGAGTTACCCTCAGTGCACATAATAAAGGCACGTAATACCAACACGTAGGTACATGTCTTAGTAGACTGGCACCATGTTGCGCTTAACTCGACATTACAATTAGAAATTCCTTCTCTGGAAGAGTTCAGAATTATGACAAAATGCGCACTACAGAAAGCGTTTTTCATTTAATAACTACATCGACAAAAAAGAAAACTCGAATCAACATCCCTGAAAGTTTTTTTGTTGATACTGTTTCACAACAGTAATAAAGGTTTAACGACCAAAATCATCAAGTTTATACGGTTTAACTCATAGATCCATCATGTTGCTCCGTCATTTTCCAGAGTTAGGATCATTCCAGTTTATAATAATATGTATTCTCAAGCAAGTTTAATGCTCTTAAGGTGGGCTTACACGCTCGGTTTTTACCATCGGTTCAAACCGTCGGGTAAACGGATGAAAAATGGTAGGGGAAACCGTCGGTTTTAACTGAAGAAAAGTTCTACTCTTTTCGTCGGTTTAAACCGTCGGGTAAACGGATGAAAAATGGTGGGGCAACTAGTCGGTTCAGATATCTGATGAGAAGAAACACAGTATCATGGATTCTTTGATTGCGATAGCTACGGTGCTCGCGGTTAAAAAATCTAGAAAAAGAACCAAGTGAACCAAAGATTGGTTGCTAAAAAAGAGAAACGCTTCCTCACACCAATCTTCTCAATGAGTTGAAATTAGAGACGGCCGATTGGTACAATTATTTGAGGATAGATGAAGAAACATATTTCGAACTTCATAATTTAGTGGCCCCCTTAATTAAAAGGGAGGATACTGTTATGAGAGACTCCATTTCCACACATGAGCGGCTGATAGCCACCCTCCGTTATCTGGCTACAGGGCGAAACTACGAGGACTTAAAGTTTTCAACAATTATAGCAGCCCCAACCCTCGGACAAATAATCCCGGAAACCTGCAGTGAAAGCGAAGTGAGAAATGGATCTCTCGAAATAATTATCTCCCAGAAACGTTCGGTTTCCTGAGAATGCACATAAGTTATTAGTATTATCCGGAGCTGTGCAAACTCGATAGCCCAATTTCCATTCGTAATAAACAACGTTCTAAAAATCGGCATTAATAGTGCTTTTTTTAGTTTTTTAAATCGAAATTGAAAGAAAAATGTGACTTAGCAAAGCAAAAAACCGTCGGGTTGGAACGATGCGTACTTAGACGGTCCGTTTGGCCTGTCATCGTTCCAAACCGATGGGTTTATTTTCTGTTCCAAACAGATTTTTTACCCGCCGTCCAAACCGACGGTTCTCACCCTCAGACGATCGGGTTTTCCATCGGTTTGGCCCGACGGTTCGAAACGTCGGTTCAAAACGGACGGAAAAACCGATCGTGTAAGCCCGACTTTATAGACTCGTGAAAACTTGTGGTAGAACGTTATAGTTTTGTTAACATGCCACCGAAGACAGTTACTTATTTTAGTTCGTATTAGGACACTGTATACAAGAGAAGGGTTGGGGAGGCAGACCTCTTGTGAATATTCAGGAAGAGGATGGCCACACAATCTCTCATCTACCAATGCCTTAATGAACTTATGCACCTGGTCGAGGATTCTTGAGAGCTCTTTAGTTCTTCAATATTCTGTTGTGAAAAGACATTACTAACAATTCATTCAATGAATCATTTTACATGGGATTTTATTTAGATATCTTTCAATATAGAACAAATTTAGTAATTCTGTTCAATGCATTAATTTCAATCACCTTTGTCGTTTACTTGTTTGGCCATATCCGGTCTTCTATTTATTTAAATTAAACTATTTTTTTCCTTTATAATAATATATTACTTATATTATTATATAAGACTGTTTATATAAGACTTATTAGTTATATAAGACTGCCACCGAATTTATCTCGGCGAGGAGATGACCCCAACAAACAGGCACCTCTACTGGCTAGCCCGGCAGAAGAGAGCTGCCGGGAAGATAAGATACGTATGGTTCTCTGCCGGCATTGTGCGTTGCCGAAAAGAAGACGGCCATCAAGTAATCTTGATTAATCAGGCATCGGATCTAGAAGTTTTCGCCTGACTGCACAGGTTTCATCTCTTCTTCTCGTTCTTCAAAGTATTTTTTGTCTTCATTGGTGCCCAAATAACATTGAAGATTTTGGTTAAAATTTCTCACAGCTCCAGTTTACTAATTTGTTTATTTTCTTACTCTTATTTCTCACTTATTTTTTCATTATTCACTTTTATTTTGCCTATCAGTACTTTTCATAATTTTTTTTCAGAATATGATATATGCCTCATTTCCTCTATGCTAATTTCTGACTGTTTCCCATCAAATCCTCCCCATGTCTAGCATCCTAACCACCTGCCACGTTAACTCGCAATCCCTTCCCGCCCATTATGATGAATTCCTGCAGTACTTTTCTCAAAACTTTTTTCACATCATCGCAATCTCAGAAACCTGGCTCAAACCCTATATTCCGTCCTCATCTGTCTCCTTACCTAATTACACCCTCATCCGCCACGACCGGGTCAGCCGGACTGGTGGTGGAGTGGCCATATTTGTCCATGATAGCCTGAAGTCCCGAATCCTTGATTACTCCCCACCCTCCGAACATCCACAAGTGGAATACCTTCTAGTAGAAATTACCTGTAATAATTCACCTCTCCTTTACATAGTGATCTACCGTCCTCCCCTTGTTCCATTTGATCCGTCCTTAGAATCAACCTTACTCAACTTTGTTCCCCTCTATCCTAGAATAATCATCGCCGGTGACCTCAATACCAATTTCCTTTCTAATTCCAAAGACAAAACCTATCTAGAAAACCTATTTTTTTCCCTCCATCTCTTTATTGTTCCTTTTTATCCTACTCACCACACCCACAAGGCCGACACTTGGTTAGACTTCTTCATTATAGACTCCGAAATAAATCTCCTCTCCTCTTCTCAACTGCCAGTATCCTTCTTATCGTCTCACGACATGATCCAAATAACATATAATATCCAAACCCCTCTGATTCATCCGAGAACCTTTACTTTCCGTCAGATAGACACTCTCACCCGTGAAAAAATACTACCTGACCTTGAAACCTTAGACTTGAACGAAATATATTCCTGCTCCTCCATCGACTCCATGGTTGAAATCCTGACTTCCAATCTCCTCAATATCCTTAACACCCATGCTCCCATAAAAACATCAACCTTTCGCCGTCGGCCTGCACCCTGGATGTGTCAAGAAATCAAGGATCTGCAGAAGAGGCGTGATGCTGCCCGCAGACGCTTTAGACGTACTAGGCTTACAGATGACTATCAAGCGTTTAGGGTGCTCCGCAATTTGACACAAACAAGAATTCGGCGAGCTAAAGCTTCCTACTTCCATGAAGCCCTGTCATCTGCCCCAGATCCCAAATCTAAATGGCTAATCCTTCGCAAACTTTCCCTCTGTGAACCTTCTAGATCCCCTTCCTCACTGTTCTTTTCCGTTTCACCTGACGATTTAAATTCACATTTTATTTCTGCCTCCTCTACCTCTTCTCTTCCCTCCTCTTCCAACTATGCTCCTGAGTCATCATTTAATGATGATGACTTTTATTTCTCCTACATTTCCCCGACTGACTTACTAACCGCAGTAATGAAATCCCACACCAATTCCATAGGACCAGATGGCATTCCTGTCAAATTGATAAAATTATGTCTCCCCGAAATCCTCCCAGTTCTCCTTTTCATTTACAATTTCTCCCTACAGAACTCAATATTCCCTTCCTCTTGGAAAAAAGCCATTGTACTCCCTTTAAATAAAAAGCCTAATCCATCCTCTCCCGAAGACTTTCGCCCAATCTCAATTCTTTCCAATCTCTCAAAACCCCTAGAAAGATTGGTACAATCCCAAGTTTCCAATTTCCTAGAAAAGTCTAACCAACTCGATCCTCTCCAATCTGGTTTCCGTCCCGGCTACTCCACACAATCCGCCTTAATCAAAATTACTAATGATGTTCAGACTGCAATAGATAATAAACAACTAACTGTCCTTATACTTCTTGACTTCTCTAAAGCCTTTGATTCCATTAACCATCCCATCCTTTTCAACAAACTAAAATCACTCTCCTTCTCCAATAGCTCCATCTCTTGGTTCCAATCTTTCCTATCACAACGCACCCAAGCAGTCTCCATTCCTAATCAACCACTATCTGCCTACCTGCCTTTATCCTCTGGAGTCGCCCAAGGATCTAGCATATCTCCTCTCCTTTTTAGTTCCTATATCAATGACCTCCATGACTCAATTCTCCATTGTTCCCACCACCTTTATGCAGACGATTCTCAAATATACCTATCCTTTTCTCCCCCTGAGCTATTGGTAGCATTTACTAAGATCCAAGCAGACCTAGATCGAATCTGTGCCTGGGCAAAATTAAACGGATTAAGGTTAAATGCTTCAAAAACTCAGGCCATTGTCATTGGTTCCAAGCCCCTCCTTAGATCCTATACGGACTTTCCCATACTAAACCTTGGTGACCAGCCAATCTCCTTCTACTCCTCTGTAAAAAATTTAGGACTATTTATTGATCAAACCCTCTCCTGGAGTCACCATATTTCTCACATCTCCCGACGGACAGTCTCTACCCTCAAACTATTCCATTGCTTCCGCCATCTCCTACCTCAACATACGCGCAGACTCCTCGTTTCCTCTCTCATCTTCCCCCACTTTGACTACTGCTGTGTGGTGTATGATGGACTCTCGGTGGAGCTCCGCGACAGACTGAAAAGAATAATGAACAGTTGCGTGAGATTTGTAATTGGTGCCCCGAGATACTACCATGTCTCTCACCATTACACTGAGTTAGAGTGGCTCTTCCCCTCCATTCGAAGACAATATTTCCTAGGTACATTCCTCTATCATATCATCAACAATCATCGTCCTTCCTACGCCTACAACCTTCTCCAATTCAAGTCCTCAGTCCACTCCCTCTCCACAAGATCTCGACCTTCCGACCTTTACATTCCTTCTCACAGATCTGCCTCGTTCCAAAACTCCTTTATTGCACGTTCTGTTAGTTTCTGGAATTCCCTTCCAATCAAAATTCGACATTCTTCATCCTTATCTACATTCAAAACCCTCCTATTCCAATTCCTGTCCCAAAAACAGTCAGGCACCAGCTAATCTTTTATGTAAAATTACACATTATATATAAGACCATATTCACATATAGCTCATGACCTGAATACTTATTATAGATTCGACTTTCTTTTTCTCTTTTTTTTTTTTTTTTTTTCTGTTTCAACAGAAACAGATTTTACTGTTAAGAAGAATATACATTTATTTTTTCTGTATTTTTTATTTTTTCTAAAAGGGTTTATTTATATTTTAACATCGTACATAGTTTTAAATATCTTAGTATGGTTTCAAGAGTTTTTTATATAGATTTTTATATTTTATTTTGTATATAGTATGTATAACCAATATTTTTTTCTTTTCTTTTCTTTAATGACTTATCATTATCTTAATTTGTTATGTTTGTTTTTATCTGGCCAGATGTAAAATTTTAATTTCTGTACTTTTTTGTTATTCTGAAGGGACTTCGTCCCAGAATAAAATTATTTTTCTATTCTATTCTATTCTATATATATTTCGGATATATATTATTTATTTATATTTAATATATTTCGGAATAGTATTAATGAAAATGTATTAATTTTTCACTAACACTGATTGTCAATTATAATAATGATTAGACTTTCGACTATTATTATGCAAAATTGGTATTCATAATTGGTAATTGTTGACTGTCGTGGATAATGAAGAGAAGAATTTTTGGGGGTGGTCAGTCAAAAAGGAAGGTAAAAATAAATGATAATATTTATTTTTTACATATGCCGACGTTTCGACCTGAAGTTCAGGCCTTCATCAGGGCTAAGAAAAGAACCAGATAACAAAGTTTCTTATCTTTTATTTCTTTCTTATTTCAGCTTTCTCAATTTCTTCCCTCCTTCCTTTCATTCCTTTTTCTGTTTTTAACTCTTTATTGTATTATACATTGTCTGTACATCTTGATAGACTTTACAATATCTCAATTTTCTATCTAACTACTCCATTTTCAATGTCTTAGTTTTACTATTTATTTTCATTTCTTATATAACTTCATATTTCTTTTTTATGCTTTACATTTTATTCTAAGATTCCCATTGTAACACTTATGTCACCCTTTTTGATTATGCCTACTTCATCATTCCACACTTTGTAACGGTTATTATTATTTATCTCTTAGTTCTTCGTCATTATTCTAACAATTTCATTTTACTTTATATTTATTTATTTTATTTTTTTTTTTTATTTTTATTTTTTTTTTTACCATCACTACTTATGTTTCTCATACCTTGTTATCTGGCTATTTTCTTAGCCCTGATGAAGGCCTGAACTTCAGGTCCAAACGTCGGCATATGTAAAAAAATAAATATTATCATTTATTTTTGCCTTCCTTTTTGACTGACCATCCCAACTATTGTTCTCATCAAAATTCGTATTGAGGACGTAAGTTTCTTTCGAAAATTTTCCTCAACATTGATCCAGAGGATGGTTCTAAAAAATTATGAATTTCATTTAATCATTATTGAAAATATTCTTTAGGTATTGTTATATTATTAATATTATAACAATTATTTTAACGGCTATTTGTCTAAAATAATATTTATGACTATGTTATTATATTTATCGTCTGTTTCACGTCAAAAATAGTATTCATTGATTTAATTCTGTCAACTTGGACGGTATACCCCGAACCAAGTTCCAAATAAAAATACCGAATTTATAAATGTTCCATAACAATACTCCAATAGCCATTGCAGATATCCTTAATCCTTAATCTGTTAAATGGCGTGCAAAAGGACAAAGAGGTTGCCCTCCCTGCCCGATGATAAATAGGTTTAATTAGGCCGGAGACCTCGGGAGATGGTAGATTGTCCTCGAGAACACACACGGAGCTTCTAGCCTGCTCTTTTTGTCTATCTCCTCATTTTATTCTATTTTATCTGTGTTCCTTATCCGCTCTGGTCCTCGCATGCAGGGGGAGCCGCCCTGGGAACTGACTGAGAGCGGAGGGTGGAGGATGGGCGAATGCATATCGGCCTTTCTCTTATTTAGCATACATCTATAGCGGGTCATATCTTCTCTTAATCTGCTTTCCATAGTTAAATATAAAAGAGAAAAAATATCCATCATTTACAAATTGTTGGTTTAAAACAATGCTAAAAAGCAAGAAAAGGAAGGAAACTTTTCAAATATTTTTATTTAAAATAACGAAACATATTCTTAATCAGTAAAACATTTATTAATTCCAAGCAAGATATTTGATAGCTACACAGCTAATATTTCATTTATTCTATAATCAAAAAAGTTGGATGAAGGTATAAAGTACATGCATAAAATCAGGAAATTAGATAAATGTAGATTCCACACGTATTTTTTATTATTATTTTTATAATAATTCTATCAATAGCGATCAGCCCTGATGAGGGCCTGAACTTCAGGTCGAAACGTCGGCAAATTTTATAATAAATATTATTATTTATTTTTGATTGATCACCCCAACTATACTTCTCTTTATTATTTTTATATATTATTTCTAATAGGATTTGATTTTTAATCCGTCAGATCTTCCTTATATTATTATTATTTATTTATTTATTCCTTAAAATATTATTATTTATTTTGCCAGTTTTATTTTTGACTGATCACCCCAACTATACTTCTCTTTATTATTTTAATATATTATTTCTAAAAGGATTTGATTTTTAATCTGTCAAATCTTCCTTAATAATTCATCAAATCCAATGATTGTGTTTACTTACTATGCCAATCCCTTCTAAGACTGTCAGGGATATTGTCATAATAATTCTGCTTTAAGAGCTGGTGAAAATTTATTGCTGTGGACTTTAGATATTAACATTGAATGATTATGATTACTATTAAAATACTTATTAAAGACAATAAGTGCTAATTAATTTCTGATAATATACAAACTAGTAATGTAATTCAGTAAATAAATCAATAAATATTTTAAATACAAAAAAAATTATTAAATGCCTGGTAAATAAATGTTTCTCAATTAAGGTAGCGGTTGTTTTAAAGAGGGCTACAAAAATGATAATTCATAACTGATATGGATTCATTATGCATCGAAACCTAATTCAAATATCAGAACAAGAAATAGGCCAATGAATAGAAATTAATTAATTAATTGCTAAATTTGATGTGATAAATAATATAAGAGGTAATTACAAAACTAAAATGAGAACAAATATAAATATGAGTGCCAATATACTACGTTTAACCTGAATAACATAAGAAAATTTTGTATGATTTAATCATTAAAGATTTTAATCATATCGGGGCCCGGTGGACCATATGTTTGATTTATTATTAAAGATTTTAATAATATCAGAGCTCGGAGGACCAAATGTTTAATTTATTATTAAAGATTTTAATAATATCAGAGCCCGGAGGACCAAATGTTTACTTTACTATGCCAATCCCTTCCAAGACTGTCAGGGATATTGTCATAATAATTGTGCTTTAAGAGCTGGTGAAAATTTATTGCTGTGGACTGTAAAGTTAGAGGAGTTAAAGGATTAAAGAAGTGAATGAGTAAAATTGATTGCTATATTTTATTACATGTAGTTTTATACGGAGGTTAAATATAGGTGGGTTGGGATACTTGCATTTTTTCTTTTTCTTGTTGTGCCAGTCTTCTCGTTCATCTTCTCTCTCTTCCTTTCTTGGCCCCTTGCCGGCCGCTGTAGTGTTTTACTCCATGTTTAATAAATCAGTGGAATCACAAAATTTTCAACTGGCCAGTCTAGTCAATCTCTCACGGTACGTGAGCGTCTATGCTTCAACAATGGCGGCGTCACAACAATGACTGAGGTATATATGCAGCATAACAGCTGTGTTGTGCTTACTTGATTTAATTCAAATATCAAGTTTGATGTGTTCCCTAAACAAGCCGCCCACCTAAATTAAGCTACGCTAATTTACAATGAAAACAAAAAGCGTAACATAGTGCTGTGATGTGCTAATACAAATTTGGTAATACAAAATAAAAAAGCTTGTCATCTTGTTTGATGAAATTAAAATAAGCAATCATGATTAATTAAGGAAGTTAATGGTAATTGTAAATAAAATATAAAAAGAAAATAATCGCACTTTGATTGGTCAAAATAACAAAATTGGTTAAACAAAACACGATTGGTTAAACAAAATAAAGAATTTTGGCACTTATATTTATAAAACTAAGATTAACAATGAATATAAAAGGAAATAAATTGCTTAAAGAATATACAAATAAAATATATACAACTAAGAGGGAGAGTAACCATCACTAATGAAAGGGAAACAATGGATCGAACGACGCAAAGAGACGAACAGGAAACCTACCATATGTACTTGTTTAAGATAGTGATTGCTCTGGACAAGATCTGGTCGGACCCTCTGGACAATCTGATCATGCTAGCAGTGTACATTTAAGCTACCATTGGAGAACTTTTGAGTTGGCTCTTCATGGTAATGTTTCCATTGCTGAGGTTCAAAGTGGTTTGGGAGTTTCGAACGATAGCTGCCTCGTTCGTTGGAGTGTTACCCAAATGTTTACCCATGACTTTTGATGTCGAGGTGACTGATGAGCTCGCATTTCTGCGACTTCTAGCGCTGAGACTTCAGAGAGAGTGAATGAGCCTCGAATGATTGCTGTGTCTGGTGGTGCGTGATTGAATGTTGTTCGTGCTGCTGCACTAAATATTGTCGCGGTAGTTGCCGCACTGAGTGCTGGGCCAAGTGCGTTAGATGCTCTTGGGACCGCTGCTTCGCAGAGTGATGTGACGATATTTGCTTTGCCAAACGTGGTGGAAACTGCTGTTGCGCCAAGTGTTGTGTAATATGATGTGATGGTTTTTGATTCCGAACGTGCTGTCGAGAATGCTGCTTCATTGAGTGCTGGGTTTGGAGTAGAAACTGGTGTTGCTTTTGCAACTGATAATTCTGCCTTTGCTGCTGTACCTGTTGCTGCTTCTGCTGCGGCGAAATGCTTAATCGATGGTTTGGAGAGGACATGTAATGCTGTATTGGTTGGCGGATGGTATTCTGGACTTGCGATCGCTGTTCTCTTTGAACCGCTACATCCGAAGTTGTCGTGTACCGTACGTGAGGTTTGGAACTCAATTTGCCATTTCTGTTGTCTCCAAAAGTGGTTTTATTAGAAATAGGGTTTGACATTAGGAATGCGTGATCTCTTTTGTCCACAGGGCATTGACCTAAGGACAGAAGAACATTGACTGCTAATTGATCTTGCTTCGATAAGGTACTATAAGATGGTACAGTAGTTGATGGTGGTCCAATTGTTTCCACAGTTTCGCCGCCCACCTTTATCTTGTCCGGATTGTCAGTTGTATCTATTTTTTGCCCTTGAATACTTTGCTGGAATCCAGTGAAGAGCGGAGATGAAGCTGGAGTTGAAAGGCATTTTGTCTTCCCCATTACTACTAAGCCAAACACTGTTGGCTGAAGGAATAACTCATCAACACCTGAGCTGAATGGAATTCCATTGATAATATGAGGATAAAGATCAATGCCGATCAAAAGATCGATGGTGCCAGGTATATGGAAGGATTCATCTGAAAGCTGGTATCCAGATAATAGCTGGATAACATACGGTTCCAATGGAGTGATGGGAAGTGGTGGAGTGATGGAATCCACTACGATGGGTGTTATGCTGAATTCTTCACTGCTAAAAAGTGATTTGAGGGTGCAATCAATTGACCCTTTTGGTTTCACAACTGGATTACCGCCAAGACCAGCGATGCTAATGTTTAACGGATTGGTCTTGAATCCAAGCTTGCTTACAATGGCTTGTGAGATGAAGGAGTGCTGGCTTCCGGAGTCTATTACTGCTCGGATTGTGTGCAAACTATGCTCAGGGTCCAAAATGTTGAGTTGAGCCGTTCCTAGTACATAATAGGATTCAGTGTTATGGTGTTGGGAAGTTGAGCCAAATCCTGCAAAATGTGTAGAGGAAGGAGTGCTGTGTTCATTTGATTTAACCTCGTGCAGTAAGCTGTGATGTCGAGCCTTGCAGAAACGACATGTAAACTTTGACTTGCACTCTGATGTCTTATGATTTTGGCGAAGACAATTCTTGCAACATTTCAGACTGCTAACGAATGCTATGCGATCTTCTACGGAGATGTTGCAAAAATTAAAACAGCCTGGCAGATCATGTTGTTCTTTGCAGAACGGACAACATCGTGGTGGACTTTGGTATCTGGCTGTCCGAGGAGTAGAGAAAGGTGATTTGATGCTGTTAGGAGAATTGCTGGAATTTCTGTTAGGTGGGGTTTTAGTATGTAGGAAACTCGAAGTTCTGTACTTTGGTGATCCACGACTTGGAAATTGTGAGTGCTGGTACTGTGCTTTAACCCGATCGTCTTGAGTAGTGCTTGAAGAGGAGGCAACGTCTCTTGAGATTGTGAGGGCTATCTTCCTTTGTCTGACGAAGGTGATTACGTCGTCTACTGTTGGGAATGTGCTTGTTGAGGCCCTTGCTATCTCAAATTGCCTTCGAGTCTGCGAATCGAGAGCCCTTAATGCCAGAAACGCCAACAGAACCTCGGATGAATGTTCCAAGTTGAGAGCCTTATAACCTTGAATGTTGTCTGCTACACCTATAAGGAAGTTCTCATAATTCTGCAGCTCGTTCCTTGTATTTTTGGTTTCAAAATCCAATATCTGCTGAAGAAAATATGTCGCTAGTACCCTGGGATTGTCATAAGTTTGCATCAATTTATCCCAAGCTAGGACATATGACCTATCTTCTATTGGAATATTTGAAACCAAAGCTGCGGCTTCACCCTTTAGTGCCCCAAGTAGGTAATGGAATTTTTCGGTGTTGGTGAGTGATGTCTGGTGATGGACTAGTGATTCAAAGGTGTCCTTAAAATGGGTCCAATTCTTTATCTCACCAGAGAAACTTGGTATGGGTATCTGCGGTAAATAGGCCTTAGCGCCAATTGTCCTGCTCGTGGTTGGTTCCATAGAACGATTTACAGGATCCTGAACTGCTGGATTCAATTCCGCTGCTAGCTTCCGATTTATCTGGAGCATAATAGCTTTTGCTTGTATTACTTCACTGCCTACATGCGTCGTAAATCTCCTGCATACGTGCACTCGGGAAATCTTCACCCGCAAGAGCGTGAATGGTGTCACATTTCTCCCATTTTTCCATAAACAGCGCCCAATCGGAATTTGCAGCATCTAGTTGAGCTTCAAATAATGGAGCTTTCTCAAGATCCGAAAGTGCTGCCGAACCATAATCTGAACATCCCACGATGTTCCGGTGTAAACCTCTGAGCTGTCGCTCCAGGGTAGTGATTTGAGCGTTGTAATCAGTGTTAACTGGTGGCATTTTCATAAGAAAAAACGACGAAGCAAGGGGGTTCAAGGAAGAGAGAACCGATGAACACAAGAAGACTGCAATGTAATAAAATATAGCAATCAATTTTACTCATTCACTTCTTTAATCTCTTAAACTCCTCTAACTTTACAGTCCAACAGCAATAAATTTTCACCAGCTCTTAAAGCACAATTATTATGACAATATCCCTGACAGTCTTGGAAGGATTGGCATAGTAAAGTAAACATTTGGTCATCCGGCCGGAGGACCAAATGTTTACTTACTATGCCAATCACTTCCAAGACTGTCAGGGATATTGTCATAATAATTCTGCTTTAAGAGCTGGTGAAAATTTATTGCTGTGGACTTTAGATATTAACATTGAATGATTATGATTACTATTAAAATACTTATTAAAGACAATAAGTGCTAATTAATTTCTGATAATATACAAACTAGTAATGTAATTCAGTAAATAAATCAATAAATATTTTAAATACAAAAAAAATTATTAAATGCCTGGTAAATAAATGTTTCTCAATTAAGGTAGCGGTTGTTTTAAAGAGGGCTACAAAAATGATAATTCATAACTGATATGGATTCATTATGCATCGAAACCTAATTCAAATATCAGAACAAGAAATAGGCCAATGAATAGAAATTAATTAATTAATTGCTAAATTTGATGTGATAAATAATATAAGAGGTAATTACAAAACTAAAATGAGAACAAATATAAATATGAGTGCCAATATACTACGTTTAACCTGAATAACATAAGAAAATTTTGTATGATTTAATCATTAAAGATTTTAATCATATCGGGGCCCGGTGGACCATATGTTTGATTTATTATTAAAGATTTTAATAATATCAGAGCTCGGAGGACCAAATGTTTAATTTATTATTAAAGATTTTAATAATATCCGGCCCGGAGGACCAAATGTTTACTTTACTATGCCAATCCCTTCCAAGACTGTCAGGGATATTGTCATAATAATTCTGCTTTAAGAGCTGGTGAAAATTTATTGCTGTGGACTGTAAAATTAGAGGAGTTAAAGGATTAAAGAAGTGAATGAGTAAAATTGATTGCTATATTTTATTACATGTAGTTTTATACGGAGGTTAAATATAGGTGGGTTGGGATACTTGCATTTTTTCTTTTCTTGTTGTGCCAGTCTTCTTGTTCATCTTCTCTCTCTTCCTTTCTTGGCCCCTTGCCGGCCGCTGTAGTGTTTTACTCCATGTTTAATAAATCAGTGGAATCACAAAATTTTCAACTGGCCAGTCTAGTCAATCTCTCACGGTACGTGAGCGTCTACGCTTCAACAATGGCGGCGTCACAACAATGACTGAGGTATATATGCAGCATAACAGCTGTGTTGTGCTTACTTGATTTAATTCAAATATCAAGTTTGATGTGTTCCCTAAACAGATTGGGTCACAATTTTGACGATAACCTTCTCCACCAGCCATAGGCGCGGGGACTGGGTTAGCAAGGAACTTTCAACCTCTCTCTCTCTCTCATTCTCTCTTATTTTATTTTATGAAGAAGGCCAGATTTTCTCTGACTTTCCGATATTTCACAGTCATTTACTTAAAAAACTCCTTACAAAAGAATTCAATAAGCCATTCATGTAATAATTATATCACTAGCGGATTCAGGCGCGCCCCCCTCCCCCCATGGAAGTTGAGAAAAAAATTTATTTTGAAAAAATAACTCAATAACTGGTAATCTTGTTATTATTATTTTAATTGAAAAGTGAATTGTATTAAACAAATAATGTTTATTTATATCTTAAACACAAAAAACAACGAATATTTAAAAATATTGAATATTTGCACTAAACATTCTTCATTTATTTGCTAAATAGCTAAATATTGTACCTAGTAGTAAGTAGTTGCTATGGTGCTCTAATTCATTGGAAACTATTTTTAATTGAATTCTTGGAAAAAAGTATTGCAAAAATGTCCTGTTTTAGGTCCATTGACTTTAATAATACAGTTAAGGAATTTTGACCGCCATTTTATGGAAAAATACTTGACAAAATAAAAAAAGTACACACACAAACACTTTAGTCTTTTTTTTATTTTGGTTTACAGAGCGAAGATATTTTTAAAAAAATAATGTATTTCCATTTATCAATGACCAATGTGCTATGAAAATTACTCGCAGGAGCCAAATGTTTATTTTTATTCCATAAGTAATAACTTATTTTTGTATACACCTATATGTACATTAAAATTCTTTAGTTTACATCTTGTTTCTAAGTAGTTAATTGGGCGTAATAATCCTGCAATTTATCGCCATGAAACCACTACTCTTTTTTAGTTAATTTGAAACTATTATAAAATTAATAAATGGGGTACTGTCGAGAGGATAGGCTGTCAAAAGAAAAATGCAAATAGGAATTTAGTAGAAAGTAAGAAGGTGGCTAGGCATTTTACGTATGCAAATCTGGTTTATACATAGTCAATATAATTCTAAAAAGAATTGGTGTGGTAGTGCTACGGTTTTAGTTAACATTTGTCTATTTAATTATTTAAAAAAAAATACGATATGTTATATTTAATGTGAATGATATTTTTTCTTTTCACATACATCACAGATGAAAGTGACAATAAGCGAATGTGCTGAAAAAAACAAAAAAACAAAACCGATAAGCGTTTCAAACATTCTCCAAAAAGAAAAAAATAAATTAAATTGAGATCCTCATACCAGATTGAAACGACAAGAAACCGCTCGACCTTTCCGATTACTTCAGCACTTACTAGACAAACGCTCTAAACTTTTTATTAATTATAAAAGACTCATATACATGACTATAAGGCCTATTTTGGCTTACGGAGTTGAGCTATGGGGCTCCACTAAACCATCGAATTTCTATCGTAGTCAGTCCTTACAATCCAAAATTCTTCGTAAAATCCTTAATACTCCCTACTTTGTAACAAACAAAACCATCCATAATTAATGTTTCTTCAGATCTGGTCCAATCCAGATAACTATCCTTCCATAATAAACTTCAGAATCATCCCAACCCTCTCGTTTCTAATCTTGCTTCCTCTTCAATTCCTGATTCTAAGGCATCTGAAAAGAAGATGGCTCTGTGATCTCTTAATTTAGACATATCATTAGACTGCTACTATTGGGTAGTTTTTCAACAAGTGTTTTCACCTCATTTACTAAATGTATTTCTTTAATATAATTGTAAATATCACTAAGAAATAAAAAAAAATTGAGATTGTTACTATAAAAATAAATGGATTGTAGATAATGCTTTTAATTTCGAAGAAAACTCAAGTTCCTAAAGAAGGTAAAACCACACATGTAAAGAAATAATTTAGATAATCGATCTCTATTTTTTTTTTTTTTTTTTACAATTTAAAGTTAAAAATAGGACACAGAGTCAGACACATAAAATTCATCGTCATAAAGGCCTCCCTTCATAAAATTTTCTGAGCAATTTTAATTTTGACTTAAGGTTACTAAAGATATGTGAAATGTGGATTGGCATTTTAAAATTTACTAGGAGAAATTTAATTATTTAAGTAGGATGATAAATTATAGTTGTTTAATGCACGACGAACCAGATTTTTTTAATGCCATGAAGCTAAAATAAAAATAATAAATTATTTAGAATAATTATAATTATTATTGGTTTGAAAAAGTAATTCTTCCAATTTTTGTTGAATTTATAAATAAATTCACGGATTTTGAACTGTGAGCACCATTGGCCGTGTAGATACCTAGCACGGCCGAATTTGTACAATCAGACCGGCGATGTTTGGTTATGGCGTATCTGTCGCTGGACCATCTGATCCCCAACTTACATCAAAGTTATAACTATAATGAATAATGAAGTATTAACTATAAGTCTATAACGAATCTCATCACGCCACTAAAACTGGTTCTAGTTTGAGGGGCAAACAGAAAAAGGTAGTAATGAGTTGGAAATAGATTTACCAAGCAACAAATTTATAACATCCTGCTGAAAATTCGTCTCTAATTAGATAATTAGGAATTGTTCTCAGCGGCATTTTTAGCCACAATTCATTTCGGTCAACTGATTTTTAAAATTTTCTGTCTTTCTGTATCTCGTTCTGTCTATCAAACGTATCTAAAATGCATTCACGAAAGGTTATATAGTAATCAATATAGCTTCAATCGCTACCAGCATCGCGACTTAATTACATATCTTAACTAAAAGTTAATACAACTAACTTCAACTTATTCTCAATTCTTCGTAACTTTTTATTGTTTTTTCTTCCATTTCCAGAAACGATTTGAAAGCATCATATCTGCAATACTATTATCTCTAGAACTAGGAAGCTGCGGCCTACTCGAAGAAAAGCCGACTTCCGGCCCCAAGACCTTATTAAAAACGACTTACCACCGCCACCCAAGGCGACAGCAAAAACTGGCTGGACTATGACGGACAATTAGGAAGCCGTCAAAGGACTCGGCCGAAGAAAGGACACGGCTAAACTCCTCCTTAGGGATAATGCAACCCGGCGATGCGGGTCGTTTAAGAAATATTCCATATTAATGAGGAAGTGTCCTGAGATTATAAGGACATTTAGGGAAGGTAATATCTGGGCATCTGGCGGCCCTTTTGTATAAGAAAGTACTAGGCGGTATACAATGAAATAATGATGGTTCGTGACTACTGGTCACCTGAGCTCAACATCTCACGAATGTAAGTTACACCTAATAAATAAATAAATATATATATATGTGTGTTTAAGTAAAGGGTTAATGATTTCTGGACGATACGTACAAATTACGAAAAGTTTCAGTTCGGTTAGAAGGGAATTCGATGGAATGACTGAAGCGGTGATCAAAGTTGAAATTATGATACTGTTTAAAATTAAATTACTAGCAGTCAACAAACTCGTGAATGAAGAAAATTGTACAGATTTATAATTTGTAGAAGGTGCAATATATTTACAAAACGTTTTATAAGAAAAAATGAGTAAATTTAGAATTTACTTTGAAGGCATATGATATGTTAACATCTAATAGCCTGTAAAATAGCGTGTTCTATCCACTCGTCTCCTAAAAATAGTTAACTGAATAATTTATGAAAAGGCCATCTTTGGGCAATTTTTAAGATATCATACATCTTAAGGTGTAAATTACAATATTTGGACAAATCTACTGTATTTCGAATATTTTTAATTTCCTAAAATACAATGTTCCAACGTTCGACTGGACGATACAAATTGACGTTAGATAAGAAAGAGTAGAAAGAGTGCTGTTACATGATCCAACTATATCCCGGAGGCTTCAGTGTAATGGACATGAGTTACATAACTCTAATGGGGATCTCTGTATCTCTTTGTGGAGCTATAGGGAACAGATCTCCTGCTTCGGGTAGTGATCATTTCAGTTCATAGGATCAGTGACCTCTTCTTCTTCGAGAGTTAGTCCATCATGGATGTATCGAGGACGGAATTAATTTTCCTTGCACAGCTCCTGAACAAGTAAGAACTCGTAGACTTAAATTCGAGATGGATGAAGTGTTGTGAAATTTTTGTATTATATCAGAAAAATATGTTAAAAGATAAGTAATTAAGTGAGGTAATATGGCCAAAGCAGCTTCAAATGTATTTCGTGGCGGACACATGGACTAAATCTCAACGTACTCACTTCGGGTTAAATTGATGTTTAGAGTAAATTACTCATACTTTATTTAATCGAACCAACCGACAAATAGGAGCGGTTACAAAAGTATAGGATATAATTATTAGTGAGAATTATTCTTTTCAGATATTAATTATGAGTCTCGAAAATGATTTTACACCGTATAATTTCTGCATTAGAAATAGTCAGCATATTTTAACATTAACTTGCTTTACAAGAAAACATAATTATGATTATTTTTAGCACGTGACAGAGTATGGAGACAATTTTATTGTATGTATTATTACTATTACATTACAATAACTTACCTTTTATCGTATGAAGAAGGAGGTGTTCGCTTTCCTGGTCGACCCTCACTATGAGGCTAGGCCTAGGCGGTGGTGGTGGCTGGAGTGGGAACAACCTGTGATCCGAGGGTCCGGTGGTCCAAGAGAAACAACCTAGGAGCGTGTGCTCCTCTGGGTCCAGAAGAGGAGGAGGCGGCACGTACTGTTCAGGGGTCCAGTCGAAGGTGAAGGTCGTCGGCTGTTGGAAGGACACTCCGGAGCCAGGGGTGGGCGGGGTAGTCGTCACGTAAGGACTGAGGTCTTGGTGAAGGATATCCGGCACCTTCTGGACGGTCGTGTCCGACCAAGGAGGGCTGGGGTTCCACTGCTCCATCATCTCCGCAGGATCCAGGGTCGTCGCTGCCTTCGTCACCAGAAGTCTCGATCTGCCCAGGCTCTGCGTCGAAGACAAGAGGACAGTGCCACCTCCGCTGTCCAAGTCGACGATAGAAGCAGGGGAGCTGCGCGGAGATGGTTCCGCCTGCTCGTGGTGCACGCTGTAGTCTACCGGTTCCGGTACCTCGCTCCTTCTGCCATACCTGTATATGAACAAGAATTGTTTTAAAAGTTAGCATTGACACTGCAAGTAGTTCTACACCTATCATTTTCATTAAAAGTTAATTACAATAATAATAAAAAATAATAATAATAAGCGAAATGAGAAAATCCTACCAGATTTTACCATCAAACTGAACAATACCAATGCATGTACACGGTAACCAATGTTCAGTATTACACAACTGCCAAGTGATGTTGCATTTTGCGATTTATTATGACTATGATATATATAATTGTGGGTAAATGGTTGACTGTCGTGAATAATGAAGAGAAGAATAGTAGGGGTGATCAGTCAAATAAGAAGGCAAAAATAAATGATAATATTTATTTTGACATTTGCCGACGTTTCGACCTGAAATTAGAAGAAGAAGAAAAGAACCAGATAACAAAGTTTCTTATCTTTGTTTTATTGCCTCTCCAGAATTTCTATCAACTATTTAAATTTATTATAAATTTATAAATTATTTACTTGTAATTACTTATTATAAATTTATTTTATATTAAACTATTTTATTGCCTCTTTCTATCAACTTTCGTTTAATTATCCATAATATTTATGAGTAATATATCTCTCTTCCTTATTTATGCTTCCGGTACTTTAGTTCAAACATCGTCAGATAACCGTTGGAGATGACGCCACTATACACCCCTTCTCTCCACCCCCTCCCTCACTAACATGCTCATTGCTTCGATTTACTTCTTTGCAGTCAGGTTTTTTTTTTTCTTTCTTATTTCAACCTTTTCAGTTTCTTTCCTCCTTCCTTTCATTCCTATTCTCTGTTTTAACTCTTTATTATATTATACGTTGTCTGTACATCTTGATAGACTTTACAACATCTCAATTTTCTATTTAACTATTCTATTCGCAATATCTTAATTTTACTATTTATTTCCATTTCTTATATAACTTCATATTTTTCTGTTTTACATTTTATTCTAAGATTCCCATTTCAATACTTATGTCACCTTTTTTGATTATGTTTACTTCATCATTCCACACTTTGTACCGGTTATTATTATTTATCTCTTAGTTCTTACTATTGTCATTATTCTAACAACTGCATTTTACTTTAATTTTTATGTTTCTCATACCTTGTTATCTGGTTCTTTTCTTAGCCCTGATGATGGCCTGAACTTCAGGTCGAAACGTCGGCAAATGTCAAAATAAATATTATCATTTATTTTTGCCTTCTTATTTGACTGATCACCCCAACTATTCTTCTCTTCATTATAATATATATATAATTGACAATTTCCTCTTTTTGTTTCGCCTTATGAAATGCAAGTGTTATTAATTACGAAACCAATGAACGAACACCATTAATGAAGCTCGAAAATATACTCGAATTCTTAACTCATATTTCTATCCTGATAAAGGACATATTCTTATTTGAGTATGGTTATAACTGACATTACATGGCTAGAAATAATCCTGATTATTATTTTTATTTATTTTATTTTTTAATAAAGAGAAAAATAACGAACCGGACGACCTCTGGGAACCTTATCTGCGGATCCAGGACACACCCAGGCTGTGGTAATTAGCTTTAATGACAAGGAGCAGAGGAGCCTTTGGGCAGAAATACGGTCCTGCTCCGGGGATAGGGGATCAGATAGTGTAACGCTAAATGGAAGCTACTGCTTCCACCATCTGATTTACCACGGCTATCCTCATTTGTTCCTCTATCTACTAATGAATCGCTACTGAATCCCGCTTCAGTTTTTATCTTCCTCTTATTCCGATTCGCTAGTAAAATATTTAAAGGCCGTTCCAAGATTCTATATAACTTTTGTTATCAACATAAATAAATAACGACCCACTTAAATCATTGAAAAGACCCGAATATACTGATCAGAAATACTGATAACCAGTGAAAATTAACAACAAAAAAAAGAAAGTATTAGTGTCTTCAGAAAAAATGATTACATACAATTTAGGTATGTTTTTTTCGGACACAGAAAATAAATAACATAATACTTAATTTGTTGAAAAGCAACACATTTTTTTGACCTCAAGGTCGATCAGCCGGATTTGCACCTGAGACCCTGAGCTTTGGAAGTCAGTGCTCACACACTGAGCTAGCCCGCTCCATATATATATATATATATATATATATATATATATATATATATATATATATATATATATATATATAAAAGATAAATTATTAATTCTCTGTTAACGAATGGCCAACTACAAACTACATCTCAATATCGATATTTAGTGAACCATGAAGGACTTTAAAAAAAAATAGATCGATAGTGCAATAATTGCAATAGTTAGTGCTCTGTTGTATTATCCTCGGTACCCTTTCAGCAATTAATGGCCAAAACACGACTTTGGTCAATAAAAGTTAAGGTCGCGAAACATTCTTTTGTCTCTTCGATGCAATATTGATTCGAAAGCTCATCCTTTTAAAAGGGTATTTTCTACTCGTGCTCTACTTACGAAACACTATATATATATATATATATATATATATATATATTTGGAGAAAATATATATAATTGGATCAATAAGTCCAAAAAGTCCAAAATCAGGCACTACAATACAGTGGTAAAGCCAGTGATACTGTACGGAACGGAGACAATGTTCTTTCCCAGTTTGGAGAAACTGCTGAAAATAGAAAGAAGGATTCTTAGAAGAATCCCTGGGCCCAAAATAACACCAGAGGGATACAGACTGAAATCCAATAAGGAGATTTACAGTGAAACTTCTGAATTGGAAACGGAAATGAGGGTAAGAAGACTTAGGTATTATGGACACATGCAAAGTGTGACCGTGGAGAGCTTAAACAAGAAGATTTTTAGTAGGGTTATGGGATACAAGTTTAATCCTGAAAAGCGCGTTGCATGTGGTGGACAGTAAGGAACTTCCGTCCAGGAGGAAGTGGACGGAGGGGAGGAAGAAAAAAGTTAGCGATATCCTCAAGCAAAGATGGACAGAAAGGAAAAAATCAAAAAAGAAATCAGCATCATAGTCGTGTAGTCCTTCAGGGCTGTTTCGCGTCTGAAAATACATATATTTGTTTTTTTCTGTTGGCATTACGGACCTTGTTGATATTTTTCCCAGCCTTTTCCATCTCGGACTATATTGGGCCAATTCTATGCAGTTATCTGAATGAAGCTCTTTTGCATCGTTGTTGATTTGATCTATCTATCTGGTTTTTGGCCTTCCACGTGGTCTCTTGACCTCTAGTGTGGCCTATTGTGCAGTGGCTTTCTGTTGTATTATTCTGAATTACGTGTTCAGCCCATATTTACCACCTTGCCTTCATATCGTGATATATTAATTGACCAGTTTCTTTGAGCAGTTATTGTTTTCTTCCCTTCATGCTTTAGTAATCTGAGGATTATTTTCTCAAATCTTTCAATATTTTTTCTAGGATGCTGGTTAAGGTCTTAGATGTTCTGGCCGCTTATCAGGAAAAGATATTTTTTAATTATTTTTATTTAATGATATTACATTAAAACTAATTAGAAACAATATTATTATTTGATTACTTTCTATTTAGTAGTATAATCAAATTCCTCATCTATATGTTTCACTCTGTAAATACACATTTAATAAAATAATAATAATAATAATAAAAGGCTTAGCGAACCCGGAGGTTCGATGCCGACACCACTAATCACTTATTACACACCTCCCTTCACCGTTCGCCGTCCAAAACCAGTCCCTTCAGATCGGCTTTAATGCAATCTTTCCACCTTCGCTTCGGTCTACCCCTCGGACGCTTACCATTCGGCACAGCAAATATTAACCTTTTAGGAATTCCCTCGTTATTAAACCCAACAACTTTACAAGCCCATTTGATTCACCGCGATGAAATTACCTCAATTATATTACCCGGATACAGTTCACGCAATTCGGCGTTGTGTAACCGTCTGAACTCTTTGGTTAACTCATCCTTCTTCGGTCCGAATATCCTACGCAATACTTTATTTTCAAATACCTTAAGACGCTGCTCATCCCTTAATGTAAGCGGCCAAGTTTCGCATCCATAAAGAACTGTAGGCAAGATAATTGTCTTATAGATTCTAATTTTTAAGTTCCGGGACAAGAGGCGCGAACTAAGTAGTTTTGTCAAAGAAAAATAACAAGCATTTCGCGCCTTCAGTCTAACCTTAATCTCTTCTTCAATTTCGTTTTTTCTAGTTATCGTAGAATCTAGATACCTAAATTTATCTACCTGTTCAAGCATATTACCATCTATATCGATATAGCCAGTAGTATCGCCATTTTTGTAGCTAACCATATATTTTGTTTTATCCACGTTTATTTCGAGTCCTAGTTCTTTACCGGCTTTCATCAACGTTGTCGTATTTAGTTTTATAGCTTCAACGTCTTCGCTTAACAGTACCAGATCATCAGCATAGCCCAGCACGGATGTTGTCCCACCCAGATCCAACCCTTTCTCGGTACGCATTACCTCCCTAATGGCACGTTCTAATGCCAAATTGAACAGGACAGGCGAAAGGGAATCCTTCTGTTTTAAACCCGAACGCACCTCAAATTTTTCGGAGACATTTAATAAAATAAGCAATTAGAAAATCCTTTATTTGATAGAATATTTCATGTATTTGAAGATCCTTAAATGTATGAATAATGAATAGATTAAGAACAATAAAGGTCATATGTGTTTATAGCTTGAGAAATATGAGGTTTCTGATAATGAATCTTACATGGCATAGATTTATTTGCAGCGTTAAAATCTGTAAAGGTTTGAGTATGAAATAGGGTACTTTGATTAAGAAAGGATTTGAATTAATTTTCCTTAAGTATGAACTAAATACTAACCTGAAGTGCTCGTGGGCCGCCAGCGGCTGGTGGGGGGAGTGGTGGTGGTGGGGGGACTGGACCTGGTGGTGGTGGTAGGGGGGGAGGGGCGGGGGCGGCTCCTGGTAGAGCGGCTGGTGGAAGTAGCCGCCGCTGTTCCCCAGCCGCCCCCCTCCGCCCCCCTCGTAGCCCAGCCCGTACTGCAGCTTCGACTGCACAGTGTAGTAGTGGTACAGCCAGCTGTTGTTCCGCATCACTCCTGCCTCGCTCTCACTGCAACACCGAATAGAGTTCATAATTATATTAAGTAATAAGTAATAATAGCAAAAGATCAATGGCACAGCAGGAATTGCTTATATTTAATAGAAAATTATTAATATAATAATATGTCTTTAATTAACAGTATTTAAATGGCGCATCAAAGTAAACGAAGCCAAATGGAAACACATTACCTTCACACTCCGCCGCAGATCCTGTCCATCAGTCCACTTTAATTCCATCCAGCTTCCTTTTTCAGACACAGTCCGGTATCTTGTCTTTATCTTAGACCGAAGACTAACGTGGAACCCAAATTCTAGACTTAAAAGACAAGGACTTAACCAACGATACGGCCAATTATACAGACTACTGACCAGAAAAACTTTCAATTGACAACACATTACTAATCTACAATACAATCCTGAAACCTATTTGGACCTACGGACTTGAACTTTGGGGAACAGCAAAATTCTCTAACATCAAACGCATCCAATCCTTTCAATCCAAAGTCCTCCGAACAATAGTCGATGCTCCGTTCTATGTAACCAACAAAACCCTACATCATGACCTTAATATCCCATTTGTCCTTGACCTTATCTCTGAAAAATTTTCAAAATTCCATCATAACCTTATCAATCATCTAGTTCCACTCATCTCTGCAACCCTCCTCGAAGGTTGAAGCGGCAGTGGCCCAGAGATCTTTTATAGTATTTATTTTGGAGTTCTGGCAATGGCCAGATTCTCCACTCAAGACATGAATGTATCTGGCTAAAGCGCTCTCTCTCAAACTTCACCGGCTTTAGCGGTGAGGCGGTTGAGAGAGAAGCGCAGGGATTTGGGTTCCCTGCCTGATTGTATATAGGCATGACTGTATTTTTATGTTTTTAATTTACTTATTTGAATTAATGTTATTTTATTTTTTTATTGTACATAGTTTTTATTTATTATTTTACTTTTGTTAATTTTTTTTTATATACTGTGTGAATGTGTTCATTTATCAATATAATCATTGTCCCCGTGACAGAATATTATATGTATAAATAAATAAATAAAAAATTAACAGTATATATCAGACCTAGGAAAATCAAGAGATTTAAGAAAGCAAATATTGGGTTATTATAAGTAGAGCAGGGAGTTTCAAGAAAGTTTAATATGAGAAGGAATTAAACAAAATATATGTTACTGGAGCCTAGATAAAAAATAAATAAAGTTTTGTCAATTATCAAAGATATTTTTTACGCTTCTTACCTGTTAAATAGGGAAGATACAAGAATTCAATCCTATCATAGCCCAAAATTGATCAGAGAGATCGTCGTTAATCTGATATTTGCAGTTAAAGTGATGAGAAATATTTGAGAAGAGAAGGAATAAGGTAACTACGGTTAGAAAAAGTATGTTGAGGATGAGAAAAAACTATGAGTAACGAATAATGGATACGGTGAGAATGATTCTATCAAAATATTACTGTACAATACTGCTACAATACTAGTCTGGCAAGTGGGCCACATGGTCTATTTTGCCAACATTGAGGTTGCCGCCGCGTACTTACCAAGATGGTAACGTCAAGATTCATTTTCCAGGGTCTCCGTGAAATGAAAATTAACCGACCCAGTTGGGAATCAAACCCACAACGAACACTATGAAACCCAGGTCCCAATGTGCTCGGTCATCCCGTCCTTTAATTTATCAAAATATATGAACATATCGTAAATAAAAGTTGCGCGAGAGTCCATTCAGGTAAGTTCATAATCAAACAGTTTGGAAGGTTTTTTTTTTTTTTTTTTTTTAACAAAGGAACAGTATTAAGTTTTGATGTTGATTCGAAAACAAATAAAACATAAACATGTTATTACAACAACCTAACAACCTTCTTCAAATTTCATTCGATTATAATATTTCTATGATTTAAAAAAAAACATACAGCTTTGAAAGAGCATAATTTTCTATCATTTGTTTATCTTCTTCTTCATAATAGTTTCCTCTTCTACCGCTGAGCGGTGTGAGCACCCATCTTATAGAACCGAATCCACAACTCCCGATTCTAAGCCAACTGCAGCTCCTCCACCAGTCCATATCTCTTTTGTTCATTTGTTCATGTACTCGTAGTTTTGTAGTGTTTTTGCTATTTAAAAGTTTTACGTATTTCTGGAACTGTTGGATATTTTTATTTTAAAGTTTCTAAGTAACTAAAAGTCTGCTTGTTTTCCAGAGGATGTATACATTGTTATTAATATGTATACACGATTTATATTTTATTGGAGTGATAATTTCCCTGGTACTATATTGGTCATAGGTTAGATTCTACACATTCCATTTTTGTAGTTTATCTTGAATATTTTTCTTATTAATGAATGTAAAGAGTACATTACGAAAGCTTTTATATTCTGGTATATTTTACGAATATTACTAATCTGTTCTAATCTAAACTTGAATAGGAAAATTTTAAAATATTGCTTTTGTTAATAATACGGTTTACGAGCGATAGTATTTCGCACGATTTTATTGCAGTTACTAGCTGACCATACTTCGCAAGTCTCAGGGTGATATCCGACCGGCAAGACATCCGGAGGTTCGCCGATGACCCGGCGGGTGGCCCCGAGATATGGCCGGGGAGGAAGCGCCGAAACAAGAGCGAAGATACGAAGTCGTGTCCGAGATGGAAGATGCCTTGGCCACTCGACCGTGTCGCGTTTTAGCTCATAGCTTTCTAAACATATTTCACGGGGTATTGAATAATATCTGGAGCTTTTGGCACTTTCACTGACGCCTATCCTATCCTCTGAGTAGTGTTGCTCCAAATGCGAGACCGAGACGAGTCTTGGTCTTGCAAACTCAGTCTTGGTCAAGGTCTTGGCCTTGCGCAAGACTCTCGTAACAGTCTTGCAGTTACCTATTTGCTTATTACTAGAGAGATATTACTGTGATTTTTTACATATGAGAAATTTAACTAAGTCTGAATGAAAAATTAGAAGAGTTAAATGCAAAAGTATATTGGTTATACCAATTCTTTACATACAGTAAATAAAATTATGAAGTAATAGTAACTATTTTGTCTCAATTTTTAATCAAAAAATCGATTTTTTTTACCAGTCTTGGTCTTGGTCTTGCAAGAGATAAGCGGTGTTGCACTATGCAAGACCAAGACCAATTTTGAGCAACACTACCTCTGAGCGACATCTGAAAGGAGAAACGGAAGTGGACGTTTCAAGACTTAAATATGAGTTTGGACAGATGGATTCATTTGATAAAACGTTGATATTTTTGTATAGATATTTCACTGAAATATAATACTGTCCCTTGATATTTTATTGATGTGCTTTCGAATTCTATGACACTTTATAAAATATTACCATCCAATCGACGTGCCTGTGACTTCATAAGAAGAAAATAACCGGGAAGTTTTTCTCGTAAATAATATATTGAAATTAATTTAAGGCAAACAAAAGCTAATTAATCAACTATGCCATAAATATTATTCTATGTTAGTTGTATGTCAAAGAATTACTATGGAGCAGTGATGGAAGTTTAACCTCTGTTAGCACAGGCGGATCTACGGGGGAGGGTTGGAGGGGCTTTCGGGCTGAAGCCCCTACCAAAATGGTAAAATATAATCATGTTTTACAGAAAAAAATATTAAAAACTATCTCTTCAAGTATTCTTGTTCGTTTAATTACATTTAATAGGGCTTCAAGAACCACTTAAACACCATTTCATATAGGTAGTTAATTTCTTTTTTTTTTCAAATTAATTATCGTTTTATGTATATGAAAAAAAAATCATTCGGGTTTCTGCCCCCAAAATTAAATCATGGCTTCGCTAGTGTCTGTTAGTGGATCAGAGATTGCACCACTGTCACATGTATTAAACTGCTTTGTAAGTAAGAGACAATGATAATGTGGCTGGACAGCATGACGCTAATTATTTAATGCTTCAAAATTAATCTTTATTAGTATTTTCCGAAAAATGATTAAGCTAATACTGAATAATATTCCATTCAAAATCCTGTGACTCTCTAATCAGTGTGTACATCTTTATTTATTGGCTATTAAATTTAATTGTAAGTATCTGTTATATAATAAATTCTCATTTTAAAATATCTGGTGTGTGCACTCACACGACTTTCCTACCTATTTTAGAAAAGTTTTTATATCTTTACATATGTTCATGAAGAAACAAATAAGAATTGAACTAGATACATTTTCCTGAAAATTGATCAAACATAAGATTTGAGTACGATTTATTTGATAAACTAAAGCAGTGTAAACCGGCTTAAGGTAGATCAGTGTAAAAATTTCAATACTTCCTAATATTGCTGATCCAAAACTTTTTGCCATAGCTTAGTATTGTCAAACAATAATTTCTGTTAAAAGTAGAGGAAATAGTGAAGATTGTGTGATGCGGGCAACAGATTTTCTTACTTTCACTTAGTCATCTTTATTCTCTCATTCACTCATTTCTGACAGCAGGATATGAAACCGTAATCTTACATTGGAAATTGAATAGCTGTAACTTCGTTAATAGTTGTCCAAAATGAACGATTTTTATATGGCTTTGTAGGGAATTTCATTACCTTTCAAACGACAGGCTAAAATGATCCGACTTTCCTTAAATAGTATAGGTAGGAAAGTAATAAGTTAAAAAAATGTGTAAACAATAGAATAAGCTGTATCATCGCTAATACTGGTTCGATTCCGATGATGTTTTTTTTGTTTTTTTGGTAATTTAATTACCTTTCAAAGGTTTTATTATAAATTGTTCCGTATAATATATACTTAAGGAGTTAGGCCATATAACATTTTTCTTTTTTTTTATAACTTTTTTCCTAATTTTTTTCGGGAATTTAGTCTACATATGAAAATTGAAAGAACAATGATTAGACATGAACATTATAGAAAGTTTCATCAAAATCGTTAGAGCCGTTTTTGCGCTACAGTCTATATAAAAACAGGTTTTCATTTATTGCGTGCAAGCTATTGCGCATGGAGCACCGAATTTCTGTCACAGGCATCAGTAGTCAAAACCCTACAAAATAAAAAAAGAAGCAACAAAATCGGTTCAGTAGTTAACGAGAAAATCTTGGCACAGACAGACAGACCAATGGCTAAAAATGTGTTTTTCGGACACAGGGGCTCTGAAACGTATAGATCCGCCGAAAACCGCATGTTGGAAATTTTTACCCGATTGCAATACTTTCCTTACCTAGTATAGGTAGGAAGGTAAAAAAAAAGGTGTGATTCATAAACCAATAATGTCCTATTAGGGACTTATAATATCACCTCATTAACGCTTTTCTCAAGGCTTTTAAATGCAATCACCGCCTCGTTAAACGCAGAACTATAATTGTATATATTGGTAATTTTTATTTCTGTGTATAGAAAATTACAGCAAACATTTTTTTTCTTCTTATTAGAAAGTCTCCGTTTATGGAAACAGGAAGAATAGCGACGGGTGGAGTCAGGAAGGTTCCGCGGCTTCGAGCCGAAGTTTGTTAAAATTGGGATCATGACCTCTAGGTTTCACAAAGAGGAGTTTAGGATGGGAAAACATACTTTTAAAGTCGTATATCAGCTTTTTCGCTATCAAAATTAATAATGATTTCTTAGCAATGGGGCTTTTCTGTATTCGAGTATTCGGTATTGTTAAGTATTTAAAAAGATATATTTTTACTTACCTATTAAAATAATAAACACGTAAATAGAGAATACAACTCAAACAAGAAAAAAATGAATTATTAGCTATGATTTGGGAGATAATATGCTATCGATTTGGTTATTAGCTAGAACATATTTAGATGAATAAAATTGAAACTAACATTTTTGGTTTTCCTGCAAAAAAGAAACGGAGCTCATTAAGAAAAACATCTAATTCTCTTTTCACCAAGCGATTTCGAAATTCAAATCTCTAAGTTACATGAAAAAAAATATTTTTGATCACTTTCCTTAATTGTTCCTACAACTAAGAACAATATTGTAAGTCAAATATATAGGATATTATACTTCCAGACGATGCATTGCTAGGATCTAAAATTTTTGCCACTTAATAGGCGTTATATCAACTTCTTGGACAACAATTTATTGAAAACAAATAACTATTATAATGTTTCCATTTATTGAAATAAATAAGCAAAATCTTCATACTGCAAACTTCACAAAGTCGGCTCATTTATTTATCTATATCTATTCATTTAACTATCTATTAATCATTCTCTTTAATAAACTGATGTTTAGAAAATCATACTTTTATTTATATCATCATTAATATTTGTACATAATTATAATTTATAACTGTATATATATATATATATATATATATTATATATATATATATATATATAGGGTGTTACGTAAGTAGAGGAAAAGATTAAAAAAATTGCCCAATATCCAGCAGAAAAGTAGGAAATTTAACTATTTTGCTGCCTTAGTTAATAGTTAGCCACCCTTTCTGAAGATATTCCATCAGAAATATGGGGTTGGTTTTGGTATTTAGGTATTGAGATGAAAAACTTAGTTAATTATCTTAATAAGTTGTGCAATACTTTTTGCAAACAAACTTCATTGGTTGTTTCAGAAACTAAAGATTCAATCTTTCATACTCAACCCAATCCTCCTTTCATCCTTTCAATCCTTTTCTCTGTTTTAACTCTTTATTATATTATACGTTGTCTGTACATCTTGATAGACTTTACAATATTTCAATTTTCTATTTAACTATTCTATTCGCAATATTTTAAGTTTACTATTTATTTCCATTTCTTATATAACTTCATATTTCTTTTTTCTGTTTTACATTTTATTCTAAGATTCCCATTTTAATACTTATGTCACCTTTTTTGATTATGTTTACTTCATCATTCTACACTTTGTACCGGTTATTATTATTTATCTCTTAGTTCTTAACATTGTCATTATTGTAACAACTGCATTTTAATTTAATTTTTTTTACCTACACTACTTATGTTTCTCATACCTTGTTATCTGGTTCTTTTCTCAGCCCTGATGAAGGCCTGAACTTCAGGTCGAAACGTCGGCAAATGTCAAAATACATATTATAATTTATTTTTGCCTTCTTATTTGACTGATCACCCCAACTATTCTTCTCTCCATCCTTCATACTCAACGATTGATAACATATCATTTGAGAACAAATGATCAAAGGTACTACTTTCTAGTTCTCGGTTATTTGGTATAGAAAGGTACGAATCCAAACTCCACCAGCATGGAACTGTTTGGCCAAAATTAAAAAACAATGTATGTATTAACTTCAACACCCGCAAAAAATATTAAAAATTAACATGTTTACAATATATTGTTTATATTTTATTATTCTTAATTTCATGATTCCTTCTGAGTAACTTAGAAAAATCATTTAATCCTCAAATTATTCAATATGTCGAATTATAAGACTCTACTGAGGCTCCAATCGTTAGCTTCCCATATTGTCAACCCATCAGCGTTATTGAATTCTGATGAGTCGACGATTTTCTTCTTGCCCCACTAATGGTGTTTAAATTAACGACATCCCAAAAGGAATAACTTCGTCCTATTCCCACACCTACAGGAAAATATTAAAAAATTGCTGCAGCGATGATAAACTAAAATACTGCAACGCTCGCCTGGATCACATGACTTAATCCAAGCCTAAAAAAATAATTTGTTAGCTCGGAATTCAATGATTCTTGTATCATAAATTTCTAATGCAGACTTAACACATGAAAATAGCATATCTCACTCCAATACCATACCGGAGCATAAAGGAAGTTAGATTTAAACAAATAAAAGAATTTTCATGAAGTCATTCCTGAGAATAATATAATAATACATCAATTTAGTTTTTTTTCCGAAAAACAAATTTAAACTATAAAAACATTTTCTGTAAGAAAACAATTATATATTCCAACGTTAGATTTTTATTACATAAAATTTTTTTTTTTTTCTGGAAGGAATAATATTTAGAAAAATTAGATTAAAGCCTTTCTGAACAACTTGTTCTAGTAAATAACAAAAGTGTTTTGAGAATAAATTCGCATACTATTTACTATTCTGCTAGAATGTCTGAAGTACCAGTTATATGAGGGTAGTAAAATAGAAAATTTAATGATAGGTATTATTTTTATTCAAAATAAAATTCGATGGTTTTGGTATGTTTCTTGCAATATCAAATGATTTTTTTTTTTTGTATAAAATTAAATATGAAAATTTTATGTTTTTATTTTGAAAACTACGTTTATTGAGTAGCTGAGAAAGTATTGTTTGGTTATTGTTCTTTAGATCGTCTTTTTGGACTTCCTATGGAAAAATTTTTTTATTTCTGAAATAATAGGAAAAAACTTCAGTTATATCATATGTTTAAAAAAAAGTGTTTTTTTCATTTTAAGCTTCTCCTTTTAACTCTTATTTTTAAATTCAATGGGTTTTAGGTGGTTTTAAAGATGAAGATAATAAAATGATAAGTTTGACCAATGAAATACGTTACACTAATACAGTATAAACAAACTCTTCAATAATACTTTTTAGTTAATCCTCATATAAGATAATTTTCCTTTAAAATTTTATAGGCAAATATTTTTTTTATTTTCACATTTGAGCAGTGGAAACATGAGATAATTAGAATTTGTATTACATCATGTCAAGATTCTACCGTGGACGTAAAGAGCCATCTTAAGATTCAGCTGAAATCTTTGATTATCATTGTTTATTACGAAGATGGGAGGCTATGTGAGATCGTTAATCGTGGGCAGGCTTAGAGTTTATCAACAGTTAGTGTCGGACCATTCGTCAGGCCTGTTCCCACGGCTTCAGGTACACTCTGACACCGCCATTGTTGCAGCTCCTGCGTCTCTATTAGAGGAGAGGTCCTTTTAATCCGATGAATGGGAGCGGGGCCAGAAAAGAAAGAAGTCGAGGTTTCATTGATGCCGTCCTCATGAGCTGCAATCAGCGGTTCTTGCCTCTCCATTACCAGGTGATTACGGTGCACTTTACAGGCGATTAGAACTGTCTCGGTGGAGAGGTATGCGGCGAAGAACCTGATGGCCTCCTGCCATTAATGTCCCTATGTCAATGGCACCGCGTCGTGGATGATGTGAATAGAGACCTTCTTTTAAGTTGGGGGTAATAATGATGGGGTTGATAGTATAATAGTAACTATTTACAATAATTTAGAGTTTCGAGGAAGGTATGATGTATACCAAAGAGGAAAAGTAAATAAATAAATATATATTATAAAAAAGCTTGCTAAGAATCGACAGCCGTTTGATGGATGCAAAGAGCTAAGACGACAAATTTATTATGCTGGTTATCGAGGAATATGGCAGTTTGACAACTGAAGGTAGAAATTCAGATGAGGAGGACAATCGAAGAGGAAGGGTTATAGCCTGAGTGTCCTGTTTTGGTTCTGGAACAGCTTGGAGAGGCAAATAAGGGCAAGTATCCAGTTAGGCGGGAGCACCTCGTTTGGGAGTCGATCCAGAAATATGGGAAGGATATCTTGGCAACAATGGCTCCAGACCGCTGTCAATATTCACAGGATAGTACACATCCATAGTCGTGTCTAGAATAACATCTGTAGTATGTCGTATGGATCGAAATTCAAGAACTGTGATGGACTAGGGAAAGTAAATAAAAAAGAATCAATAATAACAATAAAAATGTTTTTTCTTTATATTTTCCGTAAACATTTTGTTTCCCAATAATTAACAAACGCACTTGATACTTTTTTTATTTAAACAAATATTTTTTTTTCATAAATAAACATTTCTTTTAATATTATTAGTTAAGACTTCAATTATATTTTTAATGATATACAAATACACTTGATCTTGTAGTCCTACTTTATTTTTTTTTACTCAACATTTCAGCTCTTTTGGCCATTTTCAAGTGTAGAAACCCTACTTTATAGTATACAAAATGTACAACAGAATAAAAAATAATTTGGGCTAATTTTCCTTTGTTACATTATTTTATATAATACTGATTCTCTCATTATAAGGTTTTTAAATTAATTTTTTTTATTTATTTATATGATATTTACAACTGTATACAAAAAATACATCTAGTAAATTCGCACATGGATATAATGACATGGAACACATGTTGAGAAACTACCCATTGGTAATAATATGTCTATATTAGAAATCACGTGGCCATCTTCTTTTCAGACGCCTCGGAGGGTTATCAGTAATAGGAAGCAAGGTTAGAAACAAGAGGATTGGGATGGTTATGATGTTTATTATGGAAGGACAGATATCTGGATTGGGCCAAATCTGATACATAAGGAACATTAAGGTCATTATGGATGATTTTATTTGTAACAAAGTAAGGAGCATTGAGGATTTTACGAAGGATTATGGATTGTAAGGATTGGAAACGAGAGGAATTTGAAGGTTGGAGAGAGCCCCATAGCTCAACTCCGTAAGTCCCAATAGGCCTTATTATAGTCATGTAAATGAGTCTTTTGTAATTAATTGGAAGGTTAGAGCGTTTGTCTAGTAAGTGTTGAAGTAGTCGGAAACGTCGAGCTGTTTCTTGTCGTTTCACTCTAGTATGAAGATTCCAAGTTAGACGTTTGTCCAGGTGGAGTCCTAGGTAACCATTATAAGGTTATGAGGAAAATTTATCTTCTGAGCAGAGCTTCAGTGTTATATTATTTGCACAGAAAAATGATGTATAAAGAAAATAGAAAGTGATAATCGTTGCTTTATTTGACTATTTTGGATTTTAATAAAAAGTATAAACTCACTACTGGTTTTATTTATTTTGAAGTTTTATTTATCGTTCTTTTCGAAGTACGATATATGTCTATGGTACAATTTTTAAATTTGAAGGCTACATAAAGACAGAATATACTATTTAGTCCATTTATAGATAATAGAGTATAAGAGAATTACTCAATAATGATTCATAATAAGTACAAATTTCTTTATGCGCAACACGCTTTATTAGTTTTATGTTCTTCCTCATCCCTTTGGATGTGTTGCAATTTAATTAATGGTTGTAAAGCTTTCCTTCTTTTAATAATTCCTTTGTCCTCAGTCCTGGAATAGCTTCTAACCATCGTTAATTACAGCCTTTATCTTGTTTCTTAGCTTTTATATCCGAGGATGATAAAACACTTGTTTCTTAATTGTTTATTGTTTGTTTTATGTTTTATATAGTTTCCTATGGTAACTTAAAAAAAAAAAAACTTTATAGGCGCAAATACATTTTTATAGAAAAAAAACATCATATTTTATATAAAAAATGAAATAAGTAAGTGCGATTTCAGACACCAAATCAATATTACAAAAAATAGGAAGAAGATTGATTTAAAGATATCTTTGTTGTCTTTATTCGAAAAAAAGTTATTTCTTGAGATAGATGAACAAAAATCTTAAACAGATTTCTTTGTTGACCCTTTTGAGCACAACAGAATATTTGATGTGATATTATATAAAAACGTACAAACGTACATATTTACAATTAGCTCTAAACATAAGGGAATCTATCGATGAGGTGTGCGAAGGCCTCATTAGCCCTTCAGATATCGACTACACTTCCAGGTAATCGACCTGCCCAATCGAAAGCATAATTAAAGTCCATCTCCTGGAGAGGTAATTAACTGCTATTGGCTGCTTTAGCGGCTCCAGGAATGTTATAATTTCATGTTCGAATATCGATACTTCCAGATAGCTATCGTAACAGACCGAAATCATATTCGCGCCTTAAATTGGCAATATTTATTGTCTATCGGCCCAATTTATCTATTTCATCCAACACTTCTGAGTCCGGGCGTTCTCCTAGGTTTTTTATTTTTGAAGTGAAATGTTGTTAAAGAACCGATAAGGTCGGTGTTAATATCCTTATTAACTTTTGGTCTAGTCATTTATTAAAACAGATATTTCTGTCAGGTAAAATCTCAATCATAGAAAATTATGTTGTTTCATGAGCATGTAATATTATGATCGGATTACAAGCAACAGTTTTATTTCTCTTTCCATTATCAAGATTAAGATACTTGTTGGGATTGTAAAATAAAACCCTGTAATTTTAATGAGTGGAATTGAATGCTGTGTCTTATTTTGGCAATGTAGGACAAACATTTCTAAAACGTCATAATAACAACATATTTTTATTGAATAATCTCCCAACGGAAAAAAATCCATCACAGAAATAATTTTTACCATACTATTATTTCTTCAACACTGATTATCCAAAAATAATATTCATTTCTTACAGGATAGATAAAATAATTATTTGAGCTTTCTGTACAAAAAATTAAAAATACTAATAATTATCTTTTCATTGAAACTAATAAAATATAAACAAAGTTAGTTATAGAAACTAGTTAAATACATAAAATTTTAATAATAAAATAAATAAAAACATAGGATCATTGCGTTTTAGGAATGAAATATGACAATAAAAAATTAAAATAAATAATTATGACAAATCTTTTAAAAATAAGAGGATATAGAGTGAAGATACTAGTAAGATTGACAAAATTTTGTTATTGTTGTTTAAAGTTATATAAAAATATTATATTGATTGTATAAATATATAAATAACGATAATATTCTAATTTCTACTATGAAGATGGGATATGAAAGTAGATCCCGAAACGTCATAATATAATAAAGAATAATTGTTTTAGGAGAATAAATACTGTTAAGAAATCTTACTTATATGCCTCAGAAAATAAATATCTCCCTTAGGACTATTGAAGAAATAAACAAAGTTTTAACGAATATTTAAGAAATAAAAAAAAAAACATGTACATCCTGAAAACTAAAAACTTTAGATATAATACATAAACTTGTTTGAAAATGTAATAAATAGTGTATCGTAAAATTTTGATATATATTTTGATATAATCATAAAACTCAGCAGACTTAGTTTGTCAAAAGCAGCAATAATAAAAAATGAATGACGTAAATAAAAGTGATAAGGACATTGGGGTGTCATAGAATGAAAATTTAATTATAGTATTCAGATCGGACATTTAAAATTAAATATTTTAAAATACAGAAGAAATATCTGTTTTTTTTTTTAATTTACAAATTTAAGAAATAAAATGTAAAATACATTCTTAACTATATTTTATTTTGAAAAAAGAAAAGAGCTATGTTTATACTTTCTAATTTAATAATGTAAATAATTTAAATATTTGGTGACTAAAATACACTGTAACAAAATGTATATATATATTAAGTATTTTGTATATAATGTTATATTTAAAGATAATAATTAAACCATTTTTGTCCAAGCCTATGTCAGATATTTATTGTAGGTTATTAGGTATAACAATGAATAATGAATGAATAGTTCGAACAAATAAATAAAAATGGATGGTAGACAGAATTAAAACAGGAGTGGAGGGAAAATCATTTTAATAGAGGACCTCGATGTGAAAAATATGGAATTAATTTACTACCGTTGTTTTACCGTATTTATTTTATTAAGTAGTTATTAATTCATTACATATATATATATATATATATATATATATATATATATATATAACCATTTAATTGGGAATAAGGTCACTTACTATAATAATACTATACTATAATACTGTAATAATCAATTACTATAAAAGATATTGAGGTTGAACATACCTGAGGACCTGGTTGGTGGCAACGATGAGTGGCTGCTGGCTGTTCTCGAGGTTCTCCTTCACCTGGAGGACGGTGTGGACCCAGAGCCAATCCCCCGACCGCCGCTGGACCCTCACCAGGAGGATGCAGGACCTGTCCTGTTCCGACTGGGTGACTGCAACATAAGCAACATCACATCAGGATTCGATCCCCTGTGTTCTGGTTAGTGCGAGCAGGGTGTCCCACAAGAGGTACTCCTTGTACCATCTCCTGCCCTTCTGTACGAAGTATATTTGTAAAGATCTAGTTGGAACCAGTTTAATCGTTCAGCACTACTCGTTAGAACATCAAGAATGGTTCCCTAAATCAGATAATCTCAAACGCGGTACCAACTCACAGTTGACTTCAATTCATTTACTGAGTTCCTATGTTAATCGTGTCGCCATACTATATATTCAAGAATTAAAATGTATACTATTTAAAGCATATTTGTATTGATGTAAAAATATTATAGTTAAAGTAATATTATTATTAAAGTAAAATATTTTTTTTTATAGGTTGATTAATTCTATTCTGAGAAATAAAAAATGTTAGATTATATTTTGAAAGATCCAACCCAATGATGTTTTCCAAATTCAGGCGTAACCAAGACAGAAAAAAATAACTACATGACATCCAAGTACTCTTTACAAATAATGCTTAATATATATATATATATATATATATATATACTAGCTGTACCCACGTAGCTGTGTCTCGCGTTGATGTTTTAATATATTTTATTTCACAATACTTGTGGATATACAATATTTTTTGTTGTTTCCATTCTTTGTATAGATCTAGAAATTGCCTGGTTTTCCAAATTGTCGATGTGAGAAGCTGTTCTTCTCTAAATCTCTGAAGAACAAGTATTAAATATTTAAAACATCATGTCTCTGCACCGAAATTAAGAAAGATTTTAAATAACCATAAGTATAATCAAACAAAAATTGTGTACTTTTTGAGTTATTCGCAAATATAGTTTTGAACCCATCGTAACTTTAGAAAGATCGTAGAAATAAATATTATTAAATATTTCTGTTAAAATGAAATAATGACAAATAGAAAACACTTTTTTTCCTGAAAGATAGTGATCATGGATAAGAGCAGTATCCCGTCCCTCTAAATAGATAATAATAATGTAAATAATAAGTATAAATGAGAAAATTAGAGCTTTTTTTACCTTAACACGTTATGTGGTTGATTGGTTTTAATTGAACGCTTATCTTTAATAGTCAGTTGTTCGGAACTGTAGTTAGTTAGAAATTAATTGACAAAAAAATCTGATTTAAACAGCAAAAACACTACAAAGAATAACAATAAGAATTGTGGGAATGGGGGAAGGGGGTGTGACAGGGTTAGTAATTAAAAACACATCTACCTGGGGGCGGGGCCAACCTACCTTTATTGATTAGTTAGTAACGATCTTAAATAGCCTCGTATCTTTTATATTACCACTACTCTGTCTTTTCTTAAAAAGCACAAAAAAAGAGAAGCCATTTATTGAAAATTATAGCAGCTATTACAAATAATATTTGAAAAGGTTATTTCTGTCTATGAAATATGGGCTCAAAATGAAGATAAAATCTAAAACATATATTGAATAAATATGACTCCGTAGAGTTGAAGCAGGAATAGAAGAGAGACAATTTTTTAGGAGCACTTCTCGAAAAAATGTCATTACTAAAATTAGAATATATTTGGGATATTGCATATAATATACCGATGGATGCATGTCCTGCCAGATATCTCGATCGATAGATGTAAAAAAGATATGGCACATTCGGTTGAAGTGCAAAAATTATTTTTAGGAGGAAGAGAATAACAAAGAGTTTAATTGGTAAATTCCGAACTTTGCTCGATTTCTACTGGAGGAATGGTAGCGATAAGAGAAGAACTAATATACCTTGAGCCAACTGAGAGAACCAATTGGGCTGTGTTAACGATATTGATAAGTGCAATAGTAGGCATACAAAACACCAGACCAAAAACTATGGTACATTGGTGAGAACAATAAGAAACATTTTGTGGCTACTAAAAGAGAAGCTAAAGAAATTATGTTCTTTAGGATATCGCTTATCCCTTCACTGGACATCTCTTTACAAGTCGACCAAACAGCCAATAGAGCAAGAAAACCAAGAACAACTCCGGTTGTATCAGTTAATGAAGTCCTGTTGGAAGAATTTGTCCTAGACCTTATCCCAGAAAATTTCTCCTAATTTCACCAGAACCTTACGTATCATCCAAATCCTCTTGCACAATCCCTATCAAGCACCACCCATTCCTGTAATTCCCCAAGAAGGTTGAAACGGCAGTGGCCTCGCGATCTTTTGTAGATTGTATATATTGGAGTTCTAGCAATGGCCAGATTCTTCACTCATTTTTTTTTTTTTGGCTCCTCCCCTTCCTCGCCTTTAAGGTTATACGGGGTTCTCCCGGGCCAGGGAGTGTGGGCGGGGATTTAAAAGACTCTCTCGGAACCGGGATTGTTATTTTGCTTATATTTATTTTATATATTTTATACATATAGTGTGAATGTTATCCTACCTCACTGTAACTAGTGTCCATGTGACAGATTGTTGTAAAACTCAATAAATCAAATAAATAAACAAAAAAAAAAAAATGAAGAAGGAAAATGTGGCAGAATAAATGAGAACTAAAAGAATATAAATTAATGGAAATAAAAGCCCACTGTCTTCTTCTGATTAAGGATTGGGCATTGTTAGTTTCCAAATGTTTATTTATAGAGAGGACTTGAATCTCCACCCTATGAGGACTGGAAATCAACCATTAGGAAAACATTGGTTCTGGCACCAGATATGAAAACGAATTTTAAATGAAAGAAAATTAAACTTTCGTTAATTAAACGTTTTTGAAAACAGTGAAACTCTTTAACGTGGTTTAAGATGTTGATAATGATTCTGCAAAATAGAAACAAATAAAATTAAACTAAATGGGAAATGGAAATGTTATCGTTCATAATCTACATTTTTCTTGGTTAAAATGGTAAAGTTTTAACTGCAAAAATTTTCGAAGCTGTTCGCAAATGGAAAGAAAAACTTGTGTTTCAGTGAAGCGACAAACAATTATAATCGGCCGCGGACGCTGCGTATGCCCAGGTTTTTGTGCGTTTCTAGGTACACCAAGAACTGAAGAGAATCCTTCTCTGATTTAGAAGTCGATGGTCATTAAGTTTTCATAGGAATATAAATACCGTGTTAAAAAATCACTTGATAAAGTATATTTAGTAGAAATCAGCAGATGACATTAATAACTTCACAAACCATAGAATTTGTAGAAAGAAAATAGTTACTTATCTGTTATAGTTTTAATGAGATTCATAAACAGACAATAAAATGCATTGCGTTAATAATATTAATGGCAAAAAGGTGGCTATATAGGTAGAGAACAACTACACCCTGCTTGCTAGATTAGAACAATGCGGTCTGGAACAGGTGGTATATCACAGGGCTCAGGATTCAACCCACGTATCGAATTAGTCTTAATAAATGACCGTCTTTAGTAATTGCTAGTAATGGAGGACCATCTAATTGCTCTAACTGGCCTCAAAGCGATCTTTCTTTTTGTAGGCCAACACTGATTGTTATAGTCAATGAGAGGCTCAAGGTTGATATACCGACATTGAGTTGATAATTGTGGAGTGGGGGGGGTTGAGTAATTGTTATGTTCAATTACCCTTTTAGCGAAAGGGTATTCAGGTTTATACTCTCACTTCCGCCCATTATCACGGATGAACATAACTTACCTGAGATATTCTTGAATCTGAACAGCATGGGAATAACAGTATTTATGAAATATGTTATAAAAATGTTCTTAAAATAAATGTTTTAAAGAACTTGTTTTAATAATAGAGTTCTAGGTTTTTTTTTTTTTTAGAAGTTTAACTTTTATTTATTTAAGTTATAAAAAAAAAATATGAGAAGGAATTGATCGGGGGGGGGTGCGATCAAATAAATACTAAATTATAGAAATATTATTATTATTTAATTATAATTCCGACGTTTCGACCCACCTTGCAGGTCTTGAAGACTGTGGGTCGAAACGTCGGCATTATAATTAAATAATAATATTTCTATAGTTTAGTATTTATTTGACCGCACCACCCCGATCAACTCCTCATATTATATCACGGTCAACCATCTCTACATCATAAAAAAAAAAGTTAAATATACCTTAAATGAATTACTTGATTCTAATATGACGTTTGTTTAAGTAGTTAAGAATGAAAATAATTTTTGGTGAATTTTTAAATAAAAGTTTTATAAAAATAAAAGTTCTGTAAAACCTTAACTTGAAAGGTTGCAATGGAAAACTTCTGGTACTGAAATCTCTCTCTCCTATATGCCAGATATCGCGAGGTAGGTGGTAAAGGAACAAAAATAAAACTACATTAAGCAGTCATTGCTATTCTCAATCGAAATATCAAACAAATAAATCCAAATTTAAAAAAAAAACTGACATATAAGTCGTACAACTTACAAGTTTTACAAAATACTGTCATTTACATTTGAGTGGTATTGTGTTACCGTATCAAATAATATATTAAATTTGTGGTAATCACTCAATTATTCACATTTATATCTTTTTTGATAAAAATCAACGTAATAAATATTGACTTTTAATGATTTACTGAGAATTCTCACTCCTTTAGATTATAAGTATATTGGTAAAAAAAAGGGCTTAGAAATTTAAAAAAAAAATTAATACCTTATAAAAACCAGTTCATCATAATATCATGAATCAATATCGTTATTTTATTAGAATGAAAAAACGCTACAAATTATTTCACAATGGTTTATTATTTCCACACAATTATACAACTAAAGTAACATTTCCTTCCTAGTTACAAAGAAAAATAAATAAAAGGTGATTCCAATTATTAGACTAAACTTTTTTTTTAATCTTTAGTAATATGCTTAAAAAAATAGGATTACTTCAGTAACACATTCAAAATTTAAAAACCAAAACAAAGGATATAACCTTTGCAGTAGAACATATATAAAAAACTAGAGACCATATCTTTGCTCCTAATTGTCCGATTTTAACGAATCTTTTTTTGTTTTTTTAGGAAATTCCGTAAACTTTTGAAAACCCATAAACATCTAAAAATTGGTCCAAGAATTTCGAAGAATTCGAATTCTACGTATTCTGAAGCCTCAAATTTTGAGAGGAGAATATGTTTTCGAATTTTTTGGTCGATCACAATGGTTCATTACTGAAAACAATAAACCAAAAACTTTAACCGTAATAATGAAATTAATGAACATCTACGAAGCTTGAAGAATAATTCACAGTTCCAAAAAAGGAAATAATATTGTTGATAATAGAGTACGATGCCTTCATATGTTGCGGGTTTTTAAGTAAAGATGGGTTATCAAGAAGTTATTTTTTAGTTATCTTCTGCAACTGCTGGGATATAAAGTTGACACTCACAGGCCCATTTTAAAGGCCAGGTTTAAAGTATCTTTAAAAAAATTAGAGTATGTATTGTAGATTATTTCAGTTTTAGTTCTGTAGCAGACGAAAAAAAAAAAAAGAAACCGGATTCTCTTGTTCTGAGTCTTCTCCACAAACATTATCGTAGCTATTCGAAGCCTATTTGGGTATAAGAGGATCGAAGTGGTGATTGGACAATATGCCGATATCGGAGGGCACAAATTGCCCCAGCAAGAACTGGCCTAAGGATCAGGACCGGACGATCTCGAGAAGCAGGCTCCAGGTAATTATAGATCTCGGCGGCTATAGAGGCTGCTAAATATATAATAACCTCCAGTGGGTATTTGGCCATCCACGGCTTCGGTGTGAAAAGATCCTATCGGCTTCGGGTGCTGTATGCCCACGGTTCAGTGTGGTTCGAGGTGCGTCAAGAACTAGAGGGAATTGTTCTCTGGTTTTGAAGTGGATGGTCCAACTTTATTGCTGGGAGATTGTAAAATTACAATTTGATAACAGTTGAGTACGTTAAAGAACCTCTATTTTACTTTATAACGTAAAAACAAAAATCAGGGTACATTTTTTAAAAAAAATTAATCATTCTTTCTAACTGCTTGGCTCTTCTTTCATCAGTCCAATTTTCACTCTTGGGATTTTTTCTCCCACAAAGGAATTCTGAATTTTTCCTTACCAAGAGAATGTTCTACAATATTTAATATTTTGGACACTTCCTTCATATGTTTAAAATAGTCACCTTACATCATACAGACTCAAAGCGTATTATTGTTGTTATTTTGGCCTTGGAGGCGTAAAACCCTAAGGTCATCAATGACTATCTAATCTTTGTTTCAATTACATCAATACTAAATTATTTTGAAAGAAAAAAAAATTTGTTTAGCAATACATTGTATTGAAAATATGCTTTTAACATTTATTATGGCAAATAAAATAAACTATTAAAAATTAGCATATAAAATCTCTTTATTACGATGAATTATCATTTTTTGAGAAGATACGAGTAAAACAAGAAAGGTAGAGAATATTGCTAAATTGTGTGCTATTCATTAGTATCAATCCCCCAACCCCAATGGCGCATACTTCCCCTTTCAAGAAATTTAATAGCTCTCCTCTTCTTAAATACTGTGCAAGTCAGAGCAGAATGATAAAAATGTAGATTTTATGTTTTTTTTCGTTTTCCTTTGGTTGCAAAATTGCAACCTCACAAAATTATCGTCCAGTCGAAAATCCATAACAGAAAATTCATGTGTTCTCATCCAAAATTTAAAACCCCGTAAAAATACGCCCCTCAGAAACTGTGATAGTGCGGGTTGCACCATGCAATCTCTAATACTAACACAGCCGCATCTGCTTGAATGGATTGCTACTGCCGAAAATTAAGGCAAGTCGAAGCGTATTGGGCTTTTCATTTTTCAGGAAAATCATGTTATGGCTACAATGTTTACGAGAGAAAAGCACTACGGTTCGAAAAGCTTCTTAGATTTTATAAATAGGATATTAAACTTCTATGCATCTTTTTGAAAACTGATGATCGCGATCTTCATCGCTTTGTAAAGGCAAACTGGACTCTACTACTTGCATCATAGCATATTGGAAGAACGACGAATTGGTAAAAGAAACTTTAGCAACGGCATGGGTTAGTTATTCTAAAAATCCGTATTGCCAAGATGGAAGATAATAAATAATTTAAAAAAAATTTGAAATGTGGTTAAAAATTTAATACAACTAATGCTAGATACAGATGAGTTAAATTAGTAAACATAGTTAGATTTAAAGAGATATAAGGTAATCTATTTTCTTGTTGTCCAAAATAAATAAATTCTAGTGGATATTGAATAAGTTTTTCAATTTTTGAGCCTTAGACAATTATAATTAATTTATTGACACTAAAATATGAAATCATGAATAGTATATAAAAAATATTAAATTAAAATTTTGCTGTTAAAATTTATTACTAATTTATAATTAAGATGGAGATATAAAGCAGTAGAAATCTAGATGATAACGGCTGGAGTATCAACAAAAATAAAACACACTGTAAAGAATATTTACAGTTTTGTTTGCATTGACGTTTCAGCCGAACTTATATACCTTCGTTTTATCTCTAGGGGTTTGAAGGTTAGAATTCGTCATCTCATCCTTTTACTAATTCCTCTGATTAAGTGGTTTAGCATATATATCACACAGAGCAGTGATATACCATGATACATATACTCAGGTTAAACGAATACTAGAACAACCTATCCATAGCAATAGCGGATCCAGGATTAATTTGTGGGAGGGGGGATTTAGACCGAAAGATTTTTTTTCAAATATATAACGATAATTAATTAAATTTTTTTTTTTTATAAAACATGGTTATATTTTACCGTTTTGGGAGGGGGCTTTAGCACGAAAGCCCTCCGCCCCCTCCCCCGTAGATCCGCCTGTGATCCATAGTATAGTATAGATTGTTAAAATATCTTCTCAACCCATGTATTATTTCAACAAATACTGAGAATAATGATTCATTAGATCTAACAAATCTAAATTGATTGATAGAGCATTGCAAGGCAATCAGTGATTCGCAAAATATCTAATGACTAAGACCACAGAAGCATCCGGTAACTTCCTTGAGAACGGTCCAGAAATAGAAGGAACTTGCCGAAGACCCGAGGTGCCGGCTACCCAGAACCAGGTCCTTCAAGGTGAGGTCATCCACTTTGGATATCCTTATGCACTGTAATTATCGGAGGAGGGTGCTTGGGTCGGTTGGGAGATTTAGATTAAGCTGCGCTGAGGCAAGCGTGCGAACTGTGTGATATCATTATTAATTTATGTCACAAGGTAACTTGTTCCAAAGCATTTGAAGCCATTATTTATTTTTTGTTGAAAAAATAAAAAAAATATATCGGCAACATTTGTCGATTGATGTAATAACCTTACTTAAAAACAATTAGAACTGCAGATGATGAAAAAAATATACATAGCTTCTTCGTTAGCCTTTTCTATTTATTTTTACTCGATATACTACACTCAATAGAATAAAATAATACAATAACAATTTAAGATCTTAATATCTCAAGAGAAAAAAAAAATAATCTTAGCCATAAAAGATATTTTAAAGTTTTAAAGTTAGGTTTCTCCTACATAAAAAATTACAGTAATATCTCTATAGTAATAAGCTAATAAGTAACTGCAAGACCGCTGCGAGACTCTTGCGCAATACCAAGACCATGACCAAGACTGAGTTTGCAAGACCAAGACTCGTATCGGTCTCGCATTTGGGCAACACTAATTACGATGAATGATCATTTTTTTGAGAAGATACGAGTAAAACAAGAAAGGTAGAGAACATTGCAAAATTGTGTGCTATTAGGAGTGTCCATCCCCCAACCTCAATGGCGCATACTTCCCCTTGCAAGAAATTTAATAGCTCTCCTCTTCTTAAAGTCAGAGTAGAATGATAAAAATGTAGATTTTATGTTTTTTTTTCGTTTTCCTGTGGTTTTGCATCGAAGCCTCACAAAATTATCGCCCCTTTCAAAAATTTATAACCCCGCCAGCATGTGTTTTTTCTTTTTTTTTTTTAACTTTGCGCTTATTTCTTTAAATTAAATGTTTATCCCAATGATGACTTATAATTATAAAAAAATGGAGACGAATTATTTTAAAAAAAAAAAAATTAAAGCCTTATTGATAAGTAACTGTCCGACTTGATGTATTCAAGTGAGTTATGGGAAGTGATAAATCTAAAAACTCTTATACGCTTTTTTTCTAAAATCCCGCGTCTTATTATTGTTGTGGCACTCTTCTGGCAATCGAACGATATATATATATATATATATATATATATATATATATTATATATATATATATATATATATAGATATTTTTATCTCTTTCAAAGTTATCGAAACCTCGAAAAATTCCAAAAAATCTCAAATTAAGTGTGTACTATGTGACCTAGACACTAACAAGCACCCTAGAAAGATATTTTGAAAGAATCCTCCGCACGATAACCAGTGCGATCTGAGATTAGAATATAAACACATGGAAGAGAAAGTGTAATAAAGAGCTTCTTACAGAAACTGGTAAATAATTATCTCATGGTATGAAGGCAAGGATATTAAGATCAAATCGGGTCATGTAGATCAAAGCAATCCATCACAAGCTTCCATAGAACAATGAAAAACAAATCAATAGCAAACAAAAATCCACGTGGAAGTCCAAAAATCAGAAAGATAGATCGAAACAGCAAAGACGCAATAGAGCTGCATGCAGATAACTGAAAAGAAATAGCCCGAGATAGGCAGAGATGGAGAAGGCTGGTCCTCTACATCTATCAAAGATCAAAAGTCTACAGAATTAGTCACTACAATTTTGCTAATATACCCAACCTACATATCTATTTAAGTTGTATATAAATAACTTCAAATAATTTCATAAGAACAATCGAATTCTTAGTATATATGTATAGTATAGTATAGTATAGTATAGTATATATGTTTTTGAAAACCCTCTTGACGATTGATAATAATTAGACCAATCGAGCAATGAAACAGTTATAGAGGCAGAAGGTCTTTTATTACAGATGAATATTGTAATTATTTATTTATTTGATATTTTGTTGCCTCTACCCTGTAGGGTCATTGGCAACACCTTTAAATTACACTCTGTTGTAGAGTTTTATCACTTTTAGAAACCTTAAAGTTTTTTTGACTGCACTTTCACTGTCTTGTAGCTTTTCTTTTAGACTTTATGGCATGTCTAATTTTTTCCTTGTGGGTTCAAATGAAGGGCAGTCTTGAATAATGTGCTTTACTATCCTTTGGACATTGCAGCTCTCGCAGGCCGGAGGATCAAGTCGTCTTAGTAGGTAGGAGTGCGAGAACTCACAATGTCCAATTTGTAATCTGCAAAGGGCTGTCTCCTCTTTTCTAGATCTCATTTTAAACAGTGGGATTTAATTTCGATTCTTTTTGTTCCCACTTGTTTTGCCACATGTTTCACACATTCTCCTAAATGTTTTTAACGTAATCCTCTAGAAGGATTTCATTAATTGATTCCACTGATGTTTTATATGGCTTTCTTGCCATGTTGGCTGCTTATATTGTAATTAAATTTATATTGAATATTGAATTTTGAATAGTTTAGAAGACTTAAGCTGTTAATATAAAATAATCAATGGAGGGCTATCATAATAACGGCCATTCCTATCGGACCACAGGGAATGTTGGGGGCACATGCGTGAGAAACTACTCCGAGCTGGCTGGGGCCTTTCTAAATAAATAATGTTCCGTGATTATGGAGCTTTAGCCGGCTGATGGGCGGACTGGAACAAGAGCAAAACAGAGCTCGCTGATGGACAGCTCATTAGGACCAAATAAATAACTTAATAATCCTTTCTCAAGCAAAATAAAAAATTGAACTTCAGGGCTGTGTCTGGAATTGTAATATTCTTGCATATTACACTGGCGTACAATATTCAAGATAGAATTCAGCAGATTTGGAGAGCTGATAATCAGCAACCATTATTAAACCAAACCCTAATGGACATATGAGATTGTTTTAATATAGTTATTATTTTAAAAAACGCTGCAAATTATTTCACAATGGTTTATTATTTCCAAACAATTATACGTCTAAAGTAACATTACCTTCCGAGTTACAAAGAAAACAAAAATAAAAGGTGATTCCAATTATTGGACTAAACTGTTTTTCTTTAATCATTAGTAATATGTTAAAAAAAAAATAGCATTAGTTCAGTAATACATTCAAAATTTAAAAACCAAATCAAGGATATAACATTTGGAGTAGAACATATAAAAAAAAACTCGAGACCACATCTTTGCTCCTAATTGTCCGATTTTTTTTTGTTTTTTAGGAAATTTCGTAAACTTAAAAAAAAACTATTTGAAAAAAATCGGTCCAGTAGTTTCGGAAAAAATGGGCGGACGGCGGACGGCGGATGGACAGAAAATTTTTATTCGTTTTTCGAATTCTACGCGTCCTGAAACGTGAAACCTCAAATTTTGAGAGGAGGTTAAGTTTTTGAATTTTTTAGTCGGTCACAATGGTTGATTATTGGAAATAATAAATCAAACCAACTACAAAAACTGTAAGTTACCAAAAATAATGGTGTATGGTTTTTCTGGTACATTTTTAATGGTAATTTTCTTTATCGGCATTGCGAAATAAAGAATTCAACTTGAGAAATTCCTTTTGATCCCCGCCTATTATACAATAACAGTTTAACAATGAATCTTTTTTCTCCATAGTATTATAAAACAATGAATACAAGATTTTTTTTCTGTCTTCATACTTTTATCGACACCTTTCATAGTATAGACAATAAGCAGATGTGATCTCATTGTATAGAAAGTTGGGATTTAAGGCATGAGGAAGATTAGTACCCAGCAGTACCTCTTCCTGGTCTTGGTCTACCTCATAATTTAGGAAAGGAGATCTCTCATCCAGCTCCTCTTTAGTCGTCTCCTGATGGGCACGTCGGCTGTGGCCATGTCGTTGATAAGTCCGTTATGGTGTCCCAGATGAAATGGGAAGTAGAGAGTACGTAAGTGTTGGTCTTGGTTGTTCTAAGTCAGTATGTAAAGTTTTGTTGTTTACGTACCAGGCAGCTGCTGTTATTAGTCTTAAAATTTTGGATTGAAATTATTGTAGTTTTTGTAAGTGCGTCTTTTTTGTAGAACCCTAAATTTGTGAGGCGTATGTTCGTATGGGTTTAAGTACTTGAGTGTACGTATTTAGTTTTTGTCTGATTTTCAATTTTGATTTGGAAAAAAAGAAGTATAGTATTTTCAGTTGTTTGTTCAAAACCAGCTCGTACTTCTGTCGAAAAGGTTAAATACGACTTTTGATGTAAATGTTCGTTCATTATTTGAAGTAGATGTAGGAAAGGGATTGCTTAGAACGGACTCCCTGTTCATCGCCGACACCTGACCGTATCGCCAGAAAGGAGTGGTGTCATTAAGACTAGTTAAGGTCCACAGCCATAGCTGAGACATAGCCGAAATCGCGGAGCGGGCACGACCGCTCTAGCGCAAGAGATAGCCATCGCTGACATTTGCCATCCTCTGTCCTCCCATCCCTTATTGTAATTCCACCGTCCAATCCGATCACGCTCCTGACCCGGGGATAAGGGCACCGGGTCATTGGAGAGGCAACCTTCTAATTTAATGTATCTCCCCCGGTCGATATATTGCTGGTCGCTAACTCGTTATTTATAGTTCTCGTATGGTTATTATTTGTTATTTTAAAATATTTTTAGACTATTTATAAAATGGCTTCATTGAAAATTGATTGACTTATAAATATAAACTTAATTGACAGATATCTATAGTTTTTATTTGAACATTGACTTATTAAGAGGATTAATAGAAGCATAGAAAATTGAAGAATATATCTTTTGTTTTATTTAGGGGAAGCCTATATTCAGGCCCAGCCATAACAGGAGGGAGTTCAAAATTTAATGTTCTATATTTTTCTAGTATCATAAAAGTAAGTGTTTGTATTCTTTGATTTCTTCTTAAGTATGACTGTTTTTTTATATATTTTTACTCAATTATAATAATTTATTATCATTAATTAATTTATTCGTTTTTTCCTTATGAATTTTCTGTATTATTTCATTATAAGCTATATTTCTTTGTTTTTATTTTTTTTATGTATTTAATTTTTTTTATTTTGTTATATTGTAAATATGGTATGAATGTACCTTACAGCTTTAATACTCAGTACCCTTAAGTGTGGCGAAATGTATTATACCTCAACAAAATGAATAAAAAAAAAAGTCTTCAAATTTTGGGGACTTCTCCAATGAGCCCCTAATATAAATATTTTGTACTATTATCACCGTAGAACGATTGGGGGACCCTCTTTGAGAACCCTGAAGATTGTTTTGTATTTATCTAGTACCGTTGTATGTTCGGCCCCAAAATAATTGTTTTGTATTCGTTTATTTCAGCAAATATTTGGGGTCCCTTCCTTGGGTCCCCAAAATAAATTTTGTTTACTTTTTATATTGACCGATAACTTTATTTTTCAGATTTTAAGACCAATGGATACCGTTTTTTTTACATAACTTAATACCAATCCAGTTATGATCTTAGCTGCGAAACCGAAAGGAGAAAAAATAATTTTTATGAATTATTATTATAAATTATTGTCATTAATAATAATAATTATTATTAATTATCATTTAATTATTTTAATGAATAAATAAATCGCCACAGCCGAGAGCCCCAAACGGGGACCAGACCGAGTTAGCTAATATTGTATTGTATTGTCTGCTAATATTCCAGTCCGGGACTGGAAAGGATGATAAGAATCGGTTACACCAATAAAGGTGCACAGCCGTACACCGGGCCGCAGCACACAGAAACCCAAAATATACAATATAAGGGGGTTTCCTAATTGCCCTGCACTATTTTAGGTATGTTTTCACTTACATAAAATAAACGAAAAAGTTCATATTAACATATATCTCAAACTCATTTATTAAACATATATCAAATGTTAAAGATTTATTATTTATTTACTACATTAAGGCTGGCTGTATAAAGTTCAACGTGTATTATATTGAATAATATGTTTTAATCACCTAATAAACAAATGAACGATAAGCAATGACAGTAGTTGCTCATCTGTTTGTCTAGTTCTGTGTGTAACTATCAAGCACCATCCAGATGCTACAAGAAGAGCATGGATTCCAGAGAAGCATGGGTTCCTCGTGCTAAATGTTGCATTCAACAAAACGGAATTTCCTTTGAACAGTTACTCTAAATGCTGTAATAATAGTAAATAAATAGTAATAATAAATTCGAGTTGATTCTCTCCCTCTCAAGGAGACAAAAAACCCTTTTGTAAAAGTGTTGATAGATAAAATTATAATAAATAATAAATCTTTAACCTTTGTTGTCTGTTTAATAAATGAGTTTGAGGTATATGTTGAACTTTTTTTTTATTTTGTGTTAGTGAACACATACCTAAAATAGTGCCGTGTAATTACGAAACATCCTGTACACTGTTCCCCAAATTAAACGGTCCTTAATATATTGTAAAATAAGAGAATTATAAATAAAGAGTAGTTTATAGGCAGTAATGGGTATACGAGAATTCCAACGTATCAACCCCAAAAAAAGTTCAACTATATATATATATATATATATATATATATATATATATATATATATATATTGGGTTTGGTAAGCCACTGAGTGGTTTACAGAGATATCTTAAAAGTGTGCATTGGCTTAAATATATGCATTGGCTGAGAACACCTGAGGATGAGGATTAATATGGAATTTAAAAGAATTTAAGTTTTAGTAGGATTTTGACACAGAGGGTGAAATATACTTAGAGATAATTACGTAGGATGATTTTAACAACTACCCAATGGATTTTCTCGATATTATCGACCACTTATTCCCTTAATAAACTCTTACAACCAGGTAAGCCATTACGAAAACTACCGATAGAGCGTAGATTATTTATACGTATATATATTTATACGTATATATATTTATATGGATATATAGGAAATATGGAGAAGTGTGGACCCTGGCAGCAGGTTACAATGCAATCAGCCTCTGCTATCTCCTCATTAGCCCGGCTAGTTAGTACCGCGTCAGTTGACTACTTCTGATATTGCTTCTGATAATATTGCAACTTGTGTAGCGATGAAACTATTCCGTGAACATATTAACATATATTACACGTTCCATAGTAAATCACAAATTAATTATTTCATTTATAGTTTTATTTTACTATCTAAAGTATTGTGAAGTATACTTACTTAAACGGTGCTTGCTTTGTGCCTCCCTCATGGAGTCCCAGTGAAGGAGTTGGTACCACGATGCTCCTTGCAGTTCCGATCTAGGAAATCCCAGGTGCCATTCTCCACTGAAAAAAAATTCATATCAATGAATATCAAAAATAAATGGTCAAATTAATATTGAATTAAATTATTATGGAAATCCTCAAAAAAGGTTACATTTAACCTTTTGTTCGAAGTAGTACCTATTTAAAAATATTATCATGACTTATAAATATTTCTTAAAATGAATATGAAAGAGAATGAAAGAGAACAGGGGGATTCTCTTTCGCCTGTCCTGTTCAATTTGGCATTAGAACCTGCCATTAGGGAGGTAAGGCGAACCGAGAGAGGGTTTTATCTGGGCGGGACAACATCCGTGATGGGCTATGCTGATGATCTGGTACTGTTAAGCGAAGACGTTGAAACTATAAAACTAAATACGACAACGTTAATGAAAGCCGGTAAAGAACTAGGACTCGAAATAAACGTGGATAAAACAAAATATATGGTTAGCTGCAAAAATGGCGATACTACTGGTGATATCGATATAGATGGTAATATGTTTGAACAGGTAGATAAATTTAGGTATCTAGGTTCTACGATAACTAGAAAAAACGAAATTGAAGAAGAGATTAAGGTTAGACTGAAGGCGGGAAATGCTTGTTATTGTTCTGTGACAAAACTACTTAGTTCGCGCCTCTTGTCCCGGAACTTAAAAACTAGAATCTATAAAACAATTATCTTGCCTACAGTTCTTTATGGATGCGAAACTTGACCGCTTACACTAAGGGATGAACAGCGTCTTAAGGTTTTTGAAAATAAAGTATTGCGTAGAATATTCGGACCGAAGAAGGATGAGTTAACTGGAGAGTTCAGACGGTTACACAACGCCGAATTGCGTGAGCTGTATCCGGGTAATATAATTGAGGTAATTTCATCGCGGCGAATCAAATGGGCGTGTAAAGTTGTTGGGCTTAGTAACGAGAGAATTCCTAAAAGGTTAATATTTGCTGTGCCGAATGGTAAGCGTCCGAGGGGTAGACCGAAGCGAAGGTGGGAAGATTGCATTAAAGCCGATCTGAAGGGACTGGGTTTGGACGGCGAAAGGTGGAGGGAGGTGTGTAATAAGCGATTGGTGGTGTCGGCATCGAACCTTCGGGTTCGCTAAGCCTTTTATTATTATTATTATTATTTATTATATTATAAAATGAATATAGTGGGATTCTTTAATATTATATATGATATTTTTTTAAAAACTGAATAGTTTTTTTAAAAATCTGGTGCATTGCGCACATCACATAGCTTTCATTTATCGTCATAATTTGAATAGAAATAGATATTTTTAATCGAGGGAAATTAGTAAAATTTTTAAATTAAAAGAAAAATACATACAAAGATACAAAAAAAGTATGAAAAAAGTACACATTTTCATTTAAGGATGCCATGTGTTTTATTTAATCTGATGGCGGTGCCATATATAACAAATATACTATATAGCACAACGGTAAGCTTCTTTATGGTTGAGAATATGTTTATTAGGTGTTAATGCAAATAATTAAATGTTAATTAATATCAAAACTGTTTGTTATAAAAGCCATCCATATACTGTCGGAGTAAGCGCGTTCCTCGCCTATGATATACCGTATTATGCATGTTCGTTAATAATCGTTCCAAATTCCGACTGGTATTGTATTCGGTATTGTATATACTCGGAGCTGCATTCCATAATTCTTGGTTCCATCTTACTAACCCTCCTTGCTTTTTTAATAAATTATGGAATACTTTTATAGTTTGTATTTTACCATTTTCTGTTATTAGTAATCATGTGAAACAGTTATTTATTTTAATTGCGAATTTTTTTTTTCTTTATTGAGTATTACAACAATCTGTCACATGAAAACTAGTTATAGTGAGGTAAGATAACATTCACAGTAAATGTACAAAAATATAAAATAAATAGAAGAAAAATAACAATAAATAATAATCAAAAGTATATACTATAAATAAAATAAAGTAACCTAAAAATAAGCAAATTAAATATAAGCAAAAAACACATGCATACCTATATACACTAATTATGAAATTAACGGTAAGTTGAAAACTCAGACTAGAAATTTTGGCCGATGTTTCATACATATAGTTAAGCGAAAGTAAAGACGAGTATTTAAGTAATAAAAATGTGGATATTATTCAACAAGACCAATATCGCTTTCAGATTAGATATATTGAGTGCATTAAAAAATTGCACTTGAAAATGAAATAAATAAAATATTACAACATACTTTGATGGTCTTTTGCTTGAGTAGATTGTTTATAATCTATTAGGCAATAAAGAATTCCTGTAAATTTATTATTTTTTTGTTTTTTTAACGATTAATTTTACAAATCTATGGACTCATTACTACGCTTTAAGGTGAATTATTATTATTTGTTATTATTATAACATACATTTATATTTTACATTATATTTTTATATGACATTGCTAATTGATTACTAGTAGTTGGTTAACCATTCTCGTATCACCATATTACTATTAATTTTTTTACTTTCGAAAATCTTGAGCCCCTCTTGTATTATTTAATTAATATATGATTAGGTTGGACAAAAATTCCTTTCAATCTCACAACCTTTTGTTTGACAATTAAAGCCATTTTATATATATATATAAAGTAAACTTCAGAATCATCCCAACCCCCTTTTTTCTAACCTTGCTTCCTCTTCAATTCCTGACAACCCTCCGAGGCGTCTGAAAAGAAGATGGCCCCGTGATGTCCTAATGTAAACATATCATTAGAGTGCAACCATTGGGTAGTTACTCAGCAAGTGTTTTCATGTCATTATATACATTATGTTAAAATTTACTAGATGTATTTATTTAATACAGTTGTATGTATTAATATATATATATATAATATAATTATATTATATAATTATATAATCTATAGTATATAATTTATATATATAAAAAGTTTTAGTTGTGAAATAATAGATTATGAGATTGAAAGAGTTTTTGTGCAAACTTAATCATATATTGATTAAATCTAATATTTATTTTTGAAATAACTTTTAAATGTGATTTCCACATCATTCTTCTGAATTGGAAAACCAAGAATTTTGAAATAGCTATGGTCATATTTTCTCCTTTTACAACACGAATAACCTACAAGTGAACACTAAAAGACAAATACTCAGAAACAGCTTGCCGGAGTTATATAGAAACGTGTAGCCGGAAGAGAAACGACCAGTACTCAGCCTATGGCAGAACGTTTCCATATTTAACCTACCCTGTGATCTATAACCAACTATTTAACGCATAAATCTCGAATATTCACATTATATCTCGATGTAATCGATAGTTTCCAGTAAATTATTGATACATTTACTTCATGGCCGCTGTATTGCATCTAAAAATAATGCCAGGTAATTTTCTGTTAGAGGTGGGTTCGAACTTAATTTATTTGACGATGTATTGATCATATCGTCTGCGTTAGGCAATGTATATTATTTTTAACGGTATATATAGAATATTCATACGGCATCGAATGTGTAGACGTATGTGAATTAATGGCTCAAAAAAAAAAAAAATACACAAACTAATTTATTTTGGATCCGATCAGGTTTGGATTGATTTCGGAATGAGAGGTGGGAGTACAGCTGTCTAAAGTATTTAATAAAGAAGCAAGATTCCTTTGTCCAATTCTGAACAGTCTCGAAGGATAAAAGTCAACTGCAACTCTTAATCCAATTTTTCGATTTTCCTTCTTTGCTTAATAGAATTGAGGGGAAAACTCCTTCTCTTTCTTGTTTGAGTTTTAATCTCATTAATTACTTTAAAGAAAAACAGTGATAGTCTTTCAAGTCGATTCGTGTGATCAATATTAAAAATACTTTTTTAAATATAAATAAGCTTGGATATTATCAGAAGGTTAATATACTAGTTTATAACCTGAGTCATTACCATCGTGCCCAGAGCAGCCCGGCGGACAGAAAGACACCGAAGAACGGACAAGGCAGCGCCCTCCACTCCCTAATCCTCTCCTTGTTCGGGAGATTAATTTCCAGGCTCTCACCGGCCCCTTTGATCCGGTATTTCACACGGGTAATAACGGTCCGGGAGTAATCGCCGCTGAAAAACATCGATATGTGGCTAATGATCGATAGTTAGTTAAGTGGTTATTTATTGAAAAAAGGATAAAGACTAAGGACCTCGGCGGGTGTTCTATGGTCTATTCTTCGTGGTCTAATTAAGGATCAGGATTATAGAGGAAATATATCAGTCTTTATGTCCTTACAGGTAACCGGCCACTTTGTGTTTTTTTCTTTTTTTAATTTTTAAAATACATAGATGCCGTAACGGTTGTAAATCTGAAAGTGAAAAATGATTTCTTATCTTTGTAAAAATGTTTTCCCATACTTATCAGTGCTTGTTTATAAATATACTGATTTCTTCAACGCAATCTTTCTTGTTTGGTGCAAACCTAGTCTTATATAGGAAAAAAATCTAATAATTGGTTAACAATTTTAATATCTCGTAAGATTTAAGTGATTAATCGTAACAAATTTTCGTTGTCGTCCAGAATTTTTAAAGGGTCATTCGGGAAATAAATTTTGGTTCTTGTGAGCGGTGCGTCCTCTATGGACTGCTATCTGCAGTTATCGTGTTATTTAAAGTGTTGTCATTGTTTTATATATTTATTGTTTAAGGCTCTGATAATCCCTATCTTCATATGAAATTAGACTCTCCTATAATAAGAAATATAAATAAATTTCTCTTTGGTGTTGTATCTTTTTTGCCTGTTTCTTATTAATATATATATATAATATATATATATATTATATATTATATATATATATTATATATATATATATATATATATATATTAATTAGAAATATAAATAACAACACTTTATAATAACAAGATAACTGCAGATAGCAGTCCATAGAGACCGCGTCGCTCACGAGTACCGAGTTTTTAAAAAAATGTAAAATGCCCTTCAATAATATTATACATGATATATTTTTTAACAAAATAGAAAAATATATATCAATTAAACAACACTCATATTTCTTCTTTAAATTAAAAATAATCTTTGTTTGTACATTCCTAAAACTCTCACGGAGGTATTCGATATGGTGGGAGAAGAGGAATTTTCGAATGATGCCAGAATTTCGGTCAGAATAATAATATCTTAAATTAGACGGACAGCACCAGAACTATTGGTTTTATAATTATAATTTGTTCTGATAATTAGAAATAAATAAAATTCTTTCGATTCTTGTTGTCTATCTCTATTTAAAATAATTGAGCATTACAATCCTTCATTCCAGCTAATGAAAAGCATTAGAGATTTGGTGTGCCCCAAGTGGGTCTTCCAATCTCACAGTCGACTCTACTCAAAGCCTGTTATAATATAATAAATAATCTGCCGCAGATAGATTCGATAAATAACTTTATTTTTATTTTTCTGTTTCTTGCCTTTTCGGATATACGGGTTTATCCATGCCAAGGAAGAGGATGGGAATTAAAGACTGAGTTGAAAGTCTCTGCGGAAAAGATTCGAACTCATTTATCTGTAAAATCTTCGGTTTATCAGGTTGCAAGGCAACGCGAGTTAGCCCGCTCGGCCACTATGCTCCCAAAATTACTTTGTTGAAAAAATCTTGGATTTAGTTATTTTCACAAAACAAATAATATCGGATGATACCACGGAGTAATATACGAAAAAAAGTTTAGACCCAAAATGAAAAATCATTAGTAATGTTTAAGTTAAATAAAAAAAAAGGAACGTCTTTTGCAATATATCTGCGGCCTTCCAATTTCAGAGCTAATGAGCCCATATCCACTTATTTTGCTGTTAAAGGTGTTAATGTAATCTGCTATCTGTCACCGTTCACTTCGCAACCTGTTCCAAGGTGAGGCATTCCTCGGGTATGACGGCAGCTCTGCAATGTCAAGTGCAAGAGGTCGGAGGATGTGTGGTTCAAGGAAACTCGGGACTGTGAGAGCTGCGATAAAACGTCGTCTTGGTTCTTTCAAGATGTTAATGAGGATGGGCCTGGAACTACGACTCATCATAATATCAAGTTCATTAAGGACAAAGCGTAATAACTCTTTTGTAGAATGGTTTATAAAAACTAAGACGAAGTTATTACAAATGTGATGGCCATTGGTTAAATAATTTCATTTGAACAGATTATTTACTATTCTATTTGTAACGATTTAAAAGTAGGCTCGTAATGTTTAAATAAATAAATGTATTATTCACATAAATAAATATACAGATGTGTATAGATAAGGTATATATAAACACTTGAAGGTCGTGGGTCATCTTCAGGGCGTGGTTTGAGCACTGAAGATGACCCACATATTTGAGTTGAAACGTTGGCACAAATAAATAATTTTTTAAAAAATTTAAAAAAAAAAAAAGCGTCCTGAATATTTATCACATATGATATATATAAATACATATATCTATTGTATATAAATGTCCTTTATCCAGGTTTATGATAAATGTTAATTATATAAAATAAGATATTACAATGGAATAACATTAAATTACAAGAATAATTTACTTATAGGTTGAAAAAAAGGTACTTCTTCACTAGCAGGCCTGGACTGATATCTACCAATGTTTATAACCTTAACACTGATAATTCGGATAAGGCAGTATCTTCTCGGCCTTCCTATCTTTGTATTGTTGTATTATATTCGTATTATTGAAAGTGTAAACAGAAACAAAAACAAATGTAATAACAAACGAAAATACTTTTATTTTACGTCACATATATTAATGAAAGATTAAAAAAGCACTTAAAGAAGATATGTACATATAAAAGATCAAAATGAAATCATAAAAAAAAAACACTTAAAGAACATATGTGCATATAAAAGATGAAAATTAAATAATAACAAAAACACTTAAAGAAAGACCATATGTAGATATAAAAGATGAAAATGAAATAATAAAAAAATTCTTAAAGAACATATGTACATATAAATGAAAAAATATCAACACTATAAATAGTCTTATGGTATTTAAAATAGCGAGGAACGAGTCCTCTTCTGTGTGAACCCGCCGCCACAAAAATTCGCATAAATATGAACCGAGGTGTTGTCTGGCGGTTTCTCCGTTTCCACAAACGGGCCAAAAATAAATAATTTAATAAGTGATCGTAATAAGGGAATAACTGAAAGGTTTGGTGGGATAAGAAGAGGGAGGTTATGTGACGTTAGACAACATAGATAAGAAGTGAGGTTTCGACCCGGCCTTCTAGTGAAGTAGTACAAAAATTTTTTTTAAAAAAAACCTCCTTAAAAGTCCAGTGCCATCAAGAATGAACTTATGTTAGTGACTTTTTGCAACTAACTTACGATGTGTTATATTTAAATTTTAAAACAACGACCTCATCTAGGAGAATATAGTTAGGCTATTTAAAAACTATTTTTATTTAGGATATTTATTGATGACCCTATTAGTAACTTATTCGTGCTAAATTGAAACATTGAAGTGAATATTTCAAGTGCTACTAAAATTAATAATATTTTATATATGTAATTGAACACAAATCCGTGAAATCCGACATTGGAGAGACAGGCCCTGGCACAGAGCCCTGACGCAACCAGCTCCCTGACCCGAGAAGAAATCCTCCAGGACATTACTGTAATTATATTTTGATTATCAAGTTGTAAAAACCAGGGGAGAAGGTTCAAGGCGCTGCCATCAAATACCATTCAGAGCCTCGTTTCCATATCGCTCCCACGGTTTTGTTCTTTGATTCCGTTTTGATTATTTCCTTCCTGTGAGGGTCTTTCCGTGTCCATCCGTTGAGTCCCAAAATATCTTAAGTACTTCCATTTTGGTCAAGAAAGAAAATGTCTAATGAAAGAATGCAATCCTTTTAATGGTTTGATTGAAATCGTATGTGCATAGAAAAATAAGCAGTACTTTAAATATTTTTATATTTGTGGTGTTTTCTGTAGCACGGTTCGATCAGTTAACCAGAGTGTTCAAACATAAAAAAAAAAGATTATTTATTTAATTAGAGTTTTATATAATTTATGTCTACAATAAAATTAATCAACTAACTTTGTGACGAAAAAAAAAATACAAAAAGAAAAATAGTTCGTAAAATAATTGTTAGTTTTCCCTCGAATAGGTTTAGCTAAAAATAAATTAGTTTTAAGTATTAGTTGTAAATATTAATTTTAAGTCAAGTATAACAGCCGACATAGGAGAGAGAAAAACAAAAGACAGTTTAGAGAGAGATGGTGGAACCTCGAGAATGTAGAGGCTCGCTAAGGATTTTGTGTGTGAAATACTTTAGTTTTACGGTGTACACCGGATTTTCTTTTTCTATCCATGAACCTGTGATTATCAGCGGCGAGGGCCGCTTGATTTTACAAGTTCGTGAATGAACATTTTCACAGCTTGAGGAGATGAACTGGGGAGATCCTGACGACGCTAGATCGAAAAAGTTCCTGCTTCCTCAGAAAACTCAATGTGGCAATTGGACAAAGTTCGGCAATGGGGTTTTTGTAAATATGTATTTGTATTTTATTTGTTTTCTTATAAATCTAATTTCTTGTTTATAATTTTCATTTCCTTAACTGTTATTTAAATCAATAGAAATAAGTAAATTCATCATTAGTATTAATATTAGCCAGTTTTATTTTCTTAAGTTTGTTTTTACGTTTTATGTATATATTATATTATATTCTTTTTTTTTAAGGTATAATAAGAAATTGTAAAACCCTATTCGAGGGATTAGGGGAAATGAATATTAACCGAGTAAGAAGGTTCGATAGGTCATGAAGTTAATTAACATATGTTTTAATCTTAAAATCCATAGGTTCCGAGTTCGTAGATCAGTCCGCGTCCAAATATTTTTTTTAAATTAAATTTTTTTTATTTATTATTATTATAGTTTTCGCTATTTTCCAAATCCAACGAATTAAATAGCGTGGCTCCTGTTAGATCGTTAGAAATATTTAATTTACTTCATTATTTTTCTTTTTATTTTTGGTGAACCCTGCCGTCTCCACTAAGCATCCGACAAGTTTGTTGCGGAAACAATTTTTCCAAATTAAAGACCGTAACAACCTCAATGATTCTTTTCGTGGTTCTAAAATCTTCTTTTGATTCTTAAAATATGGTTTAGGAGATAAAGCATCCTATTAAAACATTTCATCGTTATGTTAACAGGAGTTTCATACTGTTTTCTTAAGGTTAAGAAAACAATTGAAAATAGATTTAACGATGGCAACACATTAGTCAGTGATTGAGAACAGGATATCCTCAAGATGAAGATGACATCACTAAACGTAACATTGTGGTTACTTGCATCCTTGTCAGTAAGAATCAAGTAAATATATACAATGTTTCACAGAATGAAGTCTTTACATTGATGGGGGTTCACATTATTTATAAGGCAGAGTTTTTGTCCCTTTGATAATGATGCTGTTTCAGATTTGTATTCCTACTTGATTTGTTAAAAATTAAATAATATGAGTTGAATCAATATGATTAGATGTTTTATAAAAAGAATCAGGGGCATACGTATGATTTTGGAAGCTCGATGCTTTTCATTCAGAATTTGAAAATGTTGGAAGTTCATTAATTGTATTGCTATATAAAATATCTTCTGATATTGCATAATGTCTTGCTCAAGATTAATTTCTATTCAATGGAGCTCAAATCTACTTAGGCAGCAAGAAAGAACAAATGTAAAATTATATAGAGACATATTGAATCAGCATAAAAATTATAAGACTTTTATTGAAAAATTTTAACTATCAATTAAGTATATAAAAAAAATGTATCACCTAGAAACAATGAAGATATCATGATTAAGAATTTCATTGTAAATAGTTTTGATCACATTTTACATAATAAAGCGGAGAACATTATCCAAAGTGTTTCTTTCTGATTTGAAACAAAAATAAAATGAATAAGAGGAAATCACTTTTGGAATACATCTCACATCCATATCCTTTTCTCGTTGTGAGATCGTCTATTATATCATGTATCGCTTACTCCTATATTCAGGAGTTAATATTGCATTGCATTTTTAATTAAAAAAAAATCAATTTATATTTTGGAGCTGTTTTAATAATAAACTCATATAGTGAATATACCTGAGAGATCTAATACTTTTAATTAAATATTTAGTAACTTTTTAAGACACCAGAAATGTCGTTTTTCCATTACAAAATATTTCTTGTGTTCTGTGTAGATTTTCTATACCTTGGTCATCTTTAAACAGAAAACATCGCCAAGTATTATCTAAAAAGCTCATTAAATTAAAAGTTCAATTAGTGTATTAATATTTAATGTTTATTAAGTTTTATTTTACTCTATATAAATTTGAAATAATTATCCTTATGAATAACTTTTTTTTTTAAATATAAATAATGTTGTTGTTTGGAATGAACGGTATGTGGCCTGTAAGAGTTTCTATGACTATGGAGGTGGTGAAATCCGAGTGTAGAATGACGTAACAAGTTAATTAGATTTAAATCAGAAAATATCCTTTAATTTTAAAGAGTAATTATTGGATTTATCAGAAACTGCATCGCGCCAGTATGGGGATAACATTATCTATGCTTCCATGTTATAGTTTGGAATGTTTGAAGAAAAGTGTGTACAGTAGTTGTAGATTGATATTATATATAATTTCTTTTCTTTCCAATATTTAAATCATCTCTTTTCAAGAAAGTCTCCTGCACTGAATTATTATTTCCTGAAAGCCTTTCTAGGACAGATGAACATTATCGTAATTTATTTGGTTTTATCCAAATTTTTAACCTGTGATTCAATTTCGACGAGTACTTCATAGGTAACTTAATCAAAATTCAATTCAGATATAATATAATAAAAAATCTGACTGAAAATTAAGTTCTTTATAAATCGATTTAGTCTTTTCAATTATTTACTTATTATTATATCATGAAGAATGTTTCTCTGAAGAAGGAACCGTCATGCGCCAGTGGATCTGTTATGTTAATGAAGAGGTTATAGAGATCCCAGCTACCGCGAACAGCTCGGGACAATGCAAAGCGTAATCCATCAGGATTGCGCCAACGGCCGGAGGAGTTGCGAGCTAACTGTAATTATCTCTCCAAGGACTGGCAATAAATATGTCGCTGTTGAGGCATGGCTCGAACCTGTGCTCTATGTTAGAGGCGTCATCCGAGTGTCCAGTTCCGGCAATATCCTCAAGCTATCCTGATATACGGCGGTCTAGGGGTCGGGCTGTCTTCAGGAAAAAGGACAACTGCCATTTGAATTTACTTCGAAAGAGAGATGGAGTAGGGATTATGATCAAACTTGTGCGGGTTTTAACTCTCCTACTCCAAGAAATTCCTTTTCTTATTCATTGAGAGAGTCAGCACCATTATCATACAGATGACTACTGGAAGGCCGCAAGGATAAATGACAATGTTTATTCTTCCTTTATGTAAGCAATATGGACGTTTATTGTGACGTCGATGTTTAAAATTAACATTTCTTGTAGTTTTGTAACTTGATTTCCATAAAATAAAGACCATCACGATTTCATTAAGTCTCACTCACGCCGAGATTAAACTCGCGTAAAATTTGACAATTTCATAATGGAACCTGAATAACTGAATAACATCCAAAATTGATGAAGAAACCAAAAATATCGAGAAATATAATTTAGAAAAACAACATAGGGAGTAGCAGCTCAACCGCATTGAGTTTCCAATTCGCGCACCATATTGAACAAAAACAAAAAATACGAGTGGCAGTGACTTCAGGTTGATGGCTGAAACTAATAAAGATTTTTAAGAACATGAATGTTTAGCTTAAAACTATTTAAAGTAGACTACATTTACTTTTCACTTCAGCGTAAATAATATTTTTAGTTGTTTTGGCCTGTTACGTAAGTATGAGAAGTACCCCGATTTTCACTAAAACCAAATCTGGAAAAAGCAGCGCGTGGAAAAAATAAAACTTTGCCTCTATGCTTTATTTATAATGACTGCAAACGATACAAATTTTATTAACAGTAAGCTAAGCTACACATTATGGGACGTATTTCCTCTTCCAGAGCCAAATAACAGATCAATATCAAACATTGCAAAATGCCAAACATCCTTGACCATGATTTCTTTCCTGATATTGGGTGATTTTGTCCCAACGCAAACGCCACAGCGTGCATTATACTTTTAAGGGTTTCTTTGGCACTAAGACCAACAATTTTACACGACCACCTTAATTAAATTTACCGTGTACAGTTCACGCAATTCCGCCTTAAAACTGAAAGAAGTAAAATATATTTGTAAATTACAGTTTCAGTTCAGAAGGTACGATCCAAGTAAATTTTTAACCGAAAATAACAAAATTTTTGTATATAATATTATTTTAAAACTTTATTGTAGTTTGAACAAACACATATTTTTATGTCATATAGCATTCTCTAAACTTAAGGATCTGTACTTTGAATAAAAATACAATAGTAAAGACAAGACTTTATTTAAGACAAAAGAGAAACTTTTGTTGTATTACTTAGAGTTGTTTGTATTTCGAATATTTTTTTTTTTTTTATAGTAGAAGGTGATAAAATTATTTTTCTACAAGAAGAAGATCGTGAGAGAGGATGCAAAGCATGTTAACTATTTAATGAAGCCTCTTGTTGGCATACTTTATTGTACCTGACGACAGTCGATAAATTAACGATGTTTACAACTAGCTCCGCTATTAAACTTAGCGAACACCTTTTTTTGTTTCCCAAAGGACTTCCGAATCGTTAGGAGCTGGAGAAGTCATACGTCCCTAGGGGCTTAAAACAGCTGGGCACCTCGTCGTTAGATCCTACTAATTGTCGGTCAAGAGAAACAAGCATCATTTTACGATAGTTGGTTGTAGGGCGTATTACAGCCATAAACAACATAAACATGTCTCTATTACTGAATCGCTGAATAATAAACTCACATGTTGTTGTGTATCAGGGAATTGAGTGTATATTTTAAAACCTTTTGGCATCAATTACTATATTGACTCGAAGAAAATTATTTGTTTAAACTATTTATTGTGACAAAAATGGGTTTTCTTTACTTCTACTTAAGGTATTCCGTCCAATTTTCTCGGCTTCACTTAAAACATTTTTTCTTTGTTCACGCTAAATAGAAAGATTTTCAAACTTTATGGTATAACTTTTCTTACAAGAGCATACGCAGTTATTTTTTATATTGACAAATGAATGATATGAATAAAATTTTATTATGCAAACTAATAAGAGCTTCATGATGGAATCAGTATATGTGTAAAATATGTACACTCTTGTTCAGCATGTTTTGTGTATAGAGTTGTAATCTAGTTTCAAGTTGTTCTGTTTTTATAGTGATCAAAGTTATACTTGATTTATATAGAATACTTTATTCGGATTGTCAACGAAGAAGTGACTAAAATAATTAAATTGGGGTTTTTATTGTACTGTATTATATCATATTGTAAGATACTGACTGTATCCTCCGATTTTATTCCCATTAAATTTTGATAATAATAATACATGTCTGTCTGATAGAAATGTCCAATTCATGACAAAGTGCTTCAACTGAACAACATCCATTTGGAAAAAAAAAACCTATAAAAATTGGGCATTCCACCTTCCTATCTACATTTAAAACCCTCCTATTCCAATTCCTGTCCCAAAAATAGTCAGATATCCCCATGTTATGATGTTATGATGTAATTACATATTATTCAAAATGATTTAAATAATGATGTATTTACACATAATTCATTATTTAAATACTCAGACAATTTTTGCTATCTGATTCGGCTTTCTTTCTTTTTTTTCTGTAGGAATACAGAATTTATTTTAAAGAAGAATTTAATGTATTTTTTCTTACTTTTTTTTTCCTAAAAGTTATGTTTATGTTTTACCAAACTACATAGTTTTAAGTATCTTGTTATAGTTTCAAGTCTTTTGTTTATAGATTTTTTTTGTTTTGTATATGGTATGTTTAACTAATGTTTTCTTTACTTTTTTCCCTTTCTCTCTGTTATTTGTTTTTTTTTTATTTAGACCAGATTTAATCTTTTATTTTTTTATTATTCTATTATTCTAAAGAATAAGATTATTTTCTATTCTATTCTATTTATTATTTTAAAATTTAAGTTAGTTGTTATTTTATTTATCTTATGCAGGTTATTAAAGTTCAGGTACGGTTTACATGTTAACTTCATATATTGAAAGATGATCCAATAAAAAAGAGCAAATAAATTAATAAATATACAGATATTTTATTGATGCCCAAATGCGAGACCGAGAGGAGTCTTGGTCTTGCAAACTCAGTCTTGGTTATGGTCTTGGTCTTGCGCAAGAGTCTCGCTACAGTCTTGCAGTTATTTATTAGATTATTACTGTAATTTTTTAGATAGGAGAAACATAAGTAAGCCTGAATGAAAAATTAGAGGAGTTAAATACAAAAGTATATTGGTTATACCAATTATTCACATTGTCAAGTATTAGTAACTATTTTGACTTAATTTGTATTCAAAAACTCGAACACCAGTCCTGGTCTTGGTCTTGCAACAGTTAGGCGGCCTTGAATTTTGGAATCATTTAAAAAAAATTTTTTTGTTTGAATAATAATTAATATATGTAATAAATAATTATATACTTTTCAGAGAATCCTTAGAAATACAAAATAAAAAATAAATAAGTGGTTAAAAATAACTCGAAATTTCTTAAAATTATTATTTTATTATCATAAATAATAATAATTAAACAATATATGCTAACATTTTGGGTTCTTTCTCATTACCATTTTTTAAATTTATACTCGTACGTTTCCATGATCGACAACTGTGATAGGAGGGATAATTAGAACACTGAACTCTAAGTACATTTAAAATTTTAATTGTTAGAATGACATATATGAGAGATCATAGGACTAATACGAGTAAAAATGGGTATAGAAATCATATTAAAAATATATATATGTATATATATATATATATATATATATATATATATATATATTGTTATGAAAGATTGTGACGAGGAATATATTTTATCAATGAATATTTTATTTATTTATTATTGTAAAAATAATTTAAGGATGTTTTTGGATTCGCTATTTTTTGTTTGTCCTAGATATTTTTCAACCCTTTGAAGAAATCATCATCCATTAACTCCAGCGAATTAATTCCAGCGAACCTTATCCATACCACTCGCATCTCCTGAAGGACCCATATTCCGCAAATCGTAGACGAGCGGAGACGCTATGAGCTCGTTAGGTGCGGAGTCATCTCGTTATGTTGATGTTTGTCTGTCGACGGTCCCTTCTTCATTAGTATCCTGGGGCAGCCTTTCTCTTCGTCATCCTCAGCCTCCTGTCAGCGAAGTCACTCCTAATAATATCTATGTTGTTGTATCGACGGCTCCTGTCAATGGGCTCTCTTATCTGCTAATAATATCGCATTGTGCAATGTTTGAACGCTTCGACAACGGCCAGCATCCGACGTGTAATTAGTCTTGCCTGGATTCCTCATAAGAAGTCGTAACGTATCCTCTGAGGTCAGCTCCTTTACTTACATATCTTGAGGGCTATTAGCACCATCATCTAGGTAGATCACATTTAAGGTAAATGCACCGGTAATAGAAACACTAAGAGAACTTGAGTTCTGACGGTAGGTCTTTGCAAATGAGTTTAATTTAAACCAAATTGAGTCTTTAATCGATTTTTTTTATATAAGTATAAGTATTGTATATATATGTAACTCTCAAGAAAAAGAGGATATCATTCACTTTTTGGGGACTTGCCACATGTTGAGTGAGTTAAGAGAGAAATGTTTTGGGCAACGGACCTGTTCTCCAGAAGAATTATTTGGTTTCTTAAAGTGTTCTAACTGGAGAGCCTTAAGAAATTATGTACAGCAGGCCACATTGCAAAGATCCCAATTAGTCAGATAGTAAACTATTGATACAATATCGTGTTTATTTATTGTAACGTTTGTTTTATTGTTATATTGTATTTGATGATTATTATTATTGTAGAATTTAAATTTCTTATTTATTGGATTTATGATGTATTAATGTTTGTTTTTTTGAAAACTCTATTTAAACAGATGAGACAGTGAAAAAGAAAATTGCTAGAATGGATGTACAAAACCTTAATAATACTGTAGATATATTATTGCTGATTTATTTTAGTTATAAATGTGATGAATATTTATTATTAATTACACACAGACCTCGACAGACGGAATTTTCCATTGTCTATGTGTTGTAGCTTGTATATATATATTTTGCTTTGTGTATTTTTTTAAAAAGTTTAATGAACACATTTTCATTCATTCATTCAAGTATTGTATATATGTATGTATATGTTCTTTTTATTTATTTATTTTTAGGTTATTTTATTGTTATTTATTGTATATATATTATTTTTCTGTATAACTTATTTTATTTATTGTACATAGAGTGTGAATGTGGTCTCTGAACACTATTATAAATGTCCTTGAAACAAATTGTAATATTTTTCAATAAATAAGTTTTTAAAAAAATATATAAAAAAACGTCAATTAGTTAATAATTCATAAAAAAGTTAAGGAATTCTGACAGCGTATTTTGCATATTAATAGATACTAAGGTTTTGGGTGTCAATAGGTTTTTTATATAATTAAAAAAAACACAAAATAAATTATCCACTGTTTTAAACTAAGAAATAGCAAACCAATGACGGATGAATAAAAATTTTAAGCGTATCTCCTAAAGAAAAGTATTAGAGAAACCTACTTGAAACAACACCATGCCTTGTTTTTTGCATTGTCTTTTTGGTGTATAAAGCTTATTGTCTGTTATGAGTTGACGATTGTCTATAACTGGTACAGAGTCTATTACTCATACATTTATCTTAACTCTTTTTGGATTTAAGGTGTTCGGAAATATAATTTTATTACCAAAGATAAATTTATCGCTCGATAAGAGACCAACAAAAAAAATTTATATTAATCGAAAAATTCAGACGAAAAAGTACCTCCAACACCTCCAACATACAGGTCAACACGGGTGGATCCACGGGTGAGGTAGCTTTGGGCTGAAGCCCTCCCTCCCCTCCAAAATACTAAATATAACCTTATTTTATGAAAAAAAAATATAAAAAAATTATTTCTTAAAGTATTATTGTTCGTGTAATTACATTTAAAAGGACTTTAGAAATCACTTAAACACCATTTCATATAGGTAGTTAGTTTCTTTCTTTTTTTCTAAAGTAATTATCGTTATTTCTATGAAAAAAAAAAATTCGTGCTGAAGCCCCTCTCCCAAAAATTAAATCCTGGATCCGCTAGTGCAGGTGAATAATTGACCTGCCAACGTTTTCCAACGTACATGATGAAGCAAAAAAATAGAAAGAAAAGAAAAATTACAGGATCTCTCTGGACGTATCACTGCGATTTCCAAAAAAATATGAATACCGAAAAAATCAATAATATAACAATATAAAAATGTGTTGATTAAATAAATAAATTTACAAATACAAAAGAAAAGAATGTTCGAAAGTGTGTGTAACTTGCGTACTCAACAAAACCTAGTGGATATTCCGTGTAGTGTGTAGAGACTCAAGTAGCTTTGTTATTATAAATAATCATATAGCTCAAAACGAGACATAAAGTAAAATGATTTTAATGACATTTTTCTTGTATTTATTATTATTTTTAAAAATTAATGAACACTTACTTATTCATTGCAATACACATTTTTCATATAAATACATATATAATCCATACGTTATTACATATATCTTCCATTTCCATCAGTATGTATTTGGTGAGATGTCTCATGTAAACCTTTTTTTTTTCTTTCTGCATATATATACTCCTGTTTTTTCAGTCCCGATGGTCTCTGAATTTGGTTAACTTAACTTGTGTATTAGAGACTCAAGGGTTATGATGATGTTATTAAGGGATTTTTTTTAGAGAATTAATTGATATATTACATTTTACAGATTAACAATAAGAAAATCAAATATATTAAGCAGAGAAAGACATTCAAGAATGAAATAAAGAAAACAATTTGACACCAAAGTGGCGACGGGATGATAACAGCCTGATGAATGGAGCCAGGAACGACCTATGTAAATAGATAGCCGGTTCGTTAATGCGGTACTTAGCCGCGGGCATTTTTCACGTGGTGTGTGACCGCAGTGTTTTGTCTGGGGTTATTGATGCGGTCGGTACCCCGCTTGATCCACGGGCGGTGGGGGTTTCTTCATCCTCTGTCCCCTGGATACGAGATATGTTTGACGGATAGTCCGTCGGATATAGTTATTATTATAATATTTCTATCATATGTTACGATCATATCTTAAATTTCTACCATAATGCGTAGCATCACAATTTTCATGTAGAGTTTGGCAAAAAAACATACGCATTGAAGCTTTAAATTCATTTATCATTGCTCAGGTATAAATATTCTAAAAAATACGACACACTGTGTTGTCCGAAAAACAATGCGGGATTTTGAGTTTTCTTTAAAATACCCCTCTATATAACAAACTATGTACGTTTACTGGATTAATCATTTGTATGAACGTGAACACTTGTTAATCCTCTTCCAAACGATGTTTACATCAGTAGATTTTCGCTGGTTGGAAATAAGTCAGTTTTAAGAGTTAAATTCGGCCGGAATGGAGCCCAGATGGCCAGAAAGATCAATTCTGGGACTAGAGCAGCACTAATGAGTGCACTGTTCAATGGTGTTTTTTATATTTTTTAATTTTTATTTAGACATATAATAATCTGTCTCGTGGACAATGATTATAGTGATAAATGAACACATTCACACCATATATACAGAAAATATGAAATTAACAAAAGTAAAATAATAACTAAGTGATAATAAAAAAAAAACTATGTACAATAAAAAATAAAATAACCTAAAGATAAATAAATTAAAAACATAAAAACACAGCCATACCTATATACAATCAGGCAGGGAACCGAAAGCCAGGCTTCTCCCTCTAACTATAGAAAGAAAAGCAGCTTTAACAGATCCCTGCGCAACTCTCTCAACCAAGTCACTAGTGATGAAGCCAGTGTAGTTTGAGCGAGAGCACTTTAGCCACATACACTCATGTGTTGAGTGGAGAATCTGGCCATTGCCAGAACTCCAAGCTATATACTATAAAAGATCTCTGGGCCACTGCCGCTTCAACCTTCGAGGACAATGCTGGTTAAAAAAAAATAGGGAATGAGACCTCATCCTTGAAGAGAAAGAAGGTCTTGGAAGGACTTCCTCTCTTGATGACGATGTTCTGCCGATTTTGGTGGAAGAAAAACCCAGAAAAAATGTTCGGGAACTTGCAGGGAAACTTAACTTAGTAAATCGACCGTCGATGACCACCTCAAGGCGATTGGTAAGGTAAAAATGTTACCTTAAAATGTAAGGTAAAGAATAAAACAGCGCTATGAAGTTTGCGCTACACTTCTTTGCCGAAACAAAAACGACGCTTTTCTGTCCAGAATCGTTACTTGTGATAAAAAGTAGATACTTTTAAATTACAGACACCTGGATCACTCCTTATGTGACAAAAAATTAATGGACAAAGGGAATTAGAAAATGCATTTTTGAAGGTTATCAATTCTAAAAATTGGAAATTATATTACTAGGAAATAGAAAAATTGCCAACACGTTGCCAGAAATTGATAGTAGTAGAGACTATTTTAATTAAATAAAATAGTTGTGAATATTTCTTTTTTCTTATCAAACCAAAATCTTGCTTTATTTTTCGGAAAACCCAATAGTTTCAAATAAAATTGATTAAGATATCATCAATAGTCTTTTTTAAATAAAAAAAAAAGACAGGTGTGTAAAAAAACAATCAGAGAAAGAAAACAACTATGTAACTACTTTGAAAGGGTGAAGAGACTTGAAGATGGAAGCTATCTCACATGCCTCCCGAGATCCGCCAGCTTCCTTTTAGGAGCGATCCGAAGACAAATGGCAGCCTCCTCGGATGTCCTGGGCCTCCCGAGAAGAGGCTAACTGACGGGCGAAGGACTGACGCTAAGTGACACACAAGATGGAACCCCTTATGAGGAGCCACCCTCCGATGGTATCTCGTCCTCGGACCTTTAGCAAAGGTCCTCCGACAGCGGTTAATGAGCTTACCAAAACCGCGAGCACGAACAGGGTTTAGTTAATACCCTTATTAGAAGGTGCGACCTCCAGGGTATTCGGGTTGTCCTATCGAGCTCTCTCCTCCTTCCGCGGGAGGACAATGGGTGCTCAGGAGGGAATAACAATCCATCGTATCCTTCCTTCCGTAAGGATCCTTTATGACTAACTTGTACCGCCACATAATCATTCGTATCTAACACTTTATTAATAGAGGATACTACTTGGTAAGAAGAAGGCATAGCTTTGAGGATACATGACGTTATTTCCTGATAAACTAAAAAGATACTGAAACTATGTTTTTTAAAAATAGAACAAAATAAAATATTACTAATTTTCCTAAGCGAGCAGTACTTAGTTATTGGATTCGTTTAAACAGAACATTTAGAGTCGACTTCAAATAATTGTACATATTAAAAAATATATATATACATATTTATTAAGATTTTTCCTTCTTCCTGACGTTACTCTCTGGGTCCAAACCATTAGCGGATTTACGATTTAACTCTGTGGTGGACTTTTTTTTCTATTGAATAACGATAATTGTTCTTTAAGAAAAAAAAAAAAAAAAAAAAAAATATATATATATATATATATATATATATATATATATATATATATATATATATATAAATGATACTGAATTGGCTCATGACGGCAATAAAAAATATGGAAGCATTAAAAAATTTAAAGAATTAATGTTCCTGTAATTTTAATCCTGAGAAAAATTTATCATATTTTTTATTGATTCGTGCTTCATTAGGTAACTGTATAAACATTATAAATCAAAAAGAGAATATAATATGTTTGTTTAAGTATTTTGCTTATTTCGCACACAAAAAAACAAAACAAATACGGACACTCGAAAACAAAAAAATATTTTTTTCATTTATGGAGGTCTACCCACCTTGATCCGCCAGTGATAAGACAAGAAAGTGTAAATCAATTACGTTGAAAACAGATTTCCAATATATATCAAAATTAACTATATTTATATCGATATCGACATCCACCTCGTAGTTTTAATACTGCTTTGTGTTCATTTCATGAAAAGAATTTCTATATAAAAAAAAAAAAAATTAAAAAATACCACATCAGATGTACATTGGAAATTATTTGTAAGTAGTTGTTATTATTGCAATTTTTTTCTTTTTGTTGATTGGGTTTGAAATGCCCATTTGATCTATAATTGAGGCTGAAGGGAGGCATATGTGATTCTTACCAGATTGATGCCTGAGTAGAGTTTACTGGATTTTTCCAATTTAACATGGAACAGGAATGGGATTAGAAAAAGACAAATTTAAAAGTATTGTTTCTCCATAATAAGTTGCTTTGTATATTATATTGACCAAAAGTAACGAAGGATCGCAGAGGACTTGAAGGTATTTCTACATCATGAGGCCAAATTTATGCAGGTTACTGGACCCGGAGCACCGAGGTTCGGACTCGAAGCGATCGAGGACTTCCTGCGACATCGAAATCGTGCCGCGTTCCTTGGACGTTCCTGGAAGGGTTTGCATCGTCGTGAAGACGGCCAGAACGGTCCGGAAGACGACTGGGAGGTATGAACTTCACGTCAGGCCGAGACAATGGATACTCTTTGTTCCTTTGTATTCCAGAGAAGCTAGGGCTTTATGGAAATAGCCACTGTTGGGAATATCTAAATAAGTCGTTAGCTCTCTCATCTGGCTAACCTTATACAGTTGGGCCACCGCTATCCTTACCTTTAAGGGCCTCTTTTGATTGGGGGAGTCTTCTCGTCCAAGGAGTGCGGTCAGTAGGCGATCCTATAATAATCCAAAACGTTTTTGTCTCTATCCTCCTGCACTAAATAGTTCAAATCTGGTTAATAATTGTTTTATGATCAGAAAAACAAAACATTCATTTCATACAGCGAATAGTTTGTTCAGTTTTATTATAAAATTGGCTGATCAAGTAGGCGTCTTCCAGATGAAAAAAAAGAAGATAATATTATTAAACTGATAATTATTTTACTACTGAATCAATAATTCCTTTTTCTACTAATTATTCCAAATCTCTCTCTCTATTGGTACAACCAAGAACAAAACAATATCAGGTAAAATAAGTGAATATAATGTGTCATAAAAGGAGTGACATAAGTATATCTCATAGTGGGAATTCCCCAGGATAAACCAGAGGATTAAAAAAATAAATATGGTTTTCCATGTTATTTCGATTCGGTTGCGTACAATTACATATATTTTATATTAAACATAATAATAATGAAAGCTAAAATCCTTAAACTTTTGATTACTATCATCTAAAATCAACTTATTCATAATGATATTAATTTTTTATAAGTAGCAGGTTCATAAAGAAAATAAAAACATACACACTCCGATAATTTTATTCTTTAACTTTTATTTATCTCTGCTTGAAAACAGACTAACGAAAATTCTGAGAGAAATCGAAAAATAAATAAATAAATGGATTTATCGTGTTTAAATGGAACTAGGAAAAGTGAGTTGGCCTCAGACTTCAGATTAAAATGATTGTGCACCGTTTGTGGCTTGACATAGGTATTTTTATACAGCTGCAAATTATAACAAATTTAAATTTATAAAAAACTTACTAATACAATTTTTGTTTCTTGGGATTAAACTTTTTTTGATAAAAAAAGTATTGTTCTATTCCTTGAAATTGATATATAATCACTAAAAGCACACAAAATGTTCTATAAATATAACATACTGTAGACACATACAAAATAAAAAAGTAAATATTGATTGAGCGACCCTACTTTAAAGCAACAAGGTATCATTTTTTACCTTAATATTTCTCTATTTTATAACAAATTTAATTAATTTTAATATTTTGTTAATTTAATAATTTTAATTTCGTTAATTCACTGGATACAAAGTTTCCAATTGCAACCAAACTGCAACAATGGGAGACATTTCAAATAAAAAAGCTGCGAATTATTTCACAATGGTTTATTATTTCCAAAAAATTATACATCTAAAGTAACATTAGCTTTCTAGTTACAAAGAAAAATAAATAAAAGGTGATTCCAATTATTGGACTAAACTTTTTTGTTATAATCATTAGTAATAAGCTAAAAAAAAAAAAAATAGCATTACTTCATTAACACATTCAAGACTTAAAAACCAAACAAAGGATATAACATTTGGAGTAGAACATATTAAAAAAAAACCGGAGACCATATTTTTGCGATTTTAACGATATTTTTTTGTTTTTTAGGAAATTTTATAAACTTTTAAAAAACCATATACAATATCAACAAAAAAGTGTAAACTTTTTGAGTTATTCGGAATTTAATTTTACCATTCCTGGTAACTTTTTTTCCAGTTTCTTTTCGTTGAAGTATGTTATGTAGATAAATCTAAAGGGAGTAGAGAAAATGACTTTAGCGTAGTTTCATTGAAATCGGTACATTCGTTTAGGCGCTACAGTCTATAGCAAAGCAGTTTTTTCGGCAGCCATTTTGAAAGTAAAATTTGGATAGTAATGTCGATGAAGGAGGATCATCCTCGGGTGACCTCTAATTTTATAACCAAATTAGAAAAAAATCGGTCCAGTAGTTTCGGAAAAAATGCGCCGACGGCGGACAGACAAAACATTTTTTATTCGTTTTTCGAATTCTACGCATCCTGAAACGTGAAACCTCAAATTTTGAGAAGGGTTTAAGTTTTTGGTCGATCACAATGGTTCATTATTGAAAATAATAAACTAAAAAATATGAGAATTACTGAAAGAAAGCTAACCTATACATTGAAATCGCCCAAATCAGGTTTGGCAAACCTCAGAGCCACAGCCCTTCTGGAAAGCCCATAGCATGCTAAAAATGGACCTATCTTCATAAATAAGGGATGGTTTTACGATGGCGCAATAACACTGCCGTCACATGGTTTACAGCAGAGATAGTGACCAATTAGCCACTGATCGTAACTGTTCATCGTAAACTTCGCGACCCCCTGGGGGCTGCTTTCGATACAGTTGATATTTACGAGGACAGATCTAGCAGGACAACAGCTGTAATTCTTCTGTATCATACTCTGTCTTTTATTTGTATGAGGATTCGGTAAAGGTCGTAATATAGGTTGTTTCTATTCCTTAAGGAACTTGAAAAATAAATGTTTGCTTCATTAGAAAAGTTAACAGCGGCTATCGATATAATCTGATCTTATTGTGTATAATAGGTAGACTTTATATTTTATTTTTCAAATATATAAATTGCCATTGTTGATTCATATCTTATTTTTCGCTTGTATCATACTAATTAAATATGAAAAAAAATTATAAGTATATTTTCTAATCAATAACAAATTTAAATTATTCCAAAATGTTTATACAGGTAGGAATATGACATCACTATAGATATACTGAGATAGTTAAGCATTAGTTATTTTTTTATAATTAAGTGTATCAAGTATTGTTAATCGTTATAATATTTATCAATGGTTGACAAAATCATTAAATCAAAGATAAATTACTTTCAAGTATTATTGAAACTTCAGGTTATAATTATTATATTTAACCACTTGTACCATATTTATACTTTCCACACAATATTGCATAATACTCAAGAAAAATAAAATGTAATAAACAATAAAAATTATGATATAAATAAAATAATTAACATAATTGAATTTTATGATAGTAAAACAAGAAAATAATTTGAAAATTAAAATTGTTAAAATAAAATAAGTTTGGTGGACAAAGCAAAATTCTTAAGTTTTTTTTTAACCGCGTCACTGCAATGGAGAAAACCAGTGATGGCACAATAATTTATTAGCTAATTAAAAAATTAATTATTATGTAATTTTCTACGTACAAGTTTGGAGCAGATAAAATGTGAAAATTAAAATTATAAATTTTGAATTGCCTTGTATTATAGAAATTGCAAATTAAAAGATTAATTTAATCCAAAAACATATTAGGCTTGAACATGCGTATTTGAAGCTAAAGTTTAACATATGTTATACTTTATGGTAAATGTATAATATGCTAACTCATAATATTCTCTGATAACACCTTCCTCATCCTCATCAGAATGTGAAACAACGAAAGATATGGACGTTACCGACTATTATATACTGAGTAGAATTGATTTCATTACAAGAAGCCAACCATAAAATCACCATGACTATAATTATTCATCTTCTTTTTAATAGGCATACGGAAAATTTGTCAAAATCATCTATATTTCATTTATTTCTTAAATAAAATAATTATCGATATGGATTTTATTGTCACATATATTTGGCATTAAAGGCCCAAATATTTATCGTTTTATAAAACGATTATCCTTGTAAATTCAATAGTTTCAAACCATTCTTATCAATCAAGTTCCTCAGGTCGAAGAACATGAAATACACTCCTGAAACTAATTTATGTTTAAATATCATAAACTTTGATTTATATAATATGTTAAAAAGATATGCATCGAGAGGGTAATCATTAGTTAATTAGAAACAGCAAATAAATTAGTACATTTTGTCTTACATGTAGGTATGTACATTTGAATTAAAACTAAGAAGACGAATGGGCCAGCGTATTACCTATTATTATTTTATTCAGTGATAGGAAACCCTCAATAGAATTTATGTAGAACTTTATGTATCTTTATATAGATGTTTAGTCCGTTATGAGCTAGGACCGTTCTACAAGCGGTTACGATTATACAATAACACCTCGTCCAATAGGACTAGACTGGGTATTTATATCATGGAGGCAGGTATAATTCATGTACTCCCTGCCTCAAGGCTGACATTAGAGACGAAAAGGTTATGCAACCCTCCCCTGAAAGAGATGGGAAGAGAAAGACAGAAGATGTGGAAGATAAAGGGGATTAGCATGGCGTGGGCGGAGAGGTCACTAGTCTTCCGTATGTGTCGGGTCAGTGCTAGCTCTCGATAACCTTCGAGGACCGAGCCAAGCAGGAGTACCGAGTACTCGATCTACTAAGCAGGGGATCCACTAGACCCTGGGAAGTCTGATTAAGGAGTGGTTGACTTTTTTTTCCGATTGTCAAAATGACAGTTACTGCCAAGAATTTCCTCCCAAATCCTGAATTTATTTTCCTTTTTCTAATTTATGAGATTGGATACGAGAAGAATTCGATGGTTTAGTGGAACCCCGACGTTAAACTGTCACATAATAAATAAAATATATCAGCAAGGTAAGCAGCCATAAAGTAAAAAATATGTAAAAACCGCGATATCTCTACTAATAGTGCTTTGATTTCGATGAAATTTCCTGCATTTTTTAGGAAATTTAAATACCTTTGAAACATCTTATCACAATATCAACAAAAAAGTATAAACTTTTTGAGTTATTCGGAATTTAATTTTACCATTCCTCGTACCTTTTTTTCCAGCTTCTTTTCGTTGAAGTATGTTATGTAGATAAATTTAAAGGGAGTAAAGAAAATGACTTTAGCGGTGTTTCATTGAAATCGGTACATTCGTTTAGGAGCTACAGTCTATAGCAACGCAGATTTTTCGACCGCCATTTTGAAAGTAAAAGGCGGAGAGTAATGTCGATGAAGGAGGATGATCCTCGGGTGACCTCTGATTTTATATAAAAATTTGAAAAAAAATCGGTCCAGTTTCGGAGAAAATGCGCGGATGGCGGACGGACAAACATTTTTTTATTCGTTTTTCGAATTCTACGCATCCTGAAACGTGAAACCTCAAATTTCGAGAAGGGGTTAAGTTTTTGAATTTTTCGGTCGATCACAATTGATGGATTGATTATTGAAAATAATAAACCAAAAATTGAACATCAGTTAAAGTTAGTTGTTCAAAATCTTTAATTTTTCTTACGTTATTGAAAGTTTTACATTTACACAATTTATAATTAATAATATTATTCATTTCAGTAATATATATATATATATATATATATATATATATATATAAAGTCTTTTAATATCTTTTCTTTATATAAAATCTTATATAATATCTTTTAATATAAAACTCCTCTCATTATTTTCGACTGATTTCTTATATAAATCTGTATTATTGTCTTTTATAACAGTCCAATAAGAAATAAGTCTAAGATAAGTATAGGAGTCTTTCAACTAAAGAAAAGATATTAAAAAACTTTATTAGCTCAGTCTCTCGAAGAGGCGGAATATCAGTCAAAATAAAGAATAGTTAAAATAAATAATAATATTTATTTTTGCATTTATTGGTTACAAGGAAACCATCCTTGCTCTATCGATATACTCCTAGTAGTATTATCACATATAATTTAGGTTTTTAATTATATAAATATGTCTATCTATGTTAAATTAAAAATCTATTTAAAGTAAATAAAGCCTAATAAACTTGATTCTCTGAGTTTTTATTAATCTAAATATTGTTGTTAATTTAATTATTTAATCGTATATATTTATTTCAAAGCATTACGTCAGCGAGTGTATTAATAAATATATTGTTTAAGTGGGTAGATATAATATTTTTATTTTGTTTTTTTCTTCTAACCTACCAAAACGTTTGTTTTATAAATTACACGTAGAAGTATAACAATATTAATATATACAAATACATTATAAAAATAAAGGATTTTATTATTTTAAAAAATCCTTTATTTTTATAATGTATATTATTTTGATGAACTATTTGGTTCATGAGAGAGGAAACTTATAAACCTTATAATTTACTAGAGTATCCACCTCTATTTTAGTTTACAAACAATAGATCTTTTTCGTATATTCGACGTATGACTTAATGTAAAGATTCTATTTTTGGTTAACATTTAAATTAATTTTTTTTTTGGGTGTACTTTATAGCTTTCGATTCTCATATAGAACAAGGCAAAAACTGAAATCTTCGGATCGTGTTTCACCAATCAGCGGGGAACTTCTAGGCATATTATTTCACTTGTCCTGAGGGAGAGATTTGTGTTCCCGAATACCAGAGGCTGGAAAAACCGGTGAAAATAAAATTTACGCTAGGTTAACCTTTTAATATCCAGCGGGTGCGCTATGGGATTCCAGTACATCCGAGCAATCAGGAGTCAGCTGATTACAGGTCTCAACTTATGATTAATTGTGGCCCTGGTCTTGGGTTCCCAGGACAAACTGGGCTGTCTTCAGAGTTTCTCCTTGATAGCTTTTAGATTACTAGGAAATAATGAGGGAGTCTGATTGGTATGAAGGCGGTACGATATTAGTAATATAATTAGTAGTAAAATATAATAAAAATCATTCCGATCAATTGCTTTCTGCCAATAACCAGACTCTTATATCAATCATGGAAGTCTACGATTGTGGATATAATCATATTCAACTAATGGTGTAATATTTCTGTGTCAGAGGGAAGTTACTGGGGATCACAATGTAATAAGTACCTGTCTGCTGTTATGTTAAAAGGATTCTCCATACATTTGAGAAATGGCATTTGATAGAATTTATATTGATAACTTGAATAAAGAATAATAAACAATAGTGTGAAAAAGTCTTCGAACAAACAAACAAAATCCGACTACAGAAATAGGGAAATTTTATCCACTCTGAAGGAATGTACCTCCATATCTACAGAAAGATTTTGTTAGATCGATAGAGAAATTGATAATTGCGTATAGCGGTCGGATTCCTTTCACTACACATTACGGTTTTACTGAAATATATTTTGTCTCATGTTTCGGTGCATGACAACATCCGAAAATGTTGAGGTGTGATAGGAATCCAACTACACACTGATTAAATTTTCGTAGATGTAATTTTTCCTTCCAATCTATTAAGATGATTCAGTAGATATTTAAGTGAATTCCCTCAGGGTGGACAAAATTTCCTGATTTCTGTAGTGTTTTTTTTTTAATTAAAACTTTTTTTATTTTTGCATTTTTAGTTCTTAAAATATTAACAATTAAATTACCTAACATAATTATTATGATCACATAATGATATTTCAAATCAATTAATAATCGAGATACTTGAACTATAATACATTTTTTCTTCTATATGCTGAGCTCAAATAGTTTCAAAACATTGACGGGATCTAACTGAGTAATAAGCTGTCAAAGTTAATCATATAATCCGTTCAAGAAATCTTTACATAACTTGTAGTAGATTGATTAAACAGTTCACATAGTAATATGGCCAAATTTTGAGGTCAAATTATTTTTAAATTTATCGATTTATTGCTTTATTGATAAGTTTTTGGTACTTGGTGTGTAATTTAAGGTTCTATAGCTAGTTTTCCTTTTTTGGCCCGTTTTGTAAGCAATTGTCCCTCTTTCAAAAATTTTTTTTTTGTTTGTTTATTTATTTAGACATATAATATTCTGTCACAGGGAAAATAAATTATGACAATGAATTATATTGATAAATTAACACATTCACACCGTATATACAAAAAAGAAACAAAATTAACAAAAGTAAAATAATTACTAAATAATAATAAATAAAAACTATATAAATAAAATAACCTAAATATAAGTAAATTAAAAACATAAAAATACAGTCATACCTATATGTCTAAGAATATTTTATGTTTAGTTTATTAAACTCTTGTAAATTTGATTTTTGTGTTATTTACTTTGTTAATTTTTACTTTGGTAATATTACTTACATTCATATAATTGTCCTTGGAAGTAATAAAGCGGACATTTTCAAACTCGCCATGACTCTGATAAGAGAGGCAGAGCAGATCGGCCTACAAGTAAATGAAGACTAAACAAAATATATTTTTAAGACAAGATTCTATAGCTAGTTTTCCTTTTTTGGTTCGTTTTGTAAGCAATTGATAATAAACCGAAAATTCCACTCCAATAACAGAATCGGCGTAGAAGAAAAATCATTCCTGAGAGAAGAAAAAATCAAATACCTAGGTTCTATAATAACCTTAACGAATGACCAACGGGCAGAAATAGACCAGAGCTTTTTTCTCCCTTTCAAGGGTATGAAAATCCAGAAAAATCTCAAGAAATCTTAAACGAAGGGTGTACAATGCCACGATAAAGCCAGTTCTAATAAATGGATGTGGGACCTTGACACAAAAAAAAAGGTGCTAAAATATTTGATAGGAAATTCCGGAAAACCGGAGCGATCTGTGATCGGAGTACTAGCACATGGAGAAGAAATGCTAATAAAGAACTGCTTCTAAAAACTGGTGAATCAATATCCCATGATATGAAGGTGCGGAGGTTAAGATGGGCGGGGCATGTAGCTCGTAGCAATCCATCTTGAAGCCTCTACGTAACAACGGATGCCTGAAGAAAGGCAAAAGAGCACGTGCAAGGCCAACAAGCAGATGAATAAATAAAATCAACAAAGATGCAATAGAACTCGGTGCAGATAAATGGAAAGAAATAGCCCAAGAAAGGCAGAAAAGGAGCAGGCTTGTTAAGGCGGCAAAAGATCAACATGGTCTGTAATGGCAACAGAGAAAAAAAAACATTTACGTTTTTTTTATTTTAATGAAATTTACAACTGTATTACATAGAAAATACAACAAGTAAATGTGACATTGGTAACATGACATGTACAATATGAAGAGAAACTACCCATGGGTAGAACTCAAATTAAAGATCTATATTAGAAGGTCCCGAGGCCATCTTCTTTTCAGACGCCTCGGAGGGTTATCAGAGTTCGAGGAGGAAGCAAGGTTTAAAACGAGAGGATTCGGATGGTTCTGCAGTTTGATATGGAAGGATAGGTATCTGGTTTGGGCCAAATCATAACATATGGAACATTATGGTCTTTATGGAGGATTTTATTTATGACAAAGTAAGGAGCGTTGAGGATTTTACGTAGGATTTTGGATTGTAAGGATTGGATACGAGAGGAATTTGATGGTTTAGTGGAGCCCCAAAGCTCAATTCCGTAAGTCCAAATAAGTCTTATTATTGTCATATAAATGAGTCGTTTGTAATTGATTGAAAGCTTAGAGCGTTTGTCTAGTAAGTGATCGGCAGTAATCGAAAACGTCGGGCGGTTTCTAGTGAGTCGTTTGTCAAGTCCTAAGTATCAAATTTGTTCGACAGGGATAAGAGGGCTATTGTTGAAGGGTACTGTAGGACAGGAAGTCATAGGTTTGCGACGAAGAGTGAAGTTAATTTGATGGGATTTACGTTTTTAAATTAGTTATTGATAGTTAGTTAGTTACCCATGAATATTATTTTATATATGAAAAAGTAGTGATTTATTTATTTATTCACCGTCATAATAACACTCACAACCATTATTCTTTGACAACAGATTGAATGAGAGCTTTTTTCTATATCCATATAAGGTTATATGAATCCAATATTATCTATAAAATCATATCAGGTCTTTGGTTCAGATTTAGCCATTTTGTTCTTTTTCAACCAGAAACTGCACACACTTAAAAAGTTCAATTTATATCTTATCGTTATAGATATCGAATGTTAAACAAAAGACTAATAACAAATGGCTCGTTAGCCTAGGAACGGAGCTGATTAAGGCCGATAAAAAAGCGCCAGAGCCGAAGAAGGGAGGAGTGAAGAAGCTGGTCCGGATATGGCAGTGTTAGGAGATTCCTTATCTGCGAGGGACGTCCTCGGAATTATATTGAGCGGTAATAGTCCTCTGTAAAAACTAGCCGAGCCGTGCCTCTCACAAAAACTCTAGTTTGTGTCGGTGTCTCTGCTTGGACCACCTGGCCGCTCCTTCGCCTCGCTAATGGCTTAATACCTGAGTCGCTATCTTGGCTCCTCTGGCTTCTTGTTCAAGGCTGCTCTCGATGAACTGTACGTGGTAGCGGGTCATCATGGAAGGACTCGGAGCAGAAGAAGGTCTCTTAGTAAAAACGTCAGTGGTACATTCGATATTCGTATCCTAACTTATTTGCTACGTAAAAAGAGCGATTCTGTGTCATCCGATCTGAGTAACTTTTGTCAGCTCATTGGATTTCGCATGTTGGAATCAAAGATCAATTTAGAGGTAAATAGAGTGTGTCGTCTGTACAACTATTTTCTTGTCCAGATTTATTTTATCAGCAGACTGTTGGTTTCATCACTATTGGAATTTTAAAAACTCTTGATCCTGATGACCGGTTAGAAAAAGTCTATATTGCAGCTTCGTCGTTTTACAGTATCCATTATTTTCCTGAGAGGATCAACGATTCTAATTATTCAAAATTATGAGTTAAAGGAAACATCGGAAAGCATAATCTTCATCACGAAGTTTTAATATTTGAATACAAAAACCTTTTATTTTTTTTTTCTTTTAACCCCTACCACGCTATTTCTGGGAGTAGTTCTAAAGGTACAACCAAGCCTACTCTAATCAGGGAAGAATAATCGAGATTCGTTAAGTGGATCAACTACGAAATTAATTTCAACCCGCCCGGGCTGGAACGAATCGCCACAGCTAGACTTTTGAATGTTGAAGCGAGCGATCCTTTAACACACTCGGTCTCCACAGCCTCTCTAATGTTTCAACTATAAATCGAACCAAAAAAAGTATATTATAACGTTTAAACTCATTCCTTGACAAGTTGTGTTAGGGTGGCCAAGCGTGCTATCGTGTGTGCAAACACGTTTAACTCGGCAACCTAATAAATAGAGGTTATCATGATAAAATAATTACGAGTTCGCATCGCAGTGATAGGTGTTTTTTTTTAACTCTGACATCAATTTCTCACTCTCTCCCCTGACTCTTGAAAACCTCCGGGTAGCCTGAACGGCGAAGTAGGGTTGACAAAAAAACAGATACATATAAATATATTTTTTTAATATTTTATAAAATCATAGACTTAAGTAATGATATTTTTATAATGCTAAAGTGTCATTACATGACCCACATTGCTTGAATTTAAACTAATGGAATATAAATAATTAAAAGATGAATCTGTGTTATTTAAAACTTTACAGACTTTAATTTTACGAATTTGGATCACGTTTTAAAATGCAGGGCTAAATAAGAAAAAAAAAATCATCTCTCTACAAATTATAATACAAAAACCCAGATTTATTTCGGAACTAAATCGTGTTAGGTCAAATTAGGCTATTTAATCAATCGTCAGATGTGAAGATATAAAAAAAAAAATTATAATATCGAAATATTCAATAGTAACAAACATTATCTTCAGAAATTAAACGTTTAACTTGACCATAAGAGCCATATTACTGAGGACAACTGGACTCAACATTCATTATATACGGTTAGAGGGAGCGGTGGGATTAATTATTTTAACCTCATTTAATGAAAAGGTATAATAAAGAAAACAAAAAACAAGTTAAAAGAACGAAGAATTATGAGAATATATGGTAGAATATGCGATGCTTCAACCAAAATCCGTATTAATGAGTAGGAAAGAATGGGAACAATAAATAATTTTTGTTTATTTTAAATACATAATAAATAAAAAAAAGTTGCATTCGTATAATAAATTTTATTGAAATATGTTATAGAAAAAGGATAATCTTACATGTGATTTGAATCAATGCAGGAACAACAATAATAATTTACCATGACGTGTGAATTCCATGTCATCCCAAAATGTCACGTTATATAACTAGGAAAGTTACAAGTTACAAATGAGATACAGTTTCGATAAATAATTCAGACTAACAAGACTAATAACATTTAGCGACGTAGGACCCACACTCGTGCTCGGGCTAAAGATCATCTGAGGACGCATCTCCCACGGAGTTGCGTAACAGCCGTGATTGAGACAAATATCTTTAATATCCATCAATCACTTGGTATCAATCCCTTTTTTATATACCTGTTGGGACCAGGGGTACTTCAAAATCGAAGTACAAATCTTTCCCCGGTGAGTTTCCTCAAAGGTGGGGAAAATTCGAGTGAAATTAAAAAATGTTAGGAAAGAGGGAAAAAGAGTAAAATGAGACCTGTAAAACGTGAAAAATGCATGCACGTCAAAATAAAAATATTCGATCAATTAAAAATGTTAAGATAAAAAAAAAAATAATCCCCTTCTAAATGTTTACAATTTATTGAATAAAAAAAGACATATAAATTTATACAAAAGTTGAAACGAACAATACTGGAAAGTTACGAGAAAAAATTAAAGATAAATACAATATCCAGTGAAAATAAAACAAAATTAACCATCAATAACAAAATATAAATAAACTCAACTTCAAAAATTATAGATAAAACAAGAGAAAAAAAAATAACTGTCCAAAAAGAATAACTAATTTAACTAAGAAAACAATTCTAATCAATATTTAAATGTCTTGGTGATGGTGAGAATATAAAAAAAACAAAAAAATAAACGAGCCAAGTTGGAAGTTCTGCTTCAACCTGGTTACCTTCTCCATGCTTAGCTGTCCAGTAATCGATGGTGAGTTGGTATCGATCTCGATCGATTGCTCAGCTGCGCCTAACAGCTGTTATCGAAATATGGCGTTAGACTGGTGAGTTAAGGTGAAGTGAGTCTGGACTGGCGGGGGTAGACTTCCACTACTATGTCGACATATTCTAGTTCCAGGCTGAGGACCCAGCAGTATTATCGCAATATTTCTGTCTTAATCCCTAAGACAGGGTATTACTGCCGGGCTGGAGCGTATACACAAACGCGATAACACATCACGAACGAAGCCACATATACAAATAATATAAACTTAAATGCATTTTAGGGACAATTTTCCCTCAGTTTTTACCAAAAAAAAAAACAACCATTTTATTATTGACATATAAAAAGGGATGAATGGTGAGAAAAAATAAGGATATGAGTGTATGCGGCGTTAACAATACCCTACAGTAATTTTTTTATTGGTAGTCCTGCTTTAATGTTGCGACAGACCGCTTTTCCTTAAAACTTGCAGTGTAATCTGGAATGAGGTCCAAATTCCAATCCAGTTGATGAAAAAAAAACACCAAGATCATGCAATATATTTTCGAAATCAAACAAGGTTTAAAAGAAATGACCAATATATTTATAAAATATTTCTCACTTACTTCCTATCGACGTGGACGAACTTCATGTCCATCGAGTGAATGGTGGTAAAAACGTTGGTAGCTCCTTGGACTACGCACTCCCTGGTCTCCGGCATTGCAACTGGGGTGCAAGTCGCCAAGAAGACCGGTTCGTTCCTGGAACACAGCGGTAGGAAGGAAAGATAGTGACCCTGTACAAGAACGACCTGCGAACAAACATATAATGAAAAAATTATATCAGGATGTAAATGAATTTACAGAAATCTAAAATTGTGAAGTGCTTAAGGTAACCACAATACTGGCTCAAGCTTTCAAGGATTGGATACAATTAGCTCAAATAATTAAGGACTACTCAAAAGTTTTATAACACTGCCCTACAAAAAAAAAAAAAAAAAAAAAAAAAAAAATGTATGCATATATTTCGATGAAAACTGTTTCTCTTAAATAATTTTGGTGTGAAAAACTCGAATTTTTTTTCAGAATCCTTATATTAGCTACCATTCTGCAGATAAGTATACTCAGTATAGAATACAAAAAAAAAAGTTATTGGAAGTTACAATATCATTTTTTAGGCTTTAAAAGTGCTTTATTATTTGTAAAACACTTTTACAACCCACAAAACATTGATACTTTTATCGGCAAGAACAGAGCTGTCGTGCAGTTTATTTACAACGTTTCTTCTTTGCTTCTACTGATGTCCTGGAAAATTCCTCACAACGTTCCAACAGTAGTCTTCCAGCATTGAAGTAACCCGACCTTGATATCTTCGTTCCATCGAGGATATATCTTGGTGAAATCGCTCACCATGTTCGTCACTAACAGATCCAGAATTTTCGGGAAAGATGTCCAAATGAGAGTGAAGAAAGTGAATTTTGAGTGACATGCTAGTAGGATTTGGACGAATACAGCATAACTGTCCTCTCTTTTGTTACCCAAGAAACCATTAACTAAAGATCTAAATGCTTTTTTTTTTACCCAGAAAAATATTCGAAAATTCATCTTCATTAAAAAGCTCACTGATTTGTATACTAACAAATACAGCCTCTTTAACTTTAGCTTCACTTAAGCAAAGAAATTTTCCTCTCAAGTACAATGCCCCTCCTAATCAGTCCATTCCTTTGACCAAATTGTTTATGAGCCCTACCACCTTTATATATAGTGAAGGCAAAATGCTTTCCGGGCCAACAAGAGGGTTGTATAGAACATTTTTTCGTTCAGGGGTCATGACTTCTCTTTGAAGCCATTCTTTCCTATTGTAATGAGATGCTCTGTCTCAACTGTCCCACTCATAAAGTTTCCACCACTTTCAGATTCCCACAGATTTGCCATTAGTAGACCTAGTATTTGATGGATTTTAGAAGGATTTCTATGTTTCCTTCATGTGGACAGCACGGCCAATAGGGATCGGGGGAAGTAATTGCCATTGTACAACAGAACTGCCTAGAGAGATAGCTTTGATGAATCTATGAACACCCTTCATTTAGAAGGGTTGTAATTGAGATTTGATGCTGTCATCAGACCTAGGACATCACAACAGGCAATAAGGTTTTCACACTTTTCGAAAAATGGTATCATGTCTTTCTGACTATTTTTGTACATTGTAATATTTACACAAGATCGTAAGAAGTTTCATTGCTTCTATCTTGAACCCAACAGTTCTGCTTTCTCTTGGGCAGATCCAGGTCCCGAATAGTGATTTGATTCGGAGTTCTGTTTGAGTAAGCAAGTGGGGTTTTGTTTTTCTTGTTAGAAAGAAAAATCGGAATCATCTAATGGATTCCTTCTAGAGGATTTACCTCTTCTTCATCCTAGTCCTCATTCAAGTCATAGTGTTCAGGAGGCCTTGGACCTGACAACTTGTCCCCGTGTGGTATTTGCCATATAGCAGAAGGAATGTTAGGATACTTCACTTCAGATTTGTTTTTTTGAGATATTCCCTGATAAGGAGGAAGGATCATGCAAAAGTAGCAGTTGTCAGTGTGATTAGCTCCTCCACACCATGGAAACAGATTGAAAGATCTTTCTTGTTCAACCATTCCCTTAAGCTTACGCTACATGTGATGCAGCGGATGTCCACGGTCCACGGTTTATCTCGGTCACCAACCTTCATCCCAAAATACGATATCTTCGAAACTAGAGCTAACTGCTGATTTTGACGTGGCAATTCGAATTTCTCACACCAAAAAATATTGAATGTGGTTGTTTTCAAGTGAGATACAATATCAATAAAGCAGTGTAAGTAATTGATTAGTGACACTCTTGGGTCGTTCTTTATATCCAGATGCTTTTTTAGTAATATTGCAAGAATATAGTGTTATATATTGTATTCACATAGAAAATGTATTTTATATAATACTTTATTATAATAAAATAAATTACACTTACATTATAGATTGATAGCGATTATAGATTGATCGCCACAAACAGAAATTAAAGTATGGTAAAAATTAAAATTAAAACCGTTTAATCAGGTTTGTGGACATTTTTTTAATTTAAAATATTCTGAAATTAAAAAAAAAAACACAAATACCTGTGATCTTTAATAGATGTTTAACACGTATACCTATTAGAGAATTACATTGATAAACATAGTTGGTAAAAAGTTATTTAATTAAAATAATACCAATAACCGACATTAACTCATAATTTATGATGGCCATCAGAAAATATAAAACATTAACATAACAAAACAATAAAAATATTTAGTTTTTAAGATGTTAATATTAAAACATTTAAAATTATTATTAATTAAATTAAATTAATTAAAATTAAATCAAAATATTAATACAAAAACAAAATATTTAAAAAATTACATACTGACATCCATTATACCTACTTTAATATTCCAGGGGACCTTTTCTTGAGTTCAAATATATTTTAGTCAGTTGATAGGATTTTTAAAAATGTGGTTAAAATGTTATATTACAAATTCTAACTATTCATACCTCAACCCAGCTACGAGGATCATTTACGATGGAATGATAGTGGGTATTCTGAGGTACGCCTCTCCTGCGTGGTCTCAGAATCTCTCACACCGTCAGAAACGCAGATTGGCGACAATTCAACGAACGGCTCTATTGCGAGTCACAAAATCATACCGAAGTGTGTCTCATGAGGCGGTGCAGATCTTAGCAGGAGGAGTACCTCTCGACCTTCTCCTGCGAGAAGACTGGCTAATATTTAAGTTAAAAAGAGAAGGCTCAGCAGATCTTCCGGAGAATATCCGGGTGAGGATTGCAGAAGACCCAAGAAAATGGAAGAGGATTATCCGGGAGGATACCATAGATGAGTGGATTCGGCGGTGGGTAACAACCTTGAAAGGAGCAACTTTAAGAAAATATTTCCCCACCGTCCGAAGTCGCTTGAAAGCTAAGTGGGTTCTCCCGGACTACTGGGTCTCTCAATTCCTTACTGGGCATGGGGGTTTCCGCTTTAAGTTACATAGTTTTGGAAAAGACATAGATCCCCTATGCTCCACTTGCGGAGTACCGGAGACGGCTGAGCATATTATCGTCAACTGCACCGCCTTTGATGGACTAAGGGCCGAAATGATGAAATAAATTCGAGTCTATGGCCTCACGGAGGATGAATTTCCCGAGTTAGTGACGGAGCAGAACTACCCGTATTAAAAAGATTTTGTTTACGGGTGGAAAGCTGCTCTGGGACCCTCCCACTTTAATCTGGGAAGAGAACCAGCTAATAGAAGGCTGCCAGACTAATATAGTGAAAATAATGAAAAGAGAAGATATTTGAAAAAATAAAACAAAAGAAAATTGAAAATTAATTTGTGGTTTAATAGCAGGAATGGCATGCACGTGTGTGATATGCCATCCCTGCAAAATCCCGTGTAGCCGAAAGGCAAGGAAGGGAGGCATAAATAAATAAATAAATAATATTCATACCTCAACAATAACATATAAATTTATTCTATTAAGTGTATTAATTAATTAATTTCCATTGTCATTTTATTTTGAAGATATTTTTTCATTTTTTAAGCTGTATATTTGTTTTGTCTAAAAAAAAGTAAAACAAAAATTGTTTTCTATATTTCTTGAGGAATCACTTCTTTCATGTATAGTAATTTTATGTATTAATATTTCAAATAAATCAATAGTACACCAATAATGTTTTTATATTTAATCCTTATTTTGGAATGACGACGTTTCGGCTCCACGAGCCATTTTCAAGTCAGAAAACAAATTTTTCATATTACAGTTATTTACTATATATATATATATATATATATATATATATATATATATATATATATATATATATATATATATGTGTGTGTGTTTAAAAATCAATTAATGTAAAATGACAGAATAGGGCAATCAGAAAAGATAATATCTTAGGAGAAGAGAGTTCTGGATGACTAAGGCTCTGCCACGATCGTAACAGTTGAGTCGTGAGTGTTTAGCGGTAGCCTGGTGGGATTACATGAGCTCCCAGGCTGTTTAATATGTGTTTATTCAATGCATAGGCATATATTTAACCATCTACATAATCTATACCTGCCTATTTATTATGTGGAAACTTTCAGAGGCATGTATATGCCAAAAGGGTCGTTGCCAATATTTGCCAATATTGTTGCCTGATAAATTTATTCGATTTTTAAAACTGAAATATTGTTATATATTTAGGACGAATTAATTCAAATAACTAGCTAAATTACTTTTCCATAGTTAAAAAAACATATATAAATATATAATTAAAAATAACTCAATTAAAACAAAATTCATATAAAACAAAAAATTCTTTGTTCGGTATTATCATGAGTAGAGACAGGATTTTTATGTAATTGCACTTTTTATTCCCTTAGATGTAAAAATTCCAAACCGATTACCTATTCGTTTCAATATCTTTGGAATAACATATTTAAATTTGATATTACATTAAATTCCACGACATTTATTTTTGTTGCATTAGATTGCACATTTTTGCGATAAATTAGATGATTTATGTATATGTATATGAGTGTGTTAATAATTCGCTCTTTATTTTAAAATTTGTCCAAATTAAGTTCATAATTCAAGAAATGAAAACTATGAAGAAGGTAACAAGCAAATATAGAATTTAACATTACAAAATGAAGAAGTAAACACAATTATTTTTTATTATTTATATTTTTGTTTTTACTTTTGTTTTTGTTTTTAAGTTTTGTTTATATAAAATATTATACTTTTTTATAATCATAAGATATTGTATAAACTTATTTTGTGGTAAACTTAATTATGTATTTTTAAAATCCTATTTTTTTCTATCATATTTTTAATTTAAAAACCCATCAATGTAGGTTTCATTTGCATGATTTTGAAAACCTATCTTTCTTTAATTATAAAATATAATGAAAACTTTAATTAGAATGGATTTATATCACTAAATATTTTAATTTTTGTTTATTATTCTCAATGGACAGGTATCTAAACAGCTTTAAAAAAAAAAAAATCGAAAATAGGACTTTATGCGAACAGCTGTGAAAAATTTACAAATAAGTTATTTTTGACCTTTTAAAAACAGTTAGACAATCTTCTTTATAGAGGCTGGGTGTGCCCCAGGAAGGACTCTCGACCACAAGGTCGATCCAGGCCTAATAAAGAGTTATTAGTCATTAGCCGGATTCGAACCTAAGACCTTGAGCTCATATATATATATACATATGTGCAAAAGTACAATGAAAAAAAAATATTGAAGTACATGGAGATTGGAGCTAGAATAAAACAAGAATAAAAAAAAAATATAAGCTAAAAACTATAATTTAATTTCCATACAGATGATAGTGGATAACACTTAGGGAGTTCAGAATAATTTTTTTGGTCAATTAAAATATCTTTTCAACATAATATTTTTCTTTTTTCATTCCATAAATACACACATATATATATATATATACACACATACATACATACACACACATATATATATATATATATATATATATATAACATATAATACATATATACATATATATATATATTTTTTTTTTTTATTGTTACGGAAAATCAATTAATAATATCATGAAAAAAATATGATCAAATATTAAATAATATTGTTATCAATTTGAATTTGACTTTATGTTTGTCTTTAATTATTAAGAAAATGTAAATATATTACGGTTAGTTTTTGCAATCACGGACTTTTTTTTAACGTTGTTGCCAATATTTCGTTCTATATAGAAAGTTCACATTTTCCAATAAAGGATAAAAAGAAATAATGATCAGATAAGTAAAATAAAATGAAAAAACAAAAACTGATGTGGGATAAAGTATCCTATGTTACTGATACTATCATAAAAATAAATGTATTCAGAAATAAAATACTTGAGAAGAAATTATAACTGGAGGCTAAAAGGTGTCACAAGATAAGACAATACTGCTCTTGAATATCTCACAATCGATAGCCTAATACAGAATCAGAACAAGAGCTCTCTTTCACCCCCGCTGTTTTTCTAGACGCGCTGTGACGCTGTAAATTATCTAGTCGCCCGGGGCTAGAGCTCAGAGGGTCCTCACACTACAATATAATAACAGCTATCTAATCCTTGCATTAATATCGATAGGCCGTTCGATATCTCTTTATCCCGTCACAATCGAGATGTGGTACGCTCCTATCTCCGCCCCATCTAATTCCGATTTACATAAATTTCTCGAATTAATATTCCCCGTTTTGGACCGACCTCAGACCTGGCAATTTGTCGGCTCGTGGGCGGAGAAAGCTGAACTGTGAATCGATTTCAATGTAACGATGTCCGCGATAAGGGATCGATATGTGGCAGATAAGGGCGAGTAAATCTCATAAGTGCCTTTCTAAATTTAGCAACAGAGAGTAAAACCCTAAAGTAATTTAAAAAATAAATTCCTGGATTATGTCTTAACCTATGTTACTGTTGCAAAAAAAGTTCAAATTAGCACTGTATTTGGCACTCCGAACAGAAGTGAAAGCATTGTTTATAAAATATATAGAAAAAAACAAATGGACGTAAAACTTCATTTTTATAATATACTTCACAGTGTATCCAAGGCCATCTCTCCATTTTTTGCCAAAATAATTTGGCACTCAAAGTGTTGAAAATTTCAACACCCTTTTCCTCCAACCCTAAACGACACTAAGGCCACCACATTAATGGTAACAATGGGGTATTTATTTAAGGGTTGAATGAAATCAAACTTATCTGAGAATGTACAGTCATTTCCATCAATCAACACTATTCCACTCATCAATGACTGGTTCAATATTGAACGTATAATTTATTGTATTGTATTGAAGTCCATGTAATTCTAGATGTTGACGAGAAGTGTTGCCTAAAATCGGTGTTGCACTTTGCAAGACCAAGACCAAGGCCGCCTAACTGTTGCAAGACCAAGACTAGGACTGGTAAAAAAAAAATCGATATTTTAAATAAAAATTAAGGCAAAATAGTTATTAATACTCGACAATTTTAGTTATTATATATTAATAATTGGTATAGCCAATATAATTTTTCATTTAACTCCTCTAATTTTTCATTCGGGCTTAATTAGGTTTCGTCTACCAAAAAAAAAATATAAAATAGTAATATCTCTATTGTAATAAGCTAATAAGTAACTGCAAGACTGTTGCGAGACTCTTGCGCAAGATCAAGACCATGACCAAGACTGAGTTTACAAGACCTAGACTCGTCTTGGTCTTGCATTTGGGCAACACTACTGACGAGGGATACAGAGAATCTCGGATACGTCCAAATAAAGAAAACTTCGTTAATTAAGAGTTTTTATTTTGCTACACTATAGGGACAGAACGTTCTGACATTAAACCTATTAAAGCAGGAGTACCTCAGGGTAGTGTCCTTGGACCAATATTATTTAATATATAAATGTCTGACCTACCGGAACACAATGACACAATCCTGGTTACTTTTGCAGACGATACCGCAATCCTAAGCTCAGATAAAAACCCTGTTCCAGCATCTACCACTCTTCAAAATCATCTGAACGATATTGCAGATTGGGCCACAAGGTGGAAAATTAAGATGAATGAAAAAAAAAGTGTGCATGTAGTATTCACTCTTAACCATAAACCTTCACCTGAAATATATTTTAATAACTTTAAAATCCCAACATCTGACGTAATTAGGTATTTAGGTTTTTACCTGGACAAACGACTTACTTGGAGGACTCACATCAGACAAAAACGAATAGAATTAAACAGACGATACGGTCTTTTATCCAGATTACTTGACAGACGTTCAAAATTATCTTTAACTAACAAACTAACAGTTTATAAAGTTTTACTTAAACCAATTTGGACATACGGCATAGAAATGTGGGGTTCTGCTAAAACTTCCAACATTAAAAAAGTTCAGTCCTTTCAGTCAAAAGTGTTGCGAAGGATAGTTGACGCATCGTTTTATGTCACAAATGACACACTACATAAAGACTTAAACGTACCTACAATTTTAGATACTGCAAAAGAGAACTACAATAACTTTCACCAAAGACTGGCGTACAACATGAATCCTCTGACTGAAATTCTTCATCGTACAAGAAACCCGTACAGCCCACTACGACGATTACGTAGGCCTTGGCCAAGAGACCTGATGATCTGATTTATATCCCGGACGTGATGGGAAGCTGTGAAGCTGTTAAAATAATTGTTCATTGCATAGAAATTTGCAAAATGCAAATTTTATATAAAGTTCTATAACATTTTTGTTAATAATAAATAAAATTTTGCTACACTACTGGCTAACTCTGTGGGCATCAAGTGAGAACAAATAATGAATGTGAAAGGTCAAAATTATAAAAAAATAAATTATTTTTTTAATGGATATACCTTTCGTATTCAAGTATAAATAAAAATAACTAATTTACAGTCTAATATAAGGAACCTGGTTCATAAATCCACATAAATTACTGTTCTGAAATTAAGATGAGATGTTGCTTGGTACTGTTCCTTCGCTATGCCCTTACCAGAAGTGTCCAGTAACGATCGATTTTGTAGGAAAACATGCTTTGACTATTTAGAAGTGAACATCTCTCCAACGATTAAGTACTACTTAGAGAATCGGGAGATAATTCAATTAAAAATGTAATAATTGACGTGCTTCAAGCTCTTGATGTTAAAGTCATCAAGCCTTATCAGCCACGAACTCTATGAGCGTCGGTTCAAATCCGGCTTAATGGTTTGAAATTTATTTTAGAAAGCACTCTTTAACTATCTTTCCAATCTACTTAAAATTGATCAGTAACCAGTAAGATAACCCCTCTTCCTCTCATATGCTGGAATATACAAAAACAGAGTTAATAATATATACCTCCATTCTACCAATTAACCTTTCAGCATATAGGTTAGTTAGAGAGAAACTAAAAGATAGATAGCACTCTGAGACTTAATATGCTACTAAGATATAATTAACCGAATTATAACGTTGTTAAGCACGATATTTGCTACTTCTCTTTGCTTATTCCTGGAACTCAGACGTCACGAGAAACATTCGATATTAGCGATAATTTCAATTCATTCAGCAATAAAGCAAAAAGGGAATACTGTAATGAAGGTTGGCTAAGAGCAATAAACAAAAGGATAGACCATTCATAACAGCCACTCCGAGGACAATCCTTCATTGTCAGGGCGATAAGGTTTGGGGTCAGTTGCTACAAGGATCGGGTGTCATCAGTTAAGGATAGTTCGTGTTCGTTCTAGGATCAGCCTGGGAACTGGCCTACATCCGAGTCATCATCATCAACAGCACCTTCGTAGTCAATTCGAGGAGTGCATTCATCGGTTATTTCTGAATATGAATGATTTTGCACAGAATTATTTTTTTTATTTCATTATTAAATAATTTTCCATGAACATTTCAAATATCTAAGAGGTTTCTGTTTTATTTCATATTAAATAAAAGAAGCTATTAGTAAGATAAATGTAACATAGGATGACCTATGTAAAATACGAGAGTAATCCCACTTTTAAAGTATGTTGTCTAAGTAGTTTGACCAGGGGTGCCCAGAAGGGGGTTTCACGGCGCAATTTCTGAGGGGAGGGCATATTTTGATGAGTTTTTGAATTTTTGAGAGTATATGATCTACGATTTTTCTAATTCTATCTTAGCTTGCTCTGTTTTTAAAGTAAAGGTGAGCAATAAAATATCTTGGGAGGAGGGTTTGATTCTTACGCCGTCGACCTTGGGGGGCTGGACGTCCCTGGATACGACTACACTTGTATCCAAGTACTACTTATAATAGTGCCGCCTCTTTAATGTATAAAAATAAAATAACATGATAAAATCTCTTTGAACGTAAAAACGGCCAAGGTCAATATTCGGCCAATATATTCATCAATATGGCATCATTCGCGAATATTCCACCCAGACCATTGGTCAAAGATGGTGGACTAGCGAATTGATACTGCTGTGTAGCCGGTAATGGATTAATTTCATTCCCAACTCCTTTCCTAGAAGGCCCCAAGCCTCTCAAGTTGTTATTAAGGATAAATACGCACTATTGAAACTTGCTCAATCCGCTCAACAGTCTGAAAGGTGAGCAACGATCGCTGCGGTTTCCAGGTAGATCAGATAAATCAGACCACTTTCCCATGACCGAAAATCGGATCGGGAGCAAAAGTGATGGGACTCTGGATTTAAGAGCTCAGCAATTAGATGAGAATACGGCCTAAGCTTGAAGGAATTTCCTCTTTGGTGAGGCACTAACCATATATGTTATATTTCAGAGTAGCGTACACGTAAGTTATTTAGTAAAGATATTTTTAACTCAAAAAATTTAAAAATATATAATAACAAAGCACTCTAAAATAATTTAGTTTTTATACTTATATCCATATAGAAATTTGTTTGATACTGAATAAAATAACTCCATAAATTCATTTCTAAACTTTATTCAAATATAGTCCGTTGTATACAATTATACAAATTATAAACATCCCTATAAAACTGCGGGTATGGATTCATCTCGTATCCTACTAATTTTTTATCTACGAAAATTCTCACGATTATCAGACGTTTTTTTATTAAATGTAATAATTTAATGAGATACTAAAAACTCATTAATATCTATTTGCTTTCCTCTTGAAACGTAAAACAATTTGATCACAAAATCGAGAAGCAAATGGCTTACAAAAATACTGGGCCGTTTGGCCTACATAACCTCGTTACTTTGTCATATTGGGCTGAAGGTCAGGACAAAAGATCCACACTTTTTTCTCGGATTCAGAGTCAAATTGTCTTCCGGTTCAAGTGGAAAGAAAGTGGATGTTCATGAGTCTTTAGTATCTTATTAAATATACATAGTTTACCGATTATCATTTTTTACAAACCACATTTCCGAGAATTTTTGTAAAAAAAAAAAAAAAAGTCGTAGGTTACGATAAGATAAAGTCATTCAGGACTTTTTAGACAAATATTAATAATTAATTGAAATATAGACTATTATCTTACCAAAGTTTTCTGTTAATTTCCCTAAGAATGGTATTGCTGGTGAAATGGATGAAAAGCCTTTGCAAGTTGGAATATCGATCCTTATTTATGTTTTCCTCCAATTAAATTTTACTTTTTAGGATCATTAATTCTAATTCACTTATTTTTATAAAAAAAATAATTAAAAAATCGTTGTAATAACATTAAAAATGCCACCTTCTTAAAACCGCCATATTAAACAGCTCATTGGGGTTCTAAGGAGACAAGACAGGTTAAGGACAACGAAAGGACGTAGAGGACAGACTCCTGAAGATAAGAGCTAATGGTATGCAGGGCGAAAGGAGTCACTGAAGAGAAGTTGGACGCACGTCGATAGTTTCTCACTGGCCCCTTGGCAGCAGTTTTATTTGTCCCCGGGGGGAGTTCCCACGCCAGTTACCGCGCCTCTTCCTAGTGCGCATCAGCTATGTCTTCCGCGACCGCCGCAATAATAAGGCCTAGGACAAAAAACATTTGTTGCAATTAAGGACGAGATTATCTCGATGGTACTAGACTGTAGATGCGGCCGAGGAAGTCTCGAGGGGAATACACAACTCGATATAAAGGATGGGTCAGCTATCGATGTGATAATCGATAGTGAGTGAAACTCTTCAAGAAGAATTTTGAAAGATCACAACAGCAATTGGGTACTAATTGGATACATGAAGAATAATTATTACATGCGTTACAATTCAAACTGTTTTTTTTTTAAATCAATTTTCTATTAATATTTATCCACATAATTATAAAAATGAACTTTTATTTGCTACTTTAATTACTTTCTTAGCCTATATCTCTGGAATTGTTGGGAAGAATGAAAAATGCCATAAGTGAGTTTTAAGAATGGAACCCTAAAAATGGTCGAAATTGTGCAGTATTTGATTGATTGAAATAAATCCGATTAGAACAAAAATTATAAACTAAATATACACATTCCGACTGCTCCAACACTTATTAGACAAACTCTCTAAACTTTTAATTAATTACAAAAGACTCATCTCCTCAACTATAATAAGAACTATATAGACATACGGTGTTGAGCTATGGGGCTCCACCAAACCATCAAATTCCTATCGTGTCCAATCCAAAATCCTTAACGCCCCACCCATATTTCCCAGTCCCATCTGAATCCACTTGCTTCTTCCTCGATTCCTGATAATCCTCCTAGGCGTCTAAAAAGAAGATGGCATCGTGATCTTCTTACGAGTAAATTATTTAGGGAGTGCAACAACTGGGTAGTATTTCTTCAAGTCTGTTCATGTCGTAATTTCTAATTTGTGCATATTTACTGGTAGCATTTGTATACAGTTGTAAATTTCATTAAATAAACAAAAAAAAATATAGATATATATATACACATTACCATTTTTATAAAAAAAACAACAGAATTTCACTGCATATTACTGTAGCTTCCATTAGATGTCTTATCCCAGTTCATTCTCTCCCTCTCTCTCTCTCTCTGTCATATATGTATATATTCAAAAGAGATGATGAATATATTTTATGAGATGATTAACTAGTCCTCTTACCCATCTTACATGCGCCGATTTCGAAGAACGGTACCCGGCCATCTTCGAGTATACTTTCTCATAGGATCATATTTGTTCAGGAGGTTCGAGTGGATGACTCCACGGAAGCTCCTTCATCAAGTGGGGCCCGGATTCCAGGCAATAGAGTTGGAATCAAACCGTTCCTTTATTGCGCAACTTTGGAGCCTTCCCCTTCTGATGGACCTACGAGTGGTCCTTAAATACGCTAAATAATGCATTTAAATCTTGTCCAATAATGATCTTCGGTAGTCCTCTATATCTCAGACCACTAGAGTTTAATTACTTAATAATTATAGCCATAGTTAAACTTATAAAGATAACTCTTCATTTCATAGATAGTTACCACATGCCAAAAAATCTCCAGTGACAATCTGCATCATTATTATTATTGATAACGCTTTATTGAATTATAATACAAAATTTATATTATTTTATGTTTGTATATATGTATATATATATATATATATATATATATATATATATATATATATATATATATATATATATATATATATATATATATATATATGTATGTATATATATATACATATTTTCTACTATATTTAAACTTTTTAAACGGTCCCTTTTACAAACAAAATTCTGTATGTTAAATTAAAAAAATATTTGTTAAATATTGTTGGTGTTATCAAAATTTTTAAAATAAAAAAAAGTTGTTAAATTAAAAAAAAAAATATGAGGAGTTAATCGGGGGGTGCGGTAAAATAAATACTAAATTAAAATATAGTAATTATTTAATTTTTGCCGACGTCCCGATCCACTTTGCAGGTCGTCTTCAGGGCTACAAAAGATACAAAACATGTTGAAAATAAAAAAATAAATATAAGTAGATATAAAATAAGAAGTTGTCAGATACAGAAATGAAAAGATGATAAGAGATATAGTGGGTGACAATGTAAGTTAACTATATTATATCAACGGTCAACCATCTCAACATCATTAAAAAAAATAAATAAAAAACATACATTTTATGGCATGGAAATCCTTCTATGCGTTTATGCCGGAAATTTTTTACAATATGATACAGGTATAATACACAATTAACTAATAATTATTACCATTTCACAGTAGTAGATTAAAAGATGATGTATAAAGACATAATAAAAATCGCCAAGTAAATGAATTAATAATGATTCTGTTAGAAATATATAAACAATAAAAAAAATTACAATCCAATAAGAAATATTATATATTATTATTAATAAAAACAATTTACTTATTCAAAATTATTTTAACGAACCAATGAGTTTTTTTATAAATGCTAGAGGTTTGAAAAGAAATACAATAATATAGTTTTTTTTTTTTCGGACCATCGTCTATTTATGAAGGAGTACAAACATATGACTAATAGCATTTTGAAAGAAACTATTATATTATTTGAACAAAAAAATATTCATATATATCCAAGATAAATCTCAAAATTGCTAATCATGGAACCTGTTATGGAATTTTTCCATGCATTACTTACAAAATGATTGTAATAATACCAAACATTTCATAATTGACCACCAAATTTTGGAATGCTGTTTTTTTTTAATATTATTTTTGGGCTGATTCTATTTTACGAAATCCGTATGTTAAATAAATATTGTTTAAAAGAATCGTAAATTTGTTCGCTCTAATGACTGATTTTAAATTTGATTATGGGAATATTTAAATTCAAAATTGTTTTTTCACAGCCAAATTAATTATCCCATATTATGGAAAATTATTTATCGTAGTATAAATCATGTTTTGTTATTTATATTTGTTTTGGTACACTGAAAAAAACAAATACACAATCATTATCTCGCTTACTCACTAACATATTAGATATGAGCTGTAAAGATACTAAAAACTATAAGTGAAAAATAGGTTGAAGATTTTGACTGAAGTGTACTCCTAACACAAAAAGGGTTGTTATGCCAAGAAAACAACCTTACATACAGAATTTTGTTTCTATTAAATAAGACCCCTAGAAAAGTTCAAATGTATAAGAAAATATATATATGAACTTATATATACCTACAAATATATGCCACATATATGCATATATCCGAAACCCATAACATCTAGGCATGAAACAGATATAGAATGCATTCTTACATTAAAAAAAAAAAAATTATACAAATGGTCCATAATAGTATTTTCAGAATATTTTTTTTAAATCAGAGTAGTATTTTTTAACGAGTGAATGACAGCAAAAACTTTTTTTATTCATTAACTACTGATTTCAAATAATTCATTCAAGCTAAATATTATATATGTATTTATAATTAAACACCAAGTTTTTAGGAATCCATGTTAAACATGCTATTAAGTGAAAACAGTTACCTAGTTCAATATTTCTATTTTTATAACATACATAAAGTTTGATGAATGATTTTTTGAAACTATTACTTTATTAATAATGGCGATGTATTAAAAAAATGTTAATATCGACTATTTTGAACACGTTAAAATGTATGCCAAAAATATATTATTCAAATAAAAGTCCCGTTATTTTGTAGTCTTTGCATTTATATTTCTCTTTTTATTGCCAGACAAGAAATTTTCTTTACCATTAGTTCATCGAAACAATGAAGTCGTAATTCGTTTTTTCGCTGAAGCTCGGAAAGGAATACGGGATATCCTTCTCGTTAGCGGAAGACGTAGAGTGACGGTCGGAGGAACAGATGAAGACGTTGGGAAGAAGTGGACGCAGTCTATCAAGGACTTTATGAGGGTGCGTGGGTAGAAATTGTACTTTAACTCCATAGAGACCTTCTAAGTATTATCGTAACTGCCTTTGATGGGAGGCAAAAGCGAGTCTGAAGCATGAGGTTGTAGGAGGCAAGGAGTTAAAATGGAAAATTGGTAAAACTTATAAAAATTGTAATTCTAATAATTTTAGGTTTTGCTGTGTTTTACTGAAGATCTGATGTTCAGTTATTTAATAATATTGCTTGACACTTTTAATAAATTATGAGTTTCAGATTTTATTACAATTATTTCAAAATAAATTTTGTCACTATTTGGTGGAGGTAATATTGAGACAACACAAAGATATATCACCATATTAATAAATCTAAGCCTTAAGAAAAAGATTACTAGTGTTTCTACGATAAATTTATCGTTGATCATCATTATGTGATATAAACTAACTATTACCCGATCTTCGCCTTTTCGCCTTAATAAAAACGTACTGACCTAATTATAAGAGTATATTTAACAAACAAAAAAATATATATTGCAGTAAACTTGCTTAAGAAAGTCATAAATTTAAACTAAAGTTCAAAAATTCAAAATAACAGTAGCAGTTAATAAACTGAAAATATGCCAACAAACATATATACAAAAGTCTATCCAATAAAAGTTAGAAATTTGTCACTGTGAAAAAATATTTATTATATTATAAACATGTTTCAGTAGAACAATTATTTAAAGTCAGAACATCAATGTTATTTATGAAGTCAGTTCAACTAGATTTTCAAGTATTCTTTATCAATTTAGTGCTTTTCTATTTAATTGGGGCATGTTCATAACGATCCTAGATTGTTTCTATTAATTGTCAATCGTATGTATTCATCTAATGTTTGATGCATGAAATATAATCCAAATAGGGTTATGGGTAGAACCTGATCATTGGGTCTCCCAACTACTCACTAGACACGGAGGATTTCGAGCGAAGGTCTTTCATTTTGGAAAGAATATCGACACATTGAATCCCATTTGCGGAGTATCAGAAACCGTCGCGCAAATTATAGTAGCATTTACTGCCTATGATGTACTGAGAGCCAAACTGCTGAGGGATACCAGTCTCTAAGTTTTGACATACAGCATTTTCCTTCAGCTAATGAGTGCGGAAAACTATCGGCACTTTAAAGTATTATTGACCCAACTCATTTCTCCTTGGGAAGAAGAGGAGGTGCACCGCCAGGAATGCTCCCGAACGTAGGAGTTGAGGATGACCGTGGCTAAACCTTAGCTTAGGAAATACGATCAAGCTGTGTGTCCAGCTCATGAAATTGAAATATTATTTTTCTAGCAGCTGTATGTTAAGGAGACACACGTAGCAACCCACTGCTGCTAAAACCAGTATTGCCTATCAGGCACGGTAGGAATGTCAAATAAATAAATAAGAATACTAAACAAAAGCTATTATTCCTTGATGAAATATAATTTTAGCATGACTTTTTTTGTCTAAATTTTGAAAACAACTGGAGGATTAAAATAAATTCCAATAAATCCCATCAAATCACCTTTACCATTCGTCGTAAAGCAATGACTTGCTGTCCTATAGTATCCTTTAATAACACCCACTTATCCCTGTAGAACAAATCCCTAGGACTCCAGCTGGACAAACGTCTCACTTGGAATCCTCATACAGTACTGAAACGACAAGAAACTGCTCGACGTTTCCGCTTACTCCAACACTTACTGGACAAACGCTCTAAGCTTCAGATTAATTACAAACGACTCATATACATGACTATAATAAGACCTATTTGGACTTATGGAGTTGAGCTATGGAGCTCCACTAAACCATCAAATTCCTCTCGTATCCAATCTTTACAATCCAAAATCCTTCGTAAAATCCTCAATGCTCCTTACTTTGTCACAAATAAAATAATCCATAAAGACCTCAATGTTCGTTATGTTTCCGATTTGGCCAAATCCAGATACCTATCCTTCCATAATAAACTTCTTAACCATCCGAATCCTCTTGTTTCTAACCTTGCTTCCTCTTCGATTCCTGATAACACTCCGAGACGTCTGAAAAGAAGATGGCCTCGTGATCTTCTCATGTAGACAAATTATTAGAGTGCTACCAATGGGTAGTTTCTCATCAAGCGTGTTTCAAGTGATAATATTCCTCTGTACACATTTACTTGATGTATTCATACTAATACAGTTGTAAATATCATAATAAAAGTTAAAAAAAAAAAAATTGAAAACTGACGTCGACAGTCAGGCATTAAAATATTGAGTTAGTTCTTCGATTGTTTTATAATCAGTTTCTGTTACTCTTCAATACAGAAAGTAAGGAAATATTTTGTGCTAATTAAATAATTTATAAGTTGATCACTCACTGCACTCCTATCTTAAACCAACATGCTCTCTGCTGTACACAAGTAGTTCAGTTTTGTTTCTAGTGTTTAATGTAACCTATTCTAAGGCATAAGGGTGCATAGGATGCACCTATTGAAGAGAGCCAATTTAAATGGAACCTTCCCGCAGATGAGAGATACAGTGAGACCGTATATAGTAAATAAACAGGGCTGGGGACAATTAATTATATAAATAAGCACTAGAGCGCAGTAGCTAGACTGTAGCCGATCATATCTGCCGGCTAAACATGCTAATGAAAGAAGCCAGCCTCTCATATCGCTCCATCTTTCCCAGAACTCTGCCCCACACCGCGGTACCCCACATGCCTTCCTCTTAGTACGGTTATTTACCTACTTATACATACAAATAAATAAATAAATGTATGGAAATATACATATCTTCATGCATAGACTGATGGATAGATAGACAACCGTTCCATCTTTACGTTTGTAGTATTATCCACGGAAGAAGAAATGGAAAATTTCAAAATAACCAATGGAAAAAAAATGGGCTATATACGAGAAAAAATTCCAATATTCGTGAATAACTATGAATAAATTATTTAAGACAATCGATTCTAAAGAGCTGGAGATATGAAATAGGTTATAACTGTTATACAATTTTTGCCATAAATGAGGTAATGTTTTTTTGTTTTTTTTTCCTATTATTTGTGTTGACCTCGATAGTTTCTAATCCATTACCTTCACAAAAAAGTCTCTGGATCCACCTCTGCTTTCACTGCAAGGTAGGTAATTAATATATTATCACGAAAAACAAAATTTAAAATGGAAGATATAGGTTGTTGGTTTTGAAAATAAAGTCTTTTAAATAATATGAATCTAAAATTTATAAAATAATTAAATATAAAAATCTGGCAGAACTATATTTTCAGCCCATTTTTTTGTTTTTGTTTTTTCTTGTTGACATTACAGACCCTACTATCTTTTTCCGCCTTAACAAGCCTGCTCCATCACTGCCTATCTCGGGCTATTTCTTTCCAGTTACCTGTAAACAGCTCTATTGCATCTTTGTTGATTCGACCTATCCATCTGCTTTTTGGCCCTCCATGTTGAAATTAATATATCCTCAGATTCGCGCATCTTTCAATTTTTTTTTCGTAAGTTTTTACGTTACTAACTATAACAAAGATTGACTAAACACTTTGCTCATATGATTATTTATTAACAAAAGGTAATGACAACAAACCAAAGTTAATTATTATTAATATATATATGTATATATATCTATTTTTTTTTCTGTTGTCGTTACAGACCATGTGGATCATCTTTTTGCCGCCTTAACAAACATGCTCTATTTCTGCCTGTCTTGGCTATTTCTTACCATTTATTTGCACACAGCTTTGTTGCATCTTTGTTAACTCTATCTACCCATCTGCTTTTTGGCCTTCTGCATTGTCTTTTGCTTTCTATTGACTTACGTAGAGGCTTCCTGAGGGATAGCTACGAGCTACTTGCGCTGCCCATCTTAACCTCCGTGCCTTCATATCATGGGATATTGATTGACCGGTTTCTTTCTTCTCCATATGTTAGTACTCTGACTATATGTATATATCAGGAATACGCTACACACTCACTGACTTACTGATCACTATATCTCAAACGTAACAATGCTTACGCAGATGAAGTTGTGAATGATAATTTCCTTTACGCTATCGACGTACAAAAATCTTAATTTGAGAAACAAGACAGGTTAAAAAAAATTTATAAAGCCTATAAATACAAATTCGAAAAAATTCTATGGTATTTTGGAACATTTGTATTATGTGGAAGGTAAAATTAAAATCTTCTAAATTACACCAGTATTAGCGAGGGCACAGATTATTTTGCTTTGTATTAATCTTTTATTCACATATTATTTTGCTTTGTATTAATCTTTTATTCACATATTATTTTGCTTTGTATTAATCTTTTATTCACATTTCCGCAAAACGCAGTTATATAGAATATAATAGAGGAAGATAACATTCCCCACTGCTATATTGAACACTGCATTTCAAATATTATATTTAAACTTTTTTTGAACATTGGAGTGATGTTCTATTTAACTTCGAGTCTGTCATATACGTAATTGTTATCGTTTTTATAAGTTTGAGCCTCACACAGTATATTAAAACGTAATGGAGAAAATGATGGCTGCAGGTAACAGCTAGTAATAATAAAAATTCATAATAAATAATTCATGGTAAAAAAACATCCATTTTAAAGTATAATATTTAAATTCGGCCTAGATACCCCCGAACCCACTTCCATGTGTGAGCATGACTCCCTTAATTCTTGAGCTTTCCCCTCCAGCACGATGGCAATGTTGCTTCTTGGTAACATTTTTATGGCTCGATGCATCTCTGATCCTCCCTCGGGCAAGAGTTTAATAAAATCTAATTATAAATCCATCGGCGGGACGTGGCTACACTTAAAGCTTACCGCGCTAAATGTATAATTTCAGATCCACTTCGTGACTCCGACAGGACCTCTTGTGGATCCACCAAGTGGACTGGTCTTCATCGGGCGCAACCTATGGGCGATACCCGCCGGAAAGTGGGTTAATCTCCTTAATGGGTCTTCCTTGACGAGGTAATTGTGAGTTGTTGAGATGTATGAGACCCACCATTAGTTATATGAGCAGGCTAAGTGTTTTATAATTAAGTCGTTACCCGCTCGGCAAACACTAACACTCTCCAATTACATTGTCTTAATATTAATATACATTATTTTGAAAGTATTCATTATAATAATCGGGATGGCGTTTCGAATTGGTATGTAAAAAGGGTATTTATTTCTCGTCTGATTTCGGCAAAAACAACTTACGTCAGAATTTTTTTTTTAATTTTAAAAATTACATAATCAATGCGAATTTTCAGTATTGCTTTGAGGTTTAATTATTGATAGAAAGTATACAATTTTATTAATCAAAAGTTTGCTGATATTATAGGAAAAATCATGGGGTTATCCAAATTAAGCATTATATTTTTATAGAACATTAGTTGTATTTTTCTTTTTTAAATCACATAGAAAGGTATATTTAATTTTAATTTAAGCATCCCTAAAAGAATTATGAAGGGTTTTTTTATTTTTTTATTTATTTTTTACGACCTGAAATTCAGTATTAAGGCTTATTTTTTAACCAAGAAAACGTCATAGTGTTGGTAAGTCAAGTCAAATTTTACCTCTACAGCTTCTACTAATTGTAATCTAAATCTAGCGGATTTAGTTTATTTAGAATTTTTTGCAATTTTGGGTATAAATTAAGTTAGTGTCAAAAAGTTGCTTTTGTGGGTTTTAACTTTTTGTAGAAAGTAAGAAAATCGTATTGGGGCGGCAAATAAATCTTATTAATTAAGAATTAATCTCTTAGGTAGATTGTTTACTCTATTTGTATTATGTCAACAACCATTTCTGTAATGTCGTGTCAAAATTAGATTAGTATTTTGTTGTTTTATTTTAAGGTAAGCGTGCTTCAGAAGCTCATGAAAACATTTGCAGAGTTATGGGAATGATGCCTGAACCGAACGTACGTGTCGAAATTGGTTTGCTATATTTCGTTCAGAAAAATTTTGATATCAATGACGCTTCACGGGCCGATTTCACGGGCCGATCACCAACAATAAATTGAAAGGAGCAATGTTAAGCCCATTCTTGATCTTAAATCTGTACGAGGGGATGCTATGGCCCTAGAAAATCATTTGTACAAGCTCGGCTATGTTTCCAGGGTTCATGTTTGGGTCCCTCAATCTCTAACTAAAGTCAATTTGGCTGCACTCATATCCTAGGAACTTTTACCCCAACTTCCCTATTCACCAAACACAGTTCCAAGTGACAACAATATATTCCGGTGTTTGCAAAACAGCCCATCGAAAGCAATACCAAAACTAACAGGACATCATAAACCACGTTCTAAATTTCTTGACGTTATGCAGTTAGTAGAAAGATGAGAACAGGTCATGTTAAATAATAGTAGATGATAAATGTATTGTAGTTTATAATAAATATTATGTCTATAACATCCCGATTTTATTTCATCCTGAAATACAGGACTTATTTGCCAACCTAATATTTTACAAAATTATAAATAACTGGCCATTTATCGTTATTTTGAAGATATTATTTTAAGGAAATTTTTGACCTCTCGGAGTTAATTATTTCTTGTGTGAAATACATGCCTCAAGAAGCCCGCAATGGTAAATCTGTGAAAGGACACTGATGAATGCTGAAGAAGTGTAACCTCAAGGACTGGGTCGTTAATTAATGGACTCGGCTGAAAGGTGCAGTAAATCCTTCCAGTTGCTGATAACTGAGGGACATTCCTTATTGCCTCCTCCGCGGCAAACCTTCCGCACTTTACGCAAAACAATAACATAATTAATCGCTCTTTGTATCATTTTTTATAGGATAACATAAGATAATAGATTCCAGAAAAAAGTAAAGTAAATAATAAAATGTATTCTTAATGAGTTAATATAAATAACTTAAGTTGTTAAACTATTAATGACTAATGAACCATCGATAGTGTAGATTGGTATGTAATGTTATTTTTTTCCTTTTTTGTTATATTTTTCATTGCTTCATTAAATACATTAGATCTCACTGCTGAATATGAAATGAAATATTTATAAATTAATTACAAAAATATTTTTTTCATAACGACGTACAGTGATGGCCAGAAGGGTATTTTATGGCGCAACACGAGCCATCAAAATTTTTGAAAAGCCATATTTCAACGGGGTTGTGCATTTTCAGAATGAAAAGCTTCAGGATATATAAGGAACAAAGAGAAAACATGCAAAAGACCAACACAAGTGGAATTGTGTATGATCTATGATTTTTCTAATTATATTTTTCCTTCCTCTGTTATAAGAAAAGGCGCCATCGACTTACACTCCTCTAAATCACTGAATATAAAAAATGTTTGTGATATTCGAAACTGTTACACTGTTATCTAATCACAAATAAAAACAAATCCTCCGATTTTCGTTTTTATTTTACAGGATGAATAGCTGATTTCTGAGTAATCGTTATTTGGGAGAAAAGATATTATAATTTCCCAAACTAGCCTTTCTTCCAAATCGTAATAGGAATCAATTAGTTATCACTATGAGAACAAATTTTAATAATGAACCTAATCTATCCAAATAGTCATGTTATAACTTAAAAACTAACCGCATAGCTAAGAAACATTGGTTAGAACCCTAAATACAGCAGTCTAATCTGTATACATGGAAACCAATAAAATAACAAGACAAGTCGTATGGTTCCTGAACTTCTAAGTAAGGAAAAATAAAGGTAGACACAATGGTTAACGAGGGGTCAAGTACTAACTGTTTGTTAATTGTAAGCTAAAAGTTGAATTTGTTGAGGTAATAAATGCTACTATCATACGCAACAGTTGCACACTCACGTGGCCAGCCATTCTCTAGAGGAAATAGATTATCTTTATTTAAATAAGGTGATACAATTATATATTTGGGTTTACGCTCTTAAGAAAAACATTTGGCTTTCAAAGATTCGATTAAGTCAGTGAGTCTATGAGTTTTGAAAGACTCACGAGATAGCAGGGGGATATGCATTACTTTAACTTATCAAATAAATCCATATAAACAACATAAAATCAATATTCTGAAAATGAATCTGTAAAAAAAACAAAAAAAAAACTCCATTTTCCTTCACACCATCCACATACGTTTCAAATATGCTTAAAGTGTCAAAAGCGTAAATCTCAATTTACTACGCATATACTAGTTAATATTTTTGAGAGTGATGATATATATGCATTTATATGGTCCTATCTTTTTCATTCCTGATGGCCAAACTTTTATTGATTAATGGATAACGGTAAGGATGCTCCTCCCCCAAGGGCGATGTGAACTCCCTCCCTCCCTCCTACCAAGATATTATGTTTCTCTCCTCTTTTTAAAAACAGTGCAAGCTAAAGTAGCAACAAAAAGAATTAAGTTCATACACAATTACACTTTCAGTGGTCTGTTGTATGCTTTCATATTGTACCCTGGATTGAAACTTTATATTCTGAAAATACATAACCCTGTCGAAATGGTACCCTCTCTCAAAAATTCAAAATATCCCTCCTCAAAAATTTTGATGACGCAACTAAGTTTCATGAAATCCCCTTCTGGGCACCCCTGGTTAACGACATTACGATACTTTAAACAAGTCTAGGAAGAGGATTTCTTCATGAGTTGAAGTTAAAAATAAAAAAATAGTATTTAACAACTACTCTATCCTTTTCTGTTCAACTATTCTATACTGTTTCCATTCAACTATTCTATTCTACTTATTGTTTCATCAACAATAATTATTAATTGTTGATGAAATACTCGTAGGGTTTCACTGAAAAACTTGAGCCATCGAAATTGAAAATAGGTCGACCCGTTCGCTCTAAAATCTGTTTCATATGTTTAAACTGATATATTAAAATTTTATATACTATAATTTGTAAGTATTTTAGTCAATTTTTTTTTTAAACAATCACAGGATTTAACTGAATGATTTGAGCTTTCAAACTTAAAAATTGGTCCTGCTTTCGCTTAAAGAAATCATTCCTATTACATACTACAAGCGACCAACCTTAACAGATTACTCTCCTTGGTATCCTATATCCTCTAATTTAGGTAACACTTTTAATATGCACCCACCTTTTGGTCGCCGAACCTCATCTGCCTTCGTGCATTCCTGGAGACGTTCATCCGACAAAGAAAAATCCGGGTCTCGTCGGCTGGGTTGGCAGGAGACCGCAGGAGCTCACTCTGGATACCCTGATGATCCTGCTTGTCGATCATATCGTACATGCTGTCTCCATGGATCAGCAGGTCCTCCTGCAACAATCACGTGTTTCTTAATAACTTCGGAGATTATTTAAAAACACTTATGTGAAAAATATCCTATGATGATACTTGGTATGATGTAAATATAGCAATGGTATTTTTACAAATATTTTTTTAAAATCAAGATTATACTAAAATGATATGGAAATAAGCAATATTTCAATTTAACAACATCACTTTACATGTTTCGATGATAAGTTTCTTTGGAGAAATATCCGTAATACGCAGAAATATAACTAATGATATTGGTATTAAAACTCAAGTGTTCAATACTATTCCGTCTAAACCAGCATATGTGTAATTAGAAAGTGTTTACATCCATTTTTTTTTCCATTACTATAATTTTTTTTTAATTATTACATTTTTTAAATACATTTATTTCACAATTATTACGCATTTATTTATACGTTATTAAATTATAGATTACATTAAATTACTAATATATTTATTTATTTTTTTAAAATGGTTACATTTTCAGACTGTTAATTCACTTTAACATATTTTTTATATTTATGTTCATAAAACCAATAACCAATATCAAAACTGAATAACTAGCCAACTAACTTATTTACATATACATTTTTTTTACTGTAACCAATTAATTGTAAAACAATTTTCATACCCAATTCTAAGTAATAATTTCAAAACTGCCGCCATGGTATCAATAATGTTGATGATGATTAATAAACAAGTTAGTCGTGCCGCATAATTGATATTTAAATACATACTTATATAACCTATACATTATAGCTAACCTATTATAAATCGTATAGCTCTGGATTAAAGTATGGTCCGATAAACTACGATGAAATAGTTAAAATTTCGAAAATTTAATCTGACTTAAAGTGAATTTGTCTATTGACTTGTGTATAAAATATCTTTATTACTTAACTGTAAAAAAGGCATATTTGCTTTAGCATTAAAAGCCAGCTTTACTCATCCAAATTTCAATATGACATTACTCCTTAGATAGCAATCGATTCATCAATATTTTATTGTATTTTAAATTTAATGCATTATACAATTTTATTTTATTACAATATTATACAATACAATAAATTTAATATATACAAACAACTATCACATCTTTTGGACTACAGATCTCCACTCAACTTACTAAACAAGCGAATAATCTACACCACTATACTAAGACCTATTTGGACACACGGAGCAGAACTATGGGGTTCCGCAAAACACACACACATAAACCAAATTCAAACCACACAATCCAAAATAATTCGTTAAATCGCCAATGCTCCTTGGTTTATTTCAAATCACACCATACACACAGACATGAACATACCAAAAGTAAAATCCTTCATACACAATTACAAAACATTTCATTCTTCAACTCTCAATCATCCAAATCCACTCGTTCTATCTCTATCTACCTCCCTGTTACCTGGTGAGCCTCAAAGACGACTAAAAAGGCAGTGGCCTAGAGATCTTCTGCTGAAAATTTAAGAAAACATCAAGAATTCAAGAAGATAGAATAAAATCGAACACACTTCCTTGATGCGTTACAACGCAGTGGAAAATTTAATGGAGAATAAATAATAATATATTCAAGAATTTGTTTTATATTATTGCTACATTAAAATATGTTTTATAGATCTTATTTTGTTTCTTTTTGTTAATAGTTAAGAATATATATATTTTTTAGATCTTGTTTATTACAGCTTGTTGCTGTCTCAAAGGACATTTATAATTGTGTTCAGAGATCACATTCACAATCTATGTACAATAAATAAAAACAAATTAAAGAGAAAAATAATATATATATATATATATATATATATATATATATATATATATATATATATATATATATAAAAGTAAAACAAATAAAAAAAAGAAAAACAAGAAATACATATATATACTGTATACACTATGAGTTAAAAATTTACGTAAAAACGTTAGATATCTAAATAGTTTTTTTTTTTTATATTTCGTCAACATATTTCTAAATTAGCATTACTAGTTCATAATTCTCATACTGGATTAAAATAATTTTACAAATACGACTCGACTATTATCTACAAACTAAGAAGCCAATCAGAGATCAATATTTATAATTATTATTTAGTCAACATTAGAGCATATAAGACAACATGCCATTTTTTATTTTTAACCGCTGTAAATTATTGTACCAATTTACACTCATGTTCCTTTTTGAGCTGAATTGTGTTTATATTTTATTAGAATATGGCAGCCACTCTTTGCTTGCGTGAGCTGTAATGGTTGATCTTTATCTTAACATAAGCATTTCAGTCGACAGAATGACTAACTCCAATTTCAACATTTTTGAGTAAAGTCATTTTAGTGATATTTCTAGTTGCAAAATTTATAATATTTGTACAGACAATAAGTAAGTTGATTCCAGAGTAGGTGATCGCATTGTTGAAGTATGGAACTGTGAATGAAAGTATACATTTTCCAACTAGAAATAACACTAAAATTAATAATCAAAGATGTTGAAATTGGAGTAAGTCATTCTGTCAACTTAACAGGCTCATATGATCTACCATCATGGCATATCCATGTATCCTCACACGGTCACACAGTTATATATATCACATGAGAAGTAATCCGGATCGGTTATGTGGGGGCCTTGCTCCGACTAAATGTTATTCTTTGTTGTTAACACTATTAACACTTTAGATTATCCAAAATTAATCTTGTTGAAAACAGTTGTGAAATTTATAAGGAAGAATGAAATAAAATTTTGGTATAAATTTTTTAAAATGATTTTATTTTATTTCGACTCAGTGTACCCTGAAATGTTTTAGTCAAGCAAAAACTGAATTTTTTTTGGCAAGTTGTTATAATTTTTTAAAAATATTTATGACTCATACTCAATAAAAATGAACTTCCAACACGTGAACGAAAATGGATTCACTGACATTTTTTTTTTTTGCGAAACTTAAGATGTGTTAACTCATCCGTGAAAAATCTCGAGATACTATCTTCCGATCTGTCGACTATTAACTTGCAGTGCCTACACACATGCGTCGGCTCACATACTTTGTGATTTTGTCAGGGTCCATCCAAGGTAAGTGATTACAGACGGTCGCACAAACTGCCTAATAGGTTCCGATATCTTCTTGTTCTGCAGGCAACATCCTGGACATTGATGAGGACCTGTCTCCAGGATAAGTATAGCTTCGCCAAGGACCAAAATACAGGTTCCATACATTCCTATCTCGATGGACAGCATCCTTCTCATCCTAGAGCCACTCCATTCATCAAAAGGTTAACTATTTGTATGTGCCTAAATAATATAAATATATATCAATGAACAAAAACACAAAGATAGACATCTGAAACGTTCATTTCTATTTCATTGATCACTTTTAACCACTTTCCCCCTTTGAGGTAGTGAATACTACACAAGATAACTTTTATCATCCTGTCAAATTAAAAATACTGATATAATTTTTTTTATTTCGGTTCTGTTGCTCAAGTTTTGTTAGTTTTCTAACATCAAAGATTGGAAGAAAAATAATGAGCTTAGAACAAATTATTTTTGTAAGAAGATATTACTGACACTTTCAATTGTTTCGTTACAATACATATTTATTAAATATGTATCTGTACTTTAGGTAAGATTTTTAATGGCAATAGCAAGCAGCTCCAAATCACAAAAAAAAAAAAGTTTAAAGCAACTTTTAATTATTTAAAATAGAAAGAAAAATATCTAGTTGGTTTATGGGAAAACGTCACTAATGTATTTTTTACATAACAATCTGTATGCGTTCGTGTATTTTTTTTGTGATTTTATTATTTATCGATAAAAAGCACTGGAAATACGCGAAAATGAAACATATCCTTTTATATATCAAATCAATAACAAGTTATAAGTTGATTTGATATAAAAAAAAGGATTTATTTTATTTCCATGTATTTCTTTGTGCTTTGTATCGATAAATAATAAATTCACAAAAATATATTTGTTATCTCAGGAATATTTTATATTCCTTCAGGAATTATATTCACTTTCATTTTCGTTGATAATTGCTTATTTATTATTTATAAAACAGTTGGCGATTAACCGATAAACGGTCTGGAGGACCTAGAAGAGCCCAGGGTTAATTTAGGTCCCCAAAGAGACTCATCGGTATTAAAATATCTTAACTTACAGACTTTGGAAATCTGAGAAAAGGTAAAAAATACTCTCTGTTATTTGAATTTTTCAAAAAAACATCACAAAGATTCATTTATGGCTCTAAATTTAACTGTCTAGCTGTAAATATGAGCTTTTTTGAAACTTTTTTTTACCACCAAACTCCATTTAATCACTTGTCTCGATCCGCAGATGAAAAAGATATAGCTAAGCATAACATTGATATCATAGAGGTCAGAATAGCAATGGTCAGTATTCTGTTAGATCGCATGTATCCGTAATATGAAAGTAAAATATGCGACCACACAGCAGTCTCTCAGAAAAAGGAGGAACGCGCCTGACGAAATCTGCTCAAAAACGGCTGCTTAGTTACTAACCAGCAACTTATATCCTACTGCTCGGATTCTAATCAGTAACTTAGAACCGGGCCGGAACTAGGATTTTTGTCAGAATGGGTAAACACAATTATGTGTAACTGACTGAATTCGGGGCAAAATATCAAAAAAGTTAATCAGTTGATAATAAGGTAAAGATTGAAAAATGTAGTTCGAAAAAATCTATCAAGGAGTCCCTACACTATAATAATATGCCACACTAGTCAACAACAGATAGTGTGAGAGGCTTAAAGGAGGTGGACAAATTGACATTATGTTGTAAAGTTGCAAGAAAAAAACTGTAGCCTAAAGTAAATAGAGATGAAAGTTGTTTCTTTCTTTATTTTTTATTTTTCTTGGGGGTTGAAGAAGGTTGATCAAGATTTACACTTTTTTTTTTTTATCTAATACTAAACGATGATTTTATTGTTTGTGTATGTTAAAACCATTGGAATTGATGAATTTAACAATTCTGCGATATTGAACCTTTTTCTACCCTTTCAAAAATTATGGATTATATTAATATAATATTGGTTAATAGTGGAATGATGGTTGATTGTAGTGACGAAACGAAGAGGGATTGGTTGGGGTGTGCAAGTAGCCTGCTAATAACAAGTAATTCAAGTTAGCTTGTCAATAAATAAAACAAGAGATTTTTTCTGTTCATAGCTTTCCAAAGAGATACGCTGTATCCAAAGAGATATACTGAAGATTATTGTACATGACTGTGTATCATTAACAAATGTGGAAAACCAAAATAGGATCTGATAGCAACTTGTATACTAGCACTAATTGGGCTCAAGAGAACTGACGATTGACAGAGACAGAGTCTGGTTACTTCACCGTCAGTTCTTATCTTTCAGGAGCTATTCAAAAACATGATTACTGCTAATTTATCTCTGATTCCTCTAGCCGGTACAAACAGAAAAAAAAAATAGACCAATCAACATAGACGCATGTTAATATAAATTTAGTACTACAGGTAGAGTTGATAGCATAAATTTGTATTCTATTTCTTTTTAGTGTTCCGGCAAAATAGGAAGAAATGCTTCCGAGACTTGAATAAAAAACTCATCGGGGCTTATCTGACTTGATTAAGCACTATAGAGACTTGATTGCTATTACGCCGCTTTAATTGGACTTGAAGTAATTTACAAAGCCTTAAACCCTCTTGGGAGACTTTGAAAAAAAAAAACTATGTTGATAAGCGACAATTCTGCGCTTTCTATCCTCCAGTCGACTTGAAAAGAAAGAAAACGACATCAAAGGCCAATTAGCATCGGTACATGTTCCTTTGATAGAGCGAATCTTGGGTGACAGTGATTAGTGGAGAAGATAGGAGTGATAGCTAGGTCAAAGGACTTACCTACGGTTTTCTCAGAGGATTATCGAGGAATACAAGTAAACATGTTTCTTTTACAGCCTCAGGTGGTACGAAGCACCGACGTAATAATACTAATTACATGTTTCAATAAAAAAGCGTAAACATTACTTTTCCGGTCGCATCTTATTTAAAATTCAGTTAACATTATTGAGACAATGGGAAACGTTAAAATGAAACGGCACAATGAGTGGAGTAATAAAGGCATCAAGGTAAAATATATTAGCGATGTATCGGAGGTAGTTATCCATATGTAGCGGCTCCCTTTTTGGACCACTCTAACGGCCACTGTTACACAGAATATGGCCATTGTGAGGGCCTGGGAACTGAGGGAGGTCGTGGGACGGGAAAGTGAAGAAGTGGATGGCTCCTGTCGCCGCGAGTAATGGTAACTACAGAAGGCACCGTTTTGGCGGAGGAGGGAAAGCAGAGTAAGATCGCTCTGTAGTTGTTGAAAAGATTTTCTATATTACCAGTATTGTGAAAGTACAGGTATATGCATCTATATTTATAATTTTAGAAGGGTGCAGAAATGCGTCTTTGATTGTATTTTTAACTAATATTTTCTTCTTCTTTAATGGCGCGATTGACGAAAGACACGGTCTGTCATGGTTGATCTGCTCAATCATATTGTCCCAAACGACCCTATCTACAACCTGTTAATGATATTTAAAAAAGAATAATTTAAAAATAACTTGATGTTACATATAACCTGAAAATAATTGGTTAAAAAAAAAGAACGAATTTAATAAAATTAATTCTCCTTGTAAGAACTCTGCTATGTTCCAATTACTTTTATAAATATATTAGCTCTTCTTCCAGATATTCGTTCTGAAACAATCTTCGTTACGGATTATCAATTTAGACGGTGTTGAAGTAATATAGGGGTGGCAAGACAACCCAAAAATAAGTCACTACCTGCCATAACATATTATTTTGTGCTTTTTTATAGTTATTGGATGACTTAAGAGGTTGAAGAATTAATGTCAAATAATGGTTTAATTACTGCTAATGTCAATTATTTATTAAGAAAACTAATGAGTATATTGTACTTGATATTGTGGAAAATATTAGCGCACCTTAAAAGTGTGAATGATTTTATAGCCTTTCAGGGTTTTATTTAATCAATTTAATTGTTGACATCAGTCAAAGTACCTCGAAAATGAAGTACTCGATGAAAATTTTTTAAGTTTCCAGTATTGGTTTTTTATATATCCACTGATGTAGAAATAGGAAATGTATCGCGATTTTCTGTCCATTTTTTGACTTTATGTGTTTCTGAATGTTTTTTTTTTAGCTTTTATATTAAAAATTACCTAAATAAAAAAGAAATATTGGAATATTTTTTTATAGAGTATTATTTGAAATAAAACAAATATATATATTTTCCAAAAAATAATATTTCATTCGGTATTATTATGTACAATTTCTAATTAAATTGTTGGCTAATGACCTAAAGGTTCCTGATCGTTGTAAGAGGCAGAAGAAGACCCTTCGTGGGAAATAGTCCTGATTACACTTAGGCCACAGCTAGAATTAATCCGATAAAGTGCCGTACTATTATAATAATGGTCGTGGCCTATCTTGTGAGAGATCTGAGGCACGTGGCCCCACCACCTCATCTGTCCAGGTCTAGGGGCTCTTAGTTAAACCAGGTCTATGGCTCCTTAAGAACTAGTGGCTTTCCTGGGCGGTGCTTTTCAAAGTATTAAGTACAGTTGTGTGTTTCTCTTCAGAAACTTAATAATATTTTTTAGGTTGATATGATTTTTTTTTTGCTACACCCATCCTAATTACAAATGGTTCTGGCAATATTTCAAACGAAATATTTTATGAAGTGAAATAAGAAATAAATTGTAACAATTTGTTTACAAAGCCAATATCAAATATGTATTAGTATTTTCTGATAAAAATAAAAAATACAAATTTCATTTTGTATTTTAAATAACAAAATTTAGAACAAATTTAGTTTAGTTTATTTTTTCTTTTTTTTTTTTTACATCTTATTGAGAAATATTACAATCTGTCTCAGTTAAGGACACTTATAATAGAGTTCAGAGAGTGCATTCATACGGTATATACGGAAACATAAATAAAGTAATAACAAAAGAATAAGAAAAAACAGAACAAAAGAAAAAAAATATATATACACATAAGTAAGTAAAAATAGAAATAAAAGTAAAACAAACATCTTAGATACAAGCATACCCATATACACTATTTACAATCTGCCAGGGAAGCTCCAAACCAATCTTGTCCTCCCACATGTGGAGGGAAAAGCGAGGCTTAGGAGATCCCTACGCTCCTCCCTCAAACACTTCTCTGGTATTTAAAACCAGCGGAGGATGAGAATAAGAGACTACTGCCACAGACAATTATGATTTGAGTGGAGAATCTAGACCAAATTTAGTAGGTTCTTTCAGGTTTTGTCACATTATTTTATTCTATATTCCAGAACAGAAAAAAAAGTAAATTTTGTTAATTAAATTACTAAATACTTTTAGTTTTTGTATGCTTAAAAAAGATTATCTGTTAACAACTTAAATACCAAATTTTTACTACAAAACACTAAGTTTTGAAATCACAAAATACTTGGTATTTTAAAATTATAAGTAAAATGCTCTTTGATTAGGTCTTAGGGTCCGTTTGAACTACTTAAATCAAATTGTTAGTTGAATCGGCAATAGGTCAATTAACTAATTGAATGAATAAGTATTTATTAAAGTTTTTATTCGGCATTTTGTTCGTCCGTCTTTTCTTTAGAAGAAAATTTGGTAAAAAGTTTGCTTTGAAGTTAGAAAAACTGGATGGTAATTGTGATATATCGATTATACCAATTAGTGATTTAGATCTATTAACCTAACAGTGTTATCTTTTATGATGAATAAAAGAGTTGTGATTACTAATAGCGTAGTTTTGTGTTTTAATATTCAAATACCTAACAGTGATCATTTTAATGACACCGACTTATCAAAACTGTTTTCATTCAATTATCAAAATCTCGTATGCCAGAAATGGCCAGGTAAGGGGAATAAAAAAAAAAGTTTGTTTCTATGTCAAGAACAAATGCATTGCTTCATTTTCCCCAAATTTGATACGATTATTTAAAACGAGATGTGTAAAAATTTTATTCCTTGAGATTCCATATGTATTTTTTTTAATTTATTATTTTTTAACTTGTATTTCATTTACATATTAAAACGTGTGGTTTATCCAAAATGCTCAAATTTTAGTAATCATTTAGACCGAAACGTAATCCTAATTTTCTTTCTTCTACTACGAGTGCATGTCCACAGATGTATCGTAAATTAAATACTTCATTCTTCTAAACTTTTAAATGATTATTTAAATGTGTTAAATGACTTCAAATTAACGAATAATATAATTTAAGACTTAAGACGTGTATAAATTGCACATGCAAGTTTTCGAAAATGTAACTCTATAGCTCTAGCAATGTAGTTCGTTACGATTAAGGTGCCCGAAGATCTGTTCAGTTCGCGAGGCATTTTGACATATATTTTAAGATACCTTGTTAATTATATACGTTTCGTTTGTCTTATTCAGCCTTTTCCTTATATTTCAGAACTTGTATCAGATTACTACCTCAATGGAATTGCAAAAAATACTTTTTGTCCATTTCTGACATTTCCCAGATGCCTGTTAACGACGATCTCTATTGAGTTCATTGACGCAGATACAGATATAGGATGTAAATTAGAATTGAGTGAAAGGCCCCTACCAAATAACCTAATTACTCCCAGTGACCGCTGGGCTGCGCGACCTCTCCAACAGCTACAAGACTTAGAGGAGTACATCGGTTCCTACACGTCGTGTACCCTGGCTTACACGGCAGAGCAGCCGTTAGGGAAGGAGATACACCTGAGATTAGCTGTACAGGTAAACAGTCCAGCTAATACAGTCTCAAATGCGGTCAGCTGGTCAACTGAAAGGCTTAATGTAACTCTATACTACAGGGGTTCTTAAACTTAGCAGTCCCGTACCTTCTCTTGAACATTTTTTCGTTGATCCAATCCTAACGTTAAGATTTCTTTTTCGTTCGGATTACAATTAGTTATAGTGGTAACTAGTTAAGTAACACTGAAAAAAAAAAAAATTAACATTAAATGAACAAATTTTGATATTTTATGACTTGTATCAACAATTTTATTCAGGGGTGTCTATCCCCCTTTGGGTCGAAGACGCATGCCTCCCTCCCTAGATATTTTAATCTCTTCTTAAAATAGAACAACTGAAAGTAAAATTTGAAAATTAAAACATCACAAAAACACCGGTTTATGTTTTCTTCTTCTTCCTCGATTGAAATCTCCCAGAATTAATATCACAGAAAAATATGATTACCAACAAGAATTTATAACCAGATCATCATGTAGCATTTTTAAATTTTCAAAACTATGTAAAAAGGTGCCTCTTTAAAAATATTTATTACACACCTTGCTCAATGCAATCCTCTTATGGGCACTTCTGGAGTTATTTAAATAAAAATGAAAAGTTGATAATGCAAGTTTAAGGTTCTGGTACCCCCGGTATTGGCTGTTTCAACCCCTAAAAGTCGCGGATTGCAGTTTAAGGACTTAAAGTAAATGCACTTGTAAAACATTGTATGAAATAATACAAATATTTTCAGAGTTTTTTTAGTATTTTAGAAATTATCTAATATTGAGGTATTCTACAAGTGGGGAAAAGGGCTGGTCTCTCAGCTCCCTCAGATGATTGTAAATATTATAATTAAGTATAACTGTTAGTTTTTTTTTTGTTTGTTTTTTATATTTATTCATTTATAATAACTTATTATCATCATTATTTACTTATTTTTTATTTTATTTTCTTATTTTTTTCCCACTAAGAATTTATGTATTATTTCATTTCATTTCAAGTTATGTTTCCTTTTTTTTATTACAGTTTCTACTGTATATATATATATATAAATATATATATATATATATATATATATATATATATATATATATATATATATATTGTATTTATTTATTATTATTTTTTTTCATTTTATTGTATTGTAAATATGGTATGAATGTACCTTACAGCTCTAATACGCAGTGCGCTTAAGTTGCTAAAATGTATTATACCTCTATAAAAAAATCATTAAATATATATATATATATAAATATATATATATATATATATATACACACATATATATATATATATATTTGTATTATATATATACATTGAGGTATAATTTAAATGCATGACAACACATGCAATCTTTTGATAAGAAAAAACATTCACATATTATATTCTTCATTTCAACAATCAGAAGTCAAATTAATCATAGTTGTAATATTAAAATAAAAAAATTAGCCATTCACTTTGTTTTACTTCATCTTACAAAACATTAATACTTTACAAACCGAGGAATATTAATCACTAAAGTGCTTATGAATTTTAAATTTGAAATGTATGTAGTTTACTTACAACTTTTTTTTAAATAGAGGATATTGAGTATATTTTTTGTTTAAATAATATATAATTAGTATTTTGCATAGATATGAATGCTTTTAAGAAGACTTATATATTTAAACAATTTTATTTCTGAAGTGCATATTTTTATTTTCCTGTTATTTTATTATCATTCAATATAATTTTCATTGTTATTTATTATTATTATTTTTATTTCTTTTTCGTATGTAAGATTTGTATGAACGAATACTTGTTGCTGTTCAATAAAACACATAACAAATATCAGTACTTTGCTCATCATATAATAATTATAAAATCGTAATTTTATTTAGATATAAAAAAAAAATTGTATTCAGTATTTTATTATGATTTTGATTAATTTGAAACTAAAGTAAGCATTATCTGACTTGTGTAGAGAAAAATATTTTCAAATCCATATTTATTTTGGTTTTTGATGTTTTTTGACAATAAAGCTACGATATATTTTACTCGTTTTTATGTACCTGATATAGCTTTGATAGGGGGGAGGGGGTATTATAATATCTAACTATCATATGAGCCCCGTGTAGATATCACGTGGGAGATCACTACACGTGGGGTCAACACTTGTTTAGAAGCCGGGGCACACACTCTTGTGCAACAGTCCTTTCGCTTTCCTACGGTGCGCTATATTAGAGTGTGAGTGTATATATATACACACACATGTATTTATGTATGGAAATAAGAAATAGTCAGAACAACAGATAATAATTAACGTTTTTATTCAAACAAAAAAATAATTCCTTCCTCTTCAAATAAATACTTAATTTTTACATAATCCTGTTCTTTACATTGTATCCGGTTATTTTTACATACAAACTTTCCCCATCTTCAAAATTTTCCTGGAATATAATAATTATTATTATATGCATACATATATGCTGTCATAATAATTAATTTTAAAATTGATGTAAAATATACAATTTTAAATTTCATATTATTATTAATTTTTTTTTTTTTTTACTAAAATGTCATATATGTAAATCTATAACCTGTTACAGCGTCATATTTGTAATATTTTAAGAAATTTTTCTGTTAAGGAGGAATATCGTTCTCACATTTTTATACTGACTAAATCAAGTATTGTTTTTAATGCTTTATATTATTTTTAGTAATATATCCTTTCTTTTATAGACATCACAAAATGATAACAATTAACTTTACTTTTAATAATTGGGAAGAGATCCTAATAACCTATAGTTGTTGTTTTTTTTTCAAATATTTGAAATGTACATGCAATACGAAGCGATCAAAGTTATTCATGGACCCCCACACCTCTTGAATTTTATTGTTGATGGATAAGTGTGATTGTTCTTGTGTTAAAGCATCCTTTACACGGAGACAGTTTTTTGTTTTGCTTGTGTTGTCATGACAGCTAGACATTGGCATAGCAGTACATTGTCAATAGCAGGGTGAACAAACCGCGTACGGCCACAGTTTTTATAAATATTAAGATCAGAAACAACCGTTACTATTTAGATTCAACATTTTTTCTTCACCCTTTAATATAGTTATGCAAACATTCCGATTGAGTTACAAATGAAATCAATTATTTAAGTATTTTAAGAAAGAAACCAGCATTTATGAAGATGTGCTTAAAAATGTGTCATGAATAATTGCTATAAAATTAAGAGTATACCGAACAATTTCCACAATTAGGCGCACGTTTACAACACATAAATATAGTTTTTGGAAGCGCCTAAATTTTGTGAGTTAATGATGTAATCAAAAGGATCAAAATTAAATTAAGTTCAATTAGAAAACTGCGTGCAGCTTAGTGTGGCGTCTATATATGCAATATATTATTTATCATCAAGCACAAGGGTTGAATAACGTAATAACACTGGATAGAATCTTTTCCACATTCTGAAATAATCGAAACAACAAAATATAAGAGAAATCTAAACCACAATTGATTCTGTTTACAGGTTAGATAAAGTGCGACAGTTCGTGTGGTAGTTAACGCGACAGTAGCTGTTACTGACACGCCAGTCACTGTTTCTGACAATCAGTTATTGCGGCAATATTGGCATGGCAGTCTACCTGTCATGGTTGCAGCTAAAGGGGTTAGACATGCTTTCTGCTAAGTTGATTCTTGTAATAAAGTGCTTTTACTTAAGTAGTATCAATGTAAATCGTCTTGTTTATACATGATTTATTATATTAGTTAAGATATCGTACTTTTTTTTTTTTAATGTAAAGTATGAAGTTGTGTTCCTTAAGGGTCATAGCGTAATACTTTGCAAAGATAAAGGGACATGGACACGCACTAACGCCACTACGACACAACGGCACGAACGCGTGGACCACCCTCGTCAGACACCCGCAGAGTATGTTTTAATCTCGCCTACGTCTCGGTATAGTTTATGACCCACTGCTCGACTATAAAACACACAGCTACCTCTTTGAAGGCCAATAAACTCAGTCACTAAAAAACACTTCGTCTATACCTGTCACCGCATTTTACTTCATCAGCTCTTTTATCATCATATTATTTATTTCTGTTTAGCATTATTTATTATATGATAATGGTCGATTCTAAAGTATGTATCTATGTATTCTTAAATAACATTCGGGGATGCGCAATGAAATATATTATTGTTTGGTAACATAAATATATAAAAGTCCAGTCTTTTCTTTCAATTTCATCATTCTCAATCGATTTAATGCAACCGAAATTTCCTTGTTTCGAAATATTAATGTCTAGTTTTCGAAACGAAAATGGAGGATAATGCATTTTTCAACAAAGCTTTTTTATATTTTACATTATAATGATTATATTATTAGACTTCATTTAGAAGATTTTCAAAGGGGTGATGGATTATTCTGCTTCTAGATAAATTACACGTTACCAGTAACACATTACCAATAGCTATTCTCTAGTACAATTTTTCTCGTGATATTGTCATTATTACGTTTCAGTTGCGAATGATTTCTGGATATTTCAACGCTTACTGAAGAAACGCTCTAAACTTCCAATAACTATAAAAGACCCATTGATCTGAATATAATAAGGCCTATTTGGACTGTTGGTGGAGTTGAGTTTGGGGAAACCATCATATTTCTCTCATGTCCTATCCTAACAATCCAATATCTTTCGCAAGATTTTCAATGCTCCCTACTTTGTCACAAATAAAATAAAACTCAGAGAAGTTAAAAATGTCTAGTGCAGAAAATATATTTCAAACAGGGAAATTGATAATATAGCAAAAAGTGAAGTAAGTTTTTAAGCTAAAATAAAGTTGTTATTTCCGCATTAGTCAGATTACTGTCGACGATAGTTTCTATACCCCCTAAAATATTTGGTTATAATTACTTAAAAATTAATTAGGTATTTTAATAATCAGTTGTGATAGTTTAAATTAATAATTAGTATTGAATATATCAATAGCATGTTGTAACAAATAGGTTGTGTTAGACAACTGTATTTCTTCAACATTTCACATGAAAGAAAAATATATTTGCATGTTAAACAACGAAAAATTAAACCGTTCTTATTCCAAATCTAACCATAATCGCTTTAAATACCTCATTTTTAAGAATCTACAAATTTTAAATGTGTATTGTTAAGAAGGCGTAGTGTTGCCCAAATGCGACTTTGCGTACCCAGTCTTGGGCTTCGCGCATTCTATTTTTTTAAGATAAATTATTATCCAGTCTGTCTATTTTACTCCATATTCGATCAATAAAAGTATTGATGACTTAATTAATTCTAATTATTAGTAATAATGATAAAAATATAAAAAAAAAATACAATCTCTTAAACTAGTCAATGACAGACAATTGCATAGATTAACTAGGATACTCCAAGCAAAGAATTTAATCAGGGAGTAGAGATGGGGGAGTGGTTTGTGTCGGCGGCATGGAGGCTGACAAGGGGCGAGCAGTAGACGGGAGGATAAATCGGCTATCAACAATTGATTGGACAATAATGACACTAATTGATTGAAGCTGAGAAGAGGGAACAATGACCGAACTGGAGACTGCCCTATTGTCCCTACTGACAATTAGCAAAGAAATACGCGAGGTGGCTGCATCACTATCTTCCTCAGTGCACTCTCAGATAGTGAGAGATAATAGCGAGTCTCTTCCCTAATGATAGCATTCTGTCCTTAATTATACACATCCTCGCCAATCTCTAAGCTTCCAGATCCTGAAAACGATCTCCCTATCTGTAGAGGTTTTAAGGTTAGGAATCCCAGAGTTGTAAAAACCCTGTATTCAGGGTATGTAAAAACCATGTATTGTATTCATACATAAGACACTGATGAAAACATATAAAATGGATTAATGAATTTTAGGAAAAACAAAGTGATTTATTTCTTGTTCAATATAACAATTCAGTTTTGACCTGAAAATAATTTTATTCGAATAATCTACAACGACTATTATAACAGTGGTTGTCTTCAATTAGATAATTACATTTCAGTTATGTACTCTTCTGAATATAGATTCTGTTGCATTTTTTTTTCTTTATGTTTATATTCGCACTTGGCACAGATGAAGGTGACAATAATAAGCAAATGTTCTTAGAATGAGAAGCAAATGACGTTTCAGGCATTAGGAAGAAGTATCCAGCAAGACCTCTCTCCTGCCTGTTCCCGAATGTAGGAAAAGTGATCTCTCATCCAGCTCGTTTTGAGTTTTCTTCTGATAGAAATGTAAGCCACGACGATGTAGTTTGTCAGTCTGTTCTTATATCCGTGAATTTCATTATAGAAGTGGGAATAAAGAGTACCTATGAGTTGGACAATAGTTAGTTGTTGTTCTTTATGTCGAGTTTTGTTATTTACTTACCATAGAGCGTCTGATATTAGTGGTAAATGTTTAGATTAAAAAATATCGAAAGCATTGTCTGTAAATCTTTTTATAGGTTTATATAAGTTTGGATATGTGTTTAGTTTTTTTGTCTAATTTTCAGTATTAGATAATTTGGAAAAAGGTAGTACAGTAATTCTTTTCATTTTGACGCGTAGGCTAAAATGGAATTTAGTTTTCGCCGAAAAAAACTTGTGGTCAAGTGTATCGTCGAAATACGAATATGAATGTGCTGAGACTTGTACTGATTTAATTTCCTTTTCCATGGTGGGAACCATTTTGTAAGTGTAGCAGATATTTTGTGAACTCAATGAGGTCTTTCTGGGGTCGTGGTGTATTGCTAAAATAGTTTCGTTCAATGTCACATAGGAGGTAGATAGGTATGTCATACGGAATTCCTGCTAAGATTGGTCGAACTGAAGAGGACTGAATATTTTTAAATCGTGATAATAGGTCACCGCTCAGTACATAATTAACCTTTGTGTATGTATGGCACTAGCGGATCCAGGATTTAATTTTGGAGGGGCTTCAGCCCGAAAGTTTTTTTTTACGGCAATCATGCAAAAAAGAAACAATCAAAATACCTATATGAAATGGCGTTGAATTGATTCTTGAAGTTCTATTAAATGTAATTACACGAACAATAATACTCTAAGAGATAATTTGTTAAAATTTTTTTCCCATAAAACATGGTTACATTTTACCATTTTTTTGGGAAGGGGAGGGCTTCAGACCGAAAATTCCCTTCTCCCCCACCATAGATCCGTCTGTGATGTATGCGAATTTCAAAAATGAGTATATCAATACAAAAATGGCCATCCTTTTTTTTTGTTAATGTTTAAGCCAACATATGAAGCTTGGGAGTGACGAAATCAACCTTTTATATTTTACAACTAAATTCACATTAATTACTGTAAATTTAGGATGAGAAGGAAACATTTGTCTGAAAGAAGCTAATAGAGAACAAAAATCATCCATACGTTGATCATTTTATGAAGCTTCATAGAATGACCCACTTACTGATGTAGTTAAGTTGATAACCTATGTCAGATTAAAGACATAAGCAGTATGAATCGTGTTGTTGCACAACCAGAATTATTTAAAGATTTAAGAAGATGCGCGAGATTAAGACCTGTGTTTGACCTTTTTGCAATCGATAGCTAAGTTTCGAATAAAACAGTGAATCGATATTGACCCTCGGATGTCACGGTCAGTTTCCGTATATATTATTGAAGATTACAATCTATTGTTCGCAAAACAAAGGAGTTTTTATCCTCCAAGACCTTCAAGTTTTGTCTTCATTTAACACCAAGCCTTAATAGTTTGTACCTACATTATTCGAAAAAAAAAAAATGTGCAATTTATGTACTGTGATGTCGAAAACTATTACAATGCGTTATCATCATTAGATAAAAAAAAAAATTTCTAGGATTTAATTTCAATTTTCAAAGAACAAAGCCTCATGTCTCTTAAATACCACTGCTTAACTATCAAGTCTACTTTCTGCAAATCCAGCCATCAGCCGGACAGAAAAAAAACAGAAGATTTGAAAAGAAACTTGAAATATCACATACGTCTCTATATACCTGTTCAGTTGATAATTGTGTAGTCTTTCAATTAGTATTTTCTAAAGATAATTTTTATGAATTAAATGGTAAGTAAATATAAAATTATTATACTTCAATATTTCATTTCATTTATTCATGCTTCTATATTTATTTTATAATTTGATTTCATAATTATTATATGAAGACAAACATATCTAAAGTTGTAAATTTGTATTGTTTTTAAGTTACAAGACGTCACGGAACAAATTTTACTATTCATTCAAATTTAATTTCATTCAACACACAATATAAAACGCTGGAAAAATTAATGATTTTATTTTTTTCAAGGAAAGAAATATCGAAAGTCTCTATCATAAATTTCATGACGGGTTCAAATTACGAAAAACTTTATGCAAAGCTGAGCTAACAGGGATCATAATTTTGGCCTTCAAAACTTGTTTATTGGTTTCACATAACATAGTTTAAATTATTATAACTTCCAACTTTTTTCCAATTTCAATTTCATTTCCAATATTAATGCCTATGATCTTTTATTAGTTAAAGCAATGTCGATAATTTCTTTAATGATTTAAGTGCTGAAGTATAGTCACGTTTCTAAAATTCTAATATTCTTTTTAAATAATAAATTCTTCTCTTTTGACTGATCCGACGCCATTTCTTTCAATATTAGAAAAAGTAAGTATAATTTTATAAATCATAAAAAAAAAATCTGCACAATTTTTCTTATTTCACGAAATTTGCATTTATCGTTTACCGAATGTTTGTTTTCACTCTTTTCTAAATGAACAAGAAACTCGAAATAAAACTTAATATCGAAATTTAGTACTTCACAATAATTTTTATTACTCCTACTTTCTCTTAATGCCAAAATACTAAAATAAATAATATACTCGTATCATAGTGGTCAATAATAAATCATAATAATTTATAATTTATTATAGTATTAACTAGTGTTGCCCAAATGCGAGACCGAGACGAGTCTTGGTCTTGCAAACTCAGTCTTGGTCATGGTCTTGGTCTTGCGCAAGATTCTCGCAACAGTCTTGCAATTACTTATTAGCTTATTAGACATATTACTGTATTTTTTTAGATAGGGGAAACCTAAGCCCGAATGAAAAATTAGAGGAATTGAATGCAAAAGTATATTAGTTATATCAATTATTAACATACTGTAACTAAGATTGTCAAGCATTAGTAACTTTTTTGAATTACTTTTTATTAAAAAAATTGAGTTTTTTTACCAGTCCTGGTCTTGGTCCTGAAACAGTTAGCGGCCTTGGTCTTGGTCTCGCAAAGTGCAAGACCAAGACCAATTTTGGGCAACACTAGTATTAACAGAAGGAAGGCACAGTATTAATTGCATTATTAGTATTAAACCATGATATTAAGTTTTGAAAATGGGAGTACAGCTCTAAAATGTCAATTAATAAATATGTGATATAGAAATTTAATTTTCCACTTGGACAGAAAAAAAAAATTTAATTTACTAGAAAAACAAATATATATATATAAACTTTTTTAATACATCACCATTATTAATAAAGAAATAGTTTCAAGAAATCCTTCATCAAAGTTGATGTATGTTATAAAAATAGAAATATTCAACTAGGTAAATGCTAACTTAATAGCACGTTTAACATGGATTCCTAAAAACTTGGTTTTTAATTATATGTGTATACATATATATTTGTTATTTTCTTTTTAATATCAATATTCCATTTTAGAAACAAAATGAGTTTTTGGCCATAAGACCCGTATAATTATACGATATTCGAAAATAAGAATTTTTAATGTGGTTTTCATTAAAAAAATATATTTATTTACGATTCAGCATCTTAGAAAATATAAGAATAGTAAGTTTCTAATTTGCCATTGTTAGTCGCCACCACTAAACCAGTAGCTTATCGATTTAGATCCAGTTCTGATTTCTTAAGTGTGTAAAATGAAAAATGTTATCATCGATATGTATACATATACATAGAGAGCTGAGACGTCGCCGCGGCCTGTTGTGGTGAGAGGTCATCCACACGACAGACACGGAACTAGAAGACACAGATAAGAAGGGCCATCACCCGTCGACCGCCCCCTGTATGCGAATTGCCGCTAATGTAAGGAGCATCCCACGGTCCTACATCCTGCTCCGTCTATATCACTATCTCTTCTCAAATGAATTCTTAATTATATAAAAATGATTTTATATATATATAATGCTTTTTTATTTTCTTATTTCTTTATATGATATTTACAACTGTATACAAATAATACATCTAGTAAATTCGCACATGGATATAATGACATGAAAAACATGTTGAGAAACTACCCATTGGTAGCACTCTAATAATATGTCTATATTAGGAGATCACGTGGCCATCTTCTTTCTCGGAGGGTTATGAATAGGAAGCAAGGTTAGAAACAAGAAGGTTGGGATGGTTATGAAGTTTATTATCGAAGGATTGGGTCAAATCTGATACATTAGGAACATTAAGGTCATTATGGATGATTTTATTTGTAACAAAGTAAGGAGCATTGAGGATTTTAAGAAGGATTTTGGATTGTAAGGATTGGATACGAGAGGAAATTGAAGGTTTGGCAGAGCCCCATAGTTCAATTCTGTAAGTCCAAATAGGCCTTATTATAGTCATGTAAGTGAGTCTTTTGTAATTAATTAGAAGGTTAGAGCGTTTTTCTAGTAAGTATTGAAGTAGTCGGAAACGTCGAGCTGTTTCTTGTCGTTTCAGTCTGATATGAGGATTCCAAGTTAGACGTTTGTCCAGGTGGAGTCCTAGGATAATGCTAGATTAAATATACATTTTAAAGTACCAGTTTATTTCCGATATCGGCAATTATTATATGATTTAGGGCTTGTTAATTTAAAAACTTCCAAAATAGAGCCAGGGCAAAAAGAAGATTCATCATCCAATGTAACTCATATTCAAACTAAAATATCATTAATCATTTTTATAATCACTCGACTTCCTAATTTAAAATATTAATTGAATTGCTGGTACCAATGTTTAGTTCCTTCACAAACTATTATCATGTTTTACATTCTTTCATCATACTTACCTATTTTATTTATATAAACAACGATACATTTTAACACAAACGAAATAAAGGAAGGAAAAAAATAATGTGCGATTCTAGACAATTACTATTCTTCATATAGAAATTATCCAATCTCCTGTATGTTTTAGTAATGTATGATTTAATTAAAAAGATTTCATTTAGACAAATTTATTAAAATATATCTCAAGTAAAAAAAAAAAAACTTCAATCTAATATTTTTTGTAGAAGATTAGAACATTGGTACTTTGAAGAGATATAATTGATTTTTTTTTTTTTTTACAAACTAGATTCAAATTACAGCTTATTCAATATCAAATATCAACTCAATTAACGCGAACTTAATAAATAAAGAAGTTTATCTTAAATGAGTTATACTGTTTGCCAGTTTGAATCAGTTGTTAAAAAATCGTAAACAACACAGTTTTAAGAACAATAGAACTTCTTCAAAATCTCCGTAGAACAGTTTAAAAACTCTTAATTATTTTAAATAATGAATACTTATTTTAAGCAAATTAAGAAAAACGTAAAACTTAACAGAACAGCATATCTAAATCTCTTGCTGTTCTGTTCGGAATTCTGATCATGATCCGATGAACTTTTTTGTGACTTGTGGAATACCTACCTCTTTAGATATTTTCTTCATTTTATATATTCAATATGTTCATTTTCCTCTCTTCATGTCTTTATGAAAGTCATAATCTGCAAATGCATTTTTAAATTAAGATCTTGTATAAAGATGGATAGTACCCCGCAGGACATCTCCCCGGTTTTTATGAGTATTTAGTTCTTTAATTCAGAAAAGAAGATCGGCCATCCAACTCCTTTTCAGTCACCTCTCAATGTGAATGTCAGCCAAGCTATGTTGTTTATAAATCGGTTTATATGTCCGTATAGTTTATTATATATTCGGTATTAGGAAATACATATATTTAGGTCAATAGTTGTTAAACGTAAGTTGGTATATAGAGTTTTGTTGTTTACATATCAGAAAAAAATATCTACCTGGAAACTGAATAACCACACTATCAACCATCATTGTAAAGCCACGAGGACAAATTTGTGCATAATCTACAGTGAACTTGATAATGCATTTATTGCAGTGCAGAAACACAATTTAAAATTGTTTTAGGGTCGATAATGGAAAAAAACATTCCTCATGGTTTGAAGAAATATTGGAGATATTACTTTATTTTGTATGCATTAATGGAATCCCAGAATATAATTACCGTCATTAATGAAATTCTGATAATGATGAACATGATGATGATAACAAATACAATATAAGGATGATATCATTACTGTTAAATATAGTGTTTTAACAGTGTCCCATAAAGCCAACAGTGCTCGTTTCTCAATTATATCTTTATTTTTGCAATATATCATTTATTTTATTTTATGTACCAATAAATGATTGTAGGGAACTAAAATTTTCAAAAAATTGTACTCTTAGCTAATAAAGATTATTGGTTAAAAATTAAACTTTTGCAGGAAGTATTATTCTTTAGATTTAAATTCGCACCTGCCTTTAAATAAAATATTATGCTCAGTAGCTTATGTTTTAAGAATGAAGATAATGTATACTGAATATAACTTAGTGATTAGTTTTCAAGTCCAGCTAAAGCAGAAGAAAATAGAGCTCAGGATGCAATGAACCTAAAAACGTCTTTAAAAAATCTAAGAAAAATAACAATTATGTTGGTCAATAAATAACTATTGTATAAGGCTTTTCTAAAGAAGCAATCCATAACTAGACCGCATTTTTAAACATTTTCAGTTATTTATCAGTGTACTTTACCGAGATGGAATCAATTAGACCTTTAAGAGAGAGCAGTGACAAGCGATCTGCAAGATCGGCCATATCCCACGCTAAGGATGTTGTGCAGACAGTGGTACTTAGGCCAGCGGAATCTGATTGGACGAACGGTACATAATGACGATGGTCAGTGTAAGATGAAGCAGTGTGTGAGGAGCTCATTACCCGGACAAGTATAGGGGCTCAGGTTGGCGCCGCTGATAGGGTTCTTCGGGGCAGAAATAGAGGCCATCTCGCGAAGGGAAATCTCGAGGGAATGTCGAATGTCGTAACTATTCGAGTAGAGCAATGTGAATGTTCGACGAGGGCTGTGGTTATCGTTCGACATTTTAGGAAAATAGTATAGATTTCGGAAGATATACTTCCTCGGAGGACAATGGACAGTGTTACTGAACATAAGTAGGGGAAAGAATGGATATGTAAGTTGTTAAGGAGTTTGGTAATGATATTCAGAATGGTTATATTTTATATCTTAAGGTTTTAAGTTATATAAAGATTTATTGCAAATAACAAAAGTGAGAACATAGCAAACATGAAAATAAAATATTTGTCTATCAAAAAATATATTTGCGCCTGTCGACAATAAGTTGACAATCAGCAAATGTGTTGGCGATAATGATATAATGACATGACAGGCATGGGGAAGGAAAGTACTCAGCAGTACACTTCCCTAACTTGTTCCAATTACTTAGGTTGTCTAAGGAAGGAGATCCCTCATCCAACGCCTTTTTAGTCTCCTCCTCATGTTCTGAGGTATGTCAGCTGTGGCCACGTCTTGTGTAAAATCGTTGATAAAGGGACGTTATATGTCGGTCAACTGTTGGAAAGTGGAGGTCAGTATGTAGAGTTTTGTTATTCACGTACCATGGTGCTTTTGTTATGAGTCGCAATAATTTTGATTAGAAAATGAAATATGAATATGGAACATTGTTTACAAAAATTACTTCGATTGATAATAAGAATAATCATTTCATTCCACAACAGGTATGCTATAGAATTAAGGACCAGATGATCTTAAGTTTTGCTATATCTTTTTTACGTCAACTTTAGCAAGAAACGAAGAAGCAAGAGTATTGTACATATATATTATTTAATACTGAATATTATTTGTTCGACTTAAGGCTATTCATCAAATATGATAATACCATGTGTCATATTCCAGTTTAATGAAAAAAACAACAATTTGAACAGTGTAGTTGTATATATATCAGTATTTTTTGTCTTTATAGTTTCGAACTGTAAAGTAATTCTGAAAGTAAAAACAATTTGCTTCATGAAAGTAGAGTAAAAAAAACTTTAAGGTTTTTAAAAGTGATAAAACTCTACAACAGAGTGTAATTCAAAGGTGTTGCCAATGACCCTACAGGGTAGAGGCAACAAAAAAAAATCAAATAAATAAATAATAAATAATTTGCTACACATTCTATATGTCTGCCTATTTGCATTTTAAGCAGATTTATATTGACATAAATAATACTTTCTGTTGATATACAATTCTTTCTAATTACTTATTATTAGGCAATACCAATTATATTCTGTGTTGAACTAAAACTAAAATGCCAAAATACTAAAATAAATAATATGATCGTATCATAGTGGTCAATATTAAATAATAAATCATAATAATTTATGATTTATTATAGTCTTGACAGAAGGAAGGCACAGCAATAATTTCATGTAGTATTAAAGCATGATATTAAGTTTTGAAAATGGGAGTACAGCTCTGAAATGTCAACTAATAAATATGTGATATAGAAATTTAATTTTCCACTTGGACAGAAACATTTTTTTTTAATTTACTAGAAAATCAAGAAAAACAAATATATATATAAACTTTTTTAATACATTACCATTATTAATAAAGTAATAGTTTCAAACAGTCCTTCATCAAACTTTTTAATACATCACCATTATTAATAAAATAATAGTTTCAAAAAATCCTTCATCAAACTTTATGTATGTTATAAAAATAGAAATATTCAACAAGGTAACTGCTTACTTAATAGCATGTTTAATATGGATTCCTAATAACTTGGTGTTTAATTATCTGTGTATACATACATATTTGTTATTTTCTTTTTAAATATCAATATTCCATTTTAGAAACGAAATGGATTTTTGGCCATAAGACTCGAATAATTATACGAAATCCGAAAATAAGTAGTTATAATCTGGTTTCCATTTTTAAAAAAATATTTATTTACAATTCGCTTTCTTAAAAAAAATAAAAAAAATAGTAAGTTAGTAATTTGCCATTGGAAGTCGCCACCACTGAACCAGTAGCTTATCGATTTAGATCCAGTTCTGATTTCTTAAGTGTGTAATATGAAAAATGTTATCTTCGATATGTATACATATACATAGAGAGCTGAGACGATGCCGCGGTCTGTTGTGGTGAGAGGTCATCCACACGACAGACACGGAACTAGAAGACACAGATAATCAATATTAAATAATAAATCATAATAATTTATGATTTATTATAGTCTTGACAGAAGGAAGGCACAGCAATAATTTCATGTAGTATTAAAGCATGATATTAAGTTTTGAAAATGGGAGTAAAGCCCTGAAATGGCAACTAATAAATATGTGATTTAGAAAATTAATTTGTCTACTTGCACAGAAAAAAAACTTTATAGCTTTACTAGAAAAACAAATATATATATATATATATATATATATATATATATATATATATGTAAACTTTTTTAATACATCATCATTATTAATAAAGTAATAGTTTATTACTTAACCAACTTTAAACCAACTTTTGCCATCATTGAGATGGTTTTTGCCTATTTTTGATCAGTTATAAAGTAAATTAAATAGACTGGGGATTAAGAGCAGTATATATTTTTTTTTTTTGTTTCATAATGAATTACATTCTGAAAAACTATAACCTAACCAAGTTATTGATCACTGATAAATTCTTTCTCACGTCTTGAACGACTTTCTGGTTCAACAAGATAAACTTAATTCAGTCAAATCTGTGGATCACCGAAGAGTCAAGAGCCGACGAGTATGGACACACAGAGTTCAATTCGGGAATGTATAATAAAGTTTTTTCCTTATATTTGTTGTATGTGTCGAGAGCCGTGGAGTGTTGACAGGCAGACAAGCCGGATGACACTGCGTTTTATCTACGAGAGATGAAGGAGGGACTCAATACGACAAAGAATATTAAACAAGCTGTCCTTTTTGACGGATAGCCTTTTTGTCATTGTGGCCCTGTCGGAGAACTTCGGAAACGGCTCTAAATAAATTCGACTAACGAGGTCCCAATAACAGGCATTACTCCAAGAGCTTTAATCTCTGATTTACGGCGCTAGAGATGAGATAATGATGTGAGGTTCTTATTGGCGATTATATCTAAAATGGCCGCCCAAACCAAATTCGTATATTTATGTCTCCATTACATCTGGACCTAATAGTTTTCCCTGCCATAGAGCTCCTGATGGATGCTCCCCGCGATCGGATTCCTTGGCACGTACTTAAACACACCTGCCTATTCGTCGAGTTTTTTCCATCCTCGCCCTGGGCCATTAGTTCGGTAACGGTACATTCTTTTATTGCCCTTCGGAAGTTACTCTCCATTGTATTGGATTTACGTTCCAACTATCCAATGAGAAGCTGCTATTCGATTGTGATAAGGAATCTCATGTAAACATAAGAGGAGTACTCGAGGGCGTACAGAGATATTACTATATTTTCTGAGAACTTGGACAAACATAAGATACAATATACATACTATGAAACAGAGCTTAAATATTTTATTTCCGTCCTCCGAATCAATACACAAATTCAGTGTCATACGATAATTAATTAGTACATTGAGCTTAGTTTAAATTCAAAGTATTGGATGTATTGAGACGAGAAGAGAAATAACAACCCTTAAGTAAATTCATAAATGTGTCACCGCGTAGTCTATATCTAACTTAACTGAACACTAATGAATAAATGCACAAGTATATCGCTTCAATAATAATGATTTAAGTAGAAAACAAAGATAATACAAAATAATCTTCTCACAATAACTGAACCGATGAAACGTCAATCATTTCATTATTACACTACTCATTATATAATTTACTTTTTTTTTTCTCACAGATATATGTTTATATTCCTTGATACATACGCTTAATAAAATGAGAATCTGATTTAAGGAAATTATTGTTACATTATTTAAGGATACAAGATATCACAGTGTGCTTAAAATATACAAAATAATATTGTGTACAAAAAATAAAATAAAAATAAAAATGGATTAAAAAATATATATATATATTCCCTTTTTTTTTTTTTAATTTTCAAACTAAACGTCACATACTTTACAGGTAACGAGACTTATATACAGATAATGGTGATTTCTAATTAAATCAAAATATTTGTTTTTAAAATATTTTTATTACGATATAATACATTTTGCCAAAACTTAAGGGCACTGAGTACTGCTCCTTCATACTATATATACAATACAATAAAAAAAATTATAACAAAAGCAAAAACTGTAATAAAAACAAAAGAAATGTAACTTGAAGTGAAAAAATAAATAAAATACTGAAAATCATAGAAATAAATATGAATATCATAGGGGAAAAAAAACCAAATGATATTTATATATCATATTTATACATCCTCCACGTTTAGAGGACAAGGCAAGGCTCACTGAGATCACAGTGCTTCTTTCTCAGCCTTGTCACTGACATTAGAGTCTAGTGGAGACTAAGATAGGGCCACATATGCTCATGACAAATCAAAATACTATCACCTCTAACTGTATTGAAACTATTGGCTACTACATCTTTTTATTTCATTATTATAATGCCTAATTTATTTACTAAATTTTAGATCTTTAGATTACTAAAATATAGAAAAAAAAAATTAGATAGCAAAATAAAGATATAAATTTTAAAAAATATATATTTAATATTCAAATTCGCGTTCTTGAAAGACTCTTTAAATATACAGATTATGAGGATTTTTAATTAAATCAAAATATTTCCACCTTTTCAACTGCACCGCGAACGCTACACATATTTTGATATTTGATCGGTGTGATTTATTATTCGCTTTTAAGGGATTAAAAAAAAATGCATAATTTTTGCGATTTCTAGAATATATATTGCAGTCTATTTTACACTAACGTTCCAAGAGACTAGTCCAAAAAACAACTGCAGAAGATTGTTATACTTGGAGGTGAGAGCTGAAGGTAGACTGGATACCCCACAGCCCGCCGAGCTAGGACTCCATCCTTCCTGACCCCCCGTTAAAGTTCCCACATCCCGCTGAGAGTGAGCGCCCACCCGCCGCGCTCTGGACGTTGTAATTAGAGTGCCAAGACTGGACCTCTTCATAGTCGAGGGATCTTCTGGCTCTGGATAATGATAGATATTAGAACAGAGTCCGTTTGTTAGTGTAAATATTTGGGGTCTATGTGTGCCCAGAGCGAGAAGATGTGACGGCAAGTCAGCCTTTGATGAGGGGCTCTTCCAGGATCGTGGATAGTCTTAATAGGATTAGATTAAACTTCAAGGATGAAAGCATAGGATCATTTTTGACGGCCCATCTCAAAAACAGGCTTTGCGAAATTATTTTTCAACAAGAAGAGTAATCTTTGCGATCATACCTTATTTCTATGACTGGTATGTTTCTAAGTAGAGAAAAGCACTAATACTGGAAAAGTGGACATGGGCCCTTTTGTCTTAGAGTTAAACATTAACTACGTTGAAATCTCTGAATGGATTAATAGCACTGCAAGGTTAAGTGAAACGAAATCAGTGACTGACAAATAGAAGATGAATGAAAAAAAATCTAGGCGGATTTAAATTATTTTAAGCCGTATCCGCCTTTGTTATAGTAAATTTCCTCAAGAATACTTTCTGCAAAAATAAGAATGATCCATTTGCGAATTCCTCAAACTTTACCTTGGGCTCACCTTCGACAGAAAGATGACATGGGACCCGCATCTAAAAATCAAACGTAAGACACTTAACAAACGACTCAAATTACTTAATCTCTTTTTTCAAAATCTTCAAAACTGAAACTGAGACAGAAACTGAATACACATACATACTTACTTAAACCCATATGGACATACATATAACAAATATTAGGTATAGAAACACCAATAAACCTTCCAATCAAAATTATTGCGACTCATAACAAAAGCACCACGGTACGTGAATAACAAAACTCTACATACTGACACCAACTTTTCAACAATTTATCAACATATAACGACCCTTTATTTTACACTAATTTAAACGGGCATCACAACAGATTAATCAAATACATGGCCACAGCTGACATACCCCAGAACATTAGGAAGATACTAAAAAGGCGTTGGATGGGAGATTTCCTTCCTTAAACAATCTAAGTAATTGAAACAAGTCAGAGAAGAGGAGCTAATGATAAATTTCTTTCCCCATGCCTTACATGTCATTTGTATCTTGTATTTCGAGCACAATTGCTGATTCTTGACAAAGTTAATTTAAGCGCAAATAAATTTTATATAGATAAAAAAAATGTTTAAAAAGAATTTTTAGTATCCCATTTTCCTTGAATGTATAATACTTAAGTAACCTGATGGGAGTTGAAAATTAAATTAATATCTGCATTAATAATTCATATTTAATATTCAGTATTTTCTCATTACATGTTACCCATTTAGTTTTTATTACCAACTTTTTTTTTGGTTCTGTATAACAATTTAAAAAGAAATATAATGTTATTTTTTGTTATTATAAAATTTAAACCTGGTAATATATAATACCTAGATATAATTTAAAAATTACTATACTTCACCTTATTCAGATATCCTCTTGTTCACCGATCTTCCGGACTGGAGTACTTCGACGGCCTCCTCTATCGCAGCCTCTTCATCAGATAGCGGTCCATATTTCAAAGGGTACGTCCGGGTCGTAAACAAACACGTCCGTTGCCGTGAGATAGCAAGGACTGCTTGTCGTTTTTTTCCTCCCCCGTGATATATCTCATGAGGATGTTATTACCCGGCGGGGCTAGGGCCGGGTATTAAATTGCTATTTGGTTCAAATTGATGCGTTCCAGCAATTATAATGAGACGCGAGCATGTGTTGGTGTTGGAGAGCGCGCATTGCAGATTTATCGGCATATTGTGTTGCTGTCGTATATAACGACGATTAGCCTGTCCGTTGGGGATTGAGGACTTAATCTTCCAGCTCTGAGCTTTACCCTTCAAGACCTGGATTTATTCACGGCAACTCCTCCTCTAATCTCGATCTTTAGGTTGAAGATATTGGGCATTGTAGAACACATATCTGTGTTTTTCCCCTAGCCTTTTTGATTAATGCTTGTAGCCAGTGTTAGTTTTCATCCGGAGTCTGTAGCAGTTAGGTTCCTTCAACTCTATTGAAAGATCATGCCAAGTAAATGTTTTATGCATATTGAATTGTCTCTTTATTTTTACTTAGAAGATGTAAATTAATATACATAATACTTTTATTGTTATCATTTAATCTTTATATACAACTGGTAAAAATAAAATATTAAAAATGTAAAATTCATCTGTTTACATTTCTTACCTTTGTAAATAGTTTACCCATACTTCTTTCTTATTTTTTTTACGTTAATTCACATTCATCATGATAACCATATATTTCATTCTTGACATCTTAGTTTATGCCTTATTTTTGTGATTTGAATTTGAATTAAAAGTTGTTTTTGTATATTTGATGTGGTCATGTTGCTTTATGTTAAGCGTTTAATTTGTCATGTGCTTCTTGTACATTATTTATCATGTACATTATGGTATCATGTATCATATAGAGTATACAATAGGATGTCATGGAGTGATGTTCGATTAGATGTTATTTTCTGCCCTGATGATGCCTGAATTTGCGAAACGTTGACGAGTTTTTTCTTGCCTCCATTTTGGAGAAATAAGGCTATGTGGTTTGGATTTTTTTTCAAATATAACCTAACAATTATATATAACATTTATCAGTTTTATTTTATTGTTTTTTATTAATTACTCTCTTCTGTGTTCTCGGAAATAAATTACTAAATATATTTCTATTGGTGTTAAAAAGTGTAAATAATATTTGTTTTTTCACTATTTTAAGATTATTAGAGTATTGTATGTAGTGTTGCCCAAACGGGAGACCGAGACTGGTCTTGCAAACTTAGTCTTGGTCTTGGTCTTGTTCACGAGTCTCGCAACAGTCTTGCAGTTACTTATTAGCTTATTACTATACAGATATTACTGTAATTTTTTTAGATAGAAGGAACCTAAATACGCCCGAATGTAAAATTAGAGGAGTTAAATACAAAAGTATGTTGGTTATACCAATTATTAACATGTAGTAACTAAGATGGTCAAGTATTAGTAACTATTTTGCATTAATGTTTATTTTAAAAATTGATTTTTTTTACCAGTCCTGGTCTTGGTCTTGGAACAGTTAGGTGGCCTTGGTCTTGATTTCGGGCAACACTTGTTGTATGTATTTTTTTTATAATTCCAACGAAGTCTGCATTGCGTGACTGAGACGGACATACATTTAATAGTAATACTATCTAATGATTGTTTTTTGTAGTAGCTATCTTTTTAATTTTTTTTTCTATATTGTATTTACGATAAAGATTTTAAAAAGAAATTATCTATTATTTTTTTCCTATTTGCACATGCATGTAAAGGAAATAGATAAGTAATTATTTTCATATACGACTATCTTATTTATTTCTTGTGGTAAGAATAGGGTATGCAGTTCCTTCCCAAAGTATAATTTATGAGAATCATATATAGTTAGAATTTGCATTATAGATATTTATTTATTTATTAGGCAAAACCGAGGTTTCGACCCAAGCATGTGGGTTAACGTTGCCCAAATGCGATAACAAGACGAGTCTTGGTCTTGCGAACTCAGTCTTGGGCTTGGTCTTGGTCTTGCGTAAGAGTCTGGCAACAGTCTTGCAGTTACCAATTAGCTTATTATTATAGAGATATTGATGTAATTTTTTAGATAGAAGAAACCAAACTAAGTCAGAATTAAAAATTAGAAGAGAAATTAAATTAAAGTTTAATTAAATTAAATTAAATTAAAAATTAGAAATTAAATGCAAAAGTATATTGGTTATACCAATTCATATATATATATATATATATATATTAACTAAAATTGTCAAGTATTAGTAACTATTTTGCCTTCATTTTTATTCAAAAAATTGATTTCTTTTTACCAGCCTTGGTCTTGCTAAGTGCCAAGACCATGACCGATTCTGGGCAACACTAATGTGGGTCATCCTTAGGGCAATAGTTACTGTCTAGTCGAGCAACAAGAACTGCCAAAAATTTATGTTACTGAAACATATCGACTGCAATGCTAATGCTAATCCTGACTTATTATTTTCATAATAAATAAATCCATATATATATTTTCTGTTTTTATTTCAAACTACGGTAATTTATTATTATATATTTTTTATTATTACATAGTTTATTATGTCTTTAAAATCAACTTAACTGTGTTCCTGACAACAATTCAATTACGTACTATTATAATCGAAATTCTTTCTACATTTCTACTAAATGAACTTGTATATGTTACATATCTTATGTCGGTAGCGATTAAAAGATTTTTATGTATATTTGCAATATAAAGAAAATATATACACCTATTAGACCTAAAAAGTGCGATGCGACCTGAAACTTGCCAAGAGACATTCTTGGTTCGTGACCTGACACTTCACTCCTCAGCCGAAGGAATCCCAAAAGCGCACTTATAGCCAGCTTTTAAATTACCCAAATTGGACTCGGTGTTTATTGATCGGATCAAACACAACTAGGATTCCGGGCGGTCGTAGCGTGCCGCGCTTCGGGACGAAAATTCGGAAAGATATTTCTCTTTTTTTCCCGCTAATTTTCAGAATATTTGGAATCGAAACCAGAAGGGCATTAGGAATAAATGTTTGCCGGCAAACTTAAATGTATATTGAAGTCATATAATGTTTTGATAATGTTAAGCTTTAGACAGAAGAATGACCTGGAGCCTACCTATTAAAAAAATATATATGTAATCGTTACACCTCATACTACGACGATAATATTCACTTTTCTCAATAGGCTCAAAGTTAAATTTAAAACAGAAACTGAACACATAAATTTATCTACTTAAACTCATTTGAACCTCATGCCCTTCACAGGTATACGGGACAACCAAAAGAAACCACTATGTACTATAAAGGTTTAAGTTAAACATTTTCAGAACTATAACAAAAGCTCCTTCGTAAGTCACTAATATTACTTTACATGAAGAACTATACATGCCGACAGTTAACGATCACAAACGTATACACTACAAATAGTGTTGCCTAAAATCGGTCTTGGTCTTGCACTTTGCAATCTATTGCAAGACCAAGACTAAAACTGGTAAATAAAATCGATATTTTGAATAAAAATAGAAGATTCGAGGATAAAATAAAGAATTCGTGTAACCAATATACTTCTGCATTTAGCTGTTCTAATTTTTCATTCAGACTTAATTGGGTTTCTCATATGTAAAAAAAATACAGTAATATCTCTCAAGTAATAAGCTAATAGGTAACTGCAAGACTGTTAAGAGAGTCTTGAGCAAGACCAAGACCTAGACCAAGACTGGGTTTGCATGACCAAGACTCGTCTCAAACTTACATTAAGATCCTAACCCTCTCGTACAAGAAGTGGCTACAATTAAATGAATACGGAAGAATTGCGGTTGCTTTTGATGAATGAGATATCAAACAAAAAGGAATTTCATGGAGAACTGATGAATACCCATTTCGGTTAAAACCTTACTAAAAAAACACAATAAAAGTCATAAAATTTCGGAGATTTCAAAAGCCGAGTCGGGATAAACTGTGCTTTAAAGATTTCGACGCGAAGGTGAACATGAACATTCCTCAGGATCTATACAAACCAAACCCTCGGTTTTAAAGCACTAAAATGTACCATTTTTGAGGTAAACCGTAATTCTTGCTGGTAGCTTCTTAAGTGCTATGGTTGCCATCGGATACTTATCCCATTTTCACGCTTTAAAAATTATTGTTCTTTATAGTTATTTCTCTATTGTTCGTATATATTGTATGAATGAACACTTTTAGCCTCAATACTTATTGCCCTCTAAAAGTGGCAGATTGTATTATTATTCAATAATAATATTTAAAAAATAAATTATTGCAATTGACACTGATGATGGCCAATAAGTGAGTACAAACCCTTCCTCAAGAAAATGAGCTTCATCAATTTACAAGAGTAAACTCTGGTGTCTAGTAAACGATGTCGGCCTTAATTTTAAATAGTTCCTTAGACTTCTCCCCCCAGGAATGATTACTAAAGTCTAGGACGTTCAAATGAAAGAATGTTGTTCAGTTTTCATCGATCTATATTATAATCACTGGGCATAAAACGCAAACCATGCTTATGAGAATTGCAGACAAATTCTCATATTGTTTGCCTTGTTTCTATTTGCCATTTCTTTTAGTTACCTTTCCCTCTACTCCTTTCCACCCTGCTCTAAGGGGACAACCTCGGTCCCTCGCTCCCGCTACCCCTGGCGTCGGCTCCCACACCATGGAGAGCGCAGAAGTGAAGGACGAGAGAAGATACCATCTGGGCAGCATAGAGCGAACAATGGCCAAGAAGCAGAAGAAGGTGTAATTGTATAATGAGCCTCTGTACTCAGCTTATTTACAGTGGGCCTCAGCAAGGCACTGGCACCTACCTGTATGTTAATAGCAGCTGGGACAAGGCATTGTGCGCCGGCCAACCCTACCTTCTATCTAGTTTGCATAATGTTCTCTTCCATTTCTTTCTTTTTTTCGACATTACTTACCCACTCGAAAATGTCTAAAATCGGTAAGTTTCTTCTGATATATTTTTCTCTCCTTAGGTGAAGTCAGTTGCATGTTGAAAGAATCTACAGACGTATTAGGGAAATCCAAGCAACTAGTGCTGAGTATTGTAAACCTCTTAAATGCGTTAAAGTTGAGAAACTGATTTAAGAAATGTGTGTTGAGTATGGCTGCAAGTTCACTCGATTTTAACGAAGTCTGGGGTCCTGTAATTTCGTAAATACATGGAGAAGGGCACTAGCGGATCCATGATTTAATTTTGGAGGGGCTTCAGCCCAGAAGTTTTTTTTTTTCATATATATAACGATAATTACTTTGGAAAAACAGAAAGATATCAACTACCTATATGAAATGGTGTTTAAGTGATTCTTGATGTACTATTATATGTAATTCAACGAGCAACAATACATTAAGACCATTTTTTTTACCATAAAACATGGTTAAATTTTACTATTTTGGGGGGGAGGCGCTTCAGACCAAAAGCCCCCCCCCTAAATCCGCCGGTGGAGAAGGGTATGATGATATTTTGATGTCATATTTAGTTCCTTGTACAATACCAGTCTACCAATACAAGTCTGTGCAATGCCACTGATGAGTGGACAGAAATGGGGTGCTGTCTTGATGAAAAGATAGGATGATCTTGAATTTTATTCATTATTAAATTAAATTGGTATCTATCAACTCTCACCATCTGACTGAATTTGGCCTCACCCATCTGGGGCACGCCTGACACTAAAAACTTCTTCATAGATACAGGAAGAAAATTTATGATATATCGCCTTGACCAAACAGCTAGATATTCATTTATGTTTTCACCAAGTTCTTTGCCTTCTGAATCTTCATTCAAGCTTTCTATTGAAGTATTTTTAATCAAATAAATCACAAACTCTGCCTTTCTAATTCGCTCTTGTATTTTAAAAATAAATCAAAACGTTATTAGCTCATTCAACTGGAAAACTTACAAATTTTACAATACATTTAATAATAAAATAAAATAACAGTTGATTTATGGTACTCCGAGTTGAAGTGGCTTTATCCTATTTCCCGACGACAATTCCTCCTTGGCGTTTTCCTTTTCCAAGTCTTCAGAACTAAAAACCCTCCCTAACTCCTTACTCTGCGCTCCTCTATCCACTCTCTCAATTCTAGGTCTAAACCTATAGACTTATATATTCCCTCCCATAAAACTTCCTCCTTCAGCAAATCCTTCGTCATTCGTGCTGCTTCCTTATGGAACTCACTTCCTACCTCCATGCGTCAATCCTCATCCACAAATTCCTTCAAACAACTCCTGTTCCAACACCTACTCCACATTCAAACTTCCCCTAACATGTAAAATTACTTGCATCTATACAATGTTTAATTTCAATCCATTGCACAATTGATATAACAATTAACAATAAATTAGTTGGTATTTTTATTATGTCAGACTAAGATACATAAATTTGTAACTCTGTTATTATTCTTAGGGGACAGTAGTCCCAGAATAAAATTATTTTTTCATTTCATTTCATTTCATTCATTACAATCATAGATGATAACATTTTAGTAGGTTAGCACACAAGAACGATTTATCATTAATTTAAAATCTGTGCTGACTGTTTGCCATGATAACATATTAAAAATTTACCATATGCTATATGAATACACCTATTCATAGTGACATCCAACACTTCATATTTTACTGTTGCGATTTTTATTAATAAATAAATACACACCCACATATATAAACAACTAAATTTTAGCGCTAGATTAATGAAGACCGGGACTACGTCATGGAGTCCGCAGTTTCCACACTTATTGTTTATAGGATTGTCAGTAAACACTAGTTCTTTTTCATATTGGTGGATTAGGATGCCCCTATTAGTTTATTTATTTTTTAAGAGGAAATAATTGCACTACATGACAAGCAAGACGGCGTTTATAGTAGATAAAAAACGTTTATAGTAGATACTTCACATCAGACACAAGTTCATGGGATCATATAACATATAACAGTATTTGGGGGGAAAATGTTTGACAACAAAATATAATACTTTGTATCCTATAATCCTTGTAAAAGGATTAAACGACACATATCAAGTCATCAATCGTCCGACTGTGTCTGAGCAGACTGCGCGGCGCCGAAGTCACAGAGACCTCTACCGGCAGGTCCAGAAACTAACCTCCCTGGGGTGGTCAGCTGGTGTTTTCTACAAGGCTACCCGTCATTTGCATTCATTATTTAAAAAAAAGAACAAATTAATAATTTGAAAAATTCATACCATAAAAGTTGTAATAATTGTATTACGATTGAAAGTTATTATTTCGGTTTCGGAATAAATTAAATCCATCTCTTTGGAAAATATGTAGAAAAATTATTTTTTAAAAACTAAATTTCTTCACCCACATATGTGAAATTAATGACACACTACATAAGTAATGACAATCAGTGAGTCTGCTGTCGGAAAGAATACTATTAGTAGCATTGATCGGCGTAAGGGATAGCCCAACAACATCCATTCCTATCTTGATTTTAGTAAACTTTTTATGCGAAGAAATCTCTCATCCAGATTCTTTTTAGCCGCCGAAGCATGTTTTTGGTTTGCTAACTGTAGCCATATCTTGTATGAGTGTGTTAGTAGCATTTAAGTAATCGTAAAATCTTTGTAGTGTGTCCGTATGTGGCCGTTAACTGTAACATAGACTAAAAATATACATAAAAATAAAGTTGTGACATACTGATTGCCCAAACAGATTTACTTACTCTTTTATAATATTTATACCTACTGAGAAGTTAAAAATGCACAAGTATCTTAAAAGGATAAACTTTTATATATTTGACTGTGTTACAGCCACATTCAATTTGAGCAATGCAATTTTAATTTTTAATAATAAAAGACATAATATTAATAAGGGAAATTTTAATATAAATAATGTAATATGTACCACTAAATAAAGGAATAACAGGGATAAATACCGGGCTCATGCCATGCTAATGAAAAACTCAAATTTTATATTGAGCTTTTATATTACAACTATTGTATGATTATCAATTAGTGATAAATTTTAACCCACCCCTTGTTAGAGGCCTTTTAGAATTAATGATATTTATTTCCTATTATAATTCAAAGGTAATAGCTAAGTATTTATAAGGTCATTATTTATAACATTATATAGACATATAGAGATATAAAATTATATAGGAAGGAAGGACATAACTGTCAACCATCAGCTGTATTTAAGGACGTTGATTGATAGAGAAGGCATTCTTCAGCTGTAATACAAAAAAGGGATGACAAGCCTACTGGTAGATGGACATCTTGGGTGGCCGCTGTACCAGACAGATTCTTTAACTTATTGGATATATATATATATATATATATTTCCCTTACATATATACATTTAAAAAAGAATTATTTTACTACTTATATCGCAACCTCAGTGTGGTACAGAGACATGTTGATATTTTTCACTTTTTGAGTTATTTCACTCATTATATTTTTAGTCGTTTATTTAGAATTATAACAATCTGTCACGTGGACAATAGTTTACAGTGAAACATGAACACATTTACACCATATATACAGAAAATATAAAATTAATAAAAGTAAAATAATAATCAAAAACTATGTACAATAAAAAAATAAAATAACCTAAAGATATTTGACTTATTAAAGATAGAAAAAAAAATTAAAATTATTGTTTCGCGATAATTTTAGTTATACGATTCCAGCAAACAAAAAAAAGAGCACTATTATCTCTTCTCCTTTGTAGTGTGCTGAGGGTTCGATATTGTAAAAACAAAATTTAAGAAAATGAAAATATGAAAATTATATTATTTATGATATAATATTTTTTTAAAACTAGTAGATTTTTTAGGGGAGAAATAGTACGTTAATTAGAAACAGTAATTGAATTTAAAAATATTCAGGAAGCAAATAATAATTGATATATTTTTTTTTTGTGTTTAATTCTTCATCCGCACCTGTCATGGTAGTGACAATTAGCAGATTTGCTGTTAAGTTGAAAATGACATGATAGGCATGACGAAGAATGGAGCCCAGCAGCACCTCTTCCCTGGCCTGTTTACATCCTAAAATCAGGAAAGGAGATCTCTCATCCAGCTCCTTTTCAGTCGCCTCCTGATGAGCATTTCAGCCGTGGCCATGTCGTTGATAAGTCCATTGTGATGTCCGTGTAGTTTTAGATGAAATCGGGAGTAAAGAGTACGTATGTGCTGGTCAATGGTTGGTTGTCTTAGGTCGGTATGTAAAGTCTTGTTGTTGACGTACCAGGGAGCTGCAGTTATTAGTCTTAAAATTTTAGATTGAAAGGATTGTAGATTTTGTAAGTGAGTCTTTTTTGCTGAACCGTAAATCTGTGAGGCTTATGTCCAAATGGGTTTGAGCGGGTAAGTGTATGTATTTAGTTTTTGTCTATTTTTCAATTTTGATTTAGAAAACAGTGAGTATAGTATTTTCAGTCGCTTGTTCAGAGTCTTTCTTTTCATTTTGACGTGTGTGCTTATAATTTTTAAAATTATATTTTGAATATTTACGTAAGTAATGTTCATTTTTTGTTGAATGTAGCTTAGAGAAAAATGTTGAAGGAATGAGAAAAACATTGGACGAAAAAGGACAAACATGAGTGAAAAATTAATAACTTTTTTTTTATTGCTTATAAATTCATGATTCATGCCTCATTCCTGCTTGTATACCCAATGAGTGAAATCCAAACTATCGAGGATTTAACTTACAAAAATTAATAACACTCTAACAGGTTGTCTGCACAGCGTAGTCATTCATGATAATCAATCGTTTAGCCTCATACTAAATGCTTAGCAACATAACATACTGATAAATTTAATTAATCAATTAACATGTTAATAAACATAATAGCAAATAAACTTTATACTACGCCAATGTTTTGAAAATATAATCGTGGATTGATGGTTGACTGTCGTGAATAATGAAGAGAAGGATGTTTTGGGTGATCAGTCAGAAATAAAAGGGCAAAATAAAAAATAATATTTATTTTAACAGTTGTTTAGACCTGAAGTTGAGGCCTTCATCAGGGCTAAGAAAACTTTGTAACGGTTATTACTATTTCTGAGTTCTTGTTATTGTCATTATTCTACCCACTTTATTTTAATTTTATTTTTTTACCTATATTGTTTATGTTTCTCATACCTTGTTATCTGGTTCTTTTCTTAGCTCTGACGAAGGCCTGAAATTCAGGTGGAAACGTCGGCAAATGTTAAAATAAATATTATTATTTATTTTCCCCTTTTATTTCTGACTGATCGCCCCAACAACCATCCTTTTCTTCGTTTTGAATTTTTTTTTTTTTTCTTAAGGTAGTATTATGCTTATGTTACTATTATATACTAGTAGGCCCGTGTGAAAAATTCGCACAGCATATTGTTATCAAATACCAAATTAATAAGAAAATAAAATAATGCAAGGTATCAAAAGATAAAGAAATCAAATGTTACTTTATCGATAAATATAATAGACAAAGAAAACAAAAATTAATTAAAATCTTCATTTTTGTTTGGAACCAACATGTTCACAAATATCACTAAGCTGTATCTTTGTTAAAAATAGTCCGATTTCGATGATTTTTTCCCCCTTTTGTAGACAATTTAATAATCTTTTATATGATCATAAAATATAATCCCTTGGAATAACCAAGGAAAAATGTGTTATTTTTTAGTTATTAGCAAATAAAGTTTGTTTTCTTTCATAACTTGTTTGCCTGAATTTGCGGGGTGATTGGACTATTTTGTCTGAAGGAGAAGGAAGCCTTCGAAATAGGTGGCTCAATCTTGAGATTCGGTGAAAAATTAACGATGATATTGCACGCCGGCCAAAAACACCATCGATAAATAATATCTCCTCCTTTAAATAATAATAAAAACTCCTTTCTCGATAATAGAGACCTCAAGTCGACGAAATGAGACATGTATTCAATGACGGTACCACAATTGATGTAAGGCTGTGAGGATGCGAATTCCTTACGTTATCTCGAAAATAGTACGTTTTGGGGCTTAAAAACGCAGGATCCGATAGTTCCGGAGGAACTATCCGGGTCTTTCTGTACGCATCGAAATCTTCAAGTTTCAGTATTGAAGCCTAGCAAAATGTTTGTATCGACTTTATTTATTTTAGAAAGAAAAACAAAAGTGAAGAATATGATTCGCTAATCCCCCGTGAAATTCTGAATCCAACGGTACCACATTCATGGTATTTGAGCATGACAGGAGCTTATATTTGGCACAAAACCGATTTCAAGCCTTACTGTAATAATATATGTGAGGATTACGTGTACTATTTATATTTTTAATATGCTTTGCATATGTACTTCTTTATAGATATATTATTTCAGATGTAATTTTTTAGTTTTAGCCCTAATGATAACCCATAGGCGTGGGTCAAAACGTCGAAAAGATGATGAAAAAATTCTAGACTGCAAACCCTGATTATCTATCATCCTCCTTTTTCCAACTTATTTAATTAATCCTAGCTAAATTATTACTTTGAAATAGGCTGTCCTGCACAGGGCTCGATCCATATCTCGCGGACAAGAGCGGTTCCCACGTAAGAGCGGCTGTCAGCCAAGACAGCTCCGAGCCGAAATCCTCAACGTCGAGAAGGGCAAACGTCTCCCCGGACATAAATCTCCCCCCGGGCCCGGGGCAGGGGTCGCCGCCCATGACCCCGCCGAGGAATTATACGCGATCCATCAAATTAATGAAATATATCTACCTTCGGCGAGGTTGTCACTGGGGTTCTGTCGCAATCCTTTTCAAATTATTTTCCTTAGAGCTCCATCATTACCGATTCGGAACCTTTGTTGACAAAGAGGAATAATGGAAGGCTTGGTCCGGGATTTCGAAACATGAAAATACTAGTTATTTCTAATCTTCAAGGCCCGCACCAGGCATCTGTTGCATGTGATGACAAAAAATTAAAACATCTTAAGTCTATCGCCAACGTCACCAATATAGTCGTAAAATGCTTCAGGAGTATCGATTTTTAAAAATGTAATGCCAAATTAATTTCTGACTACTTTTGAACACCTAAATATTTTTCATTCATCCCGTATTCCAATGTCTTCAAAAATGAGTAATAATTCTGTCTTCGTATTAGTCTTCGATAATACTAAAAAAATTATCGTTCATTAAAAAGTTTTAATTAAAATTTCATTAATAGCTTTTTAAATAGATTTTTTTTAAATAGTCTTTATTGAGATATATTACAATCTGTCACATTCAAGGACAATACTAATACTGATATAGAGTAGATCATTCATACTATGCACAATAAATAAAAATAATAAACAGCATTATAATAATACTAAAGCAAATGTATATAAACTAAAAGATACTAAGCTAAACAAAAATAAACTGATCTAACAAAATAAATACTTAAATGCACACATGCTTTTATAAAATATTTACAATATTCAGTCACTCAAGATCTCCGAGCCAAGCCTTTCCCCACACTCTTGGAGGGGAAGACAGGACTCTAGGAGATCCCAGCGTCTTTCACTCAGCCACATCAATGGTATTACCAATGGGGGCTGAGCAGAGACACTATAAAAACAGAATTAAAAACTTTATTATTCCAATTCACGAAAGTCTAACCAACCTCAAAATCTAATCAATTATTTAAAAAATCAACTCAAATTTTAAAAACTTTTAGAAAGAAACTTAATCTGAACTTCTTCATATATTATATTTTTTAATCGCTGAGTTTGTACGATTCTCGATCCAAATTATTACCAATGACTGATAGAGAAATTCAAGCCCGATTTTCAAAACATGTTATTCTATTAATAATTTTTATTTTATTTTTTTGGTTTTGCAAATAAGTTCTTCGAAATACCTCCATACTGAAGAATTAGATGGCAGTCACAGATAGTGCTCCTCAATAACGACCCGCCATTCCCTTGTGCAGATACCAGCTATCAGTGAAGACGCCCGCGAAGACAGCCAATACAGAAGGCCCTAAGAAGATGTCAAAGGGACGGCTTTTGTGCCCTTTGTTAGGCGGTAACAATCTCCCGCGCGCGGGAATACAAATCAGCTGCCCTCAAGATTTACATAACAGTGAGCCAGCTTTCGCTATTATTCGGCCATCTCCGACCTTCGTCATGTTATTATAATTCATACGATTCGACTGACCATCACAAGCCATGACTAAGCTACGCCACTAACCATCTATAAATACCGTTCCTTTTTTTCATTTCTTCTTTCTTTTCTTTATCTCCCTTTTTTCTTTTCTTTCTTTCTTTTTGTCTACTGGTCCCCTTCTGTGTTGTCCCCGAATCGGATTGAGACTTGATTACTGTGAATGAACATTACTTGCCGTTTCGATGTTATTTATCAGATTTCCTGATTCTCGGCCTTTATTATTCGTCTATGAGGTTCAACTATAATTATTATCAGTAGTTAACACCTCCATCTTGAATAATCTAAACTTTTTATGAAAGGAACAATTCGAATTAACGGTCACCGTTACAGACAGTAAAACTTTTATTATTCCTTTTTATTTTAACATAGGTTTGGTTTTAAAGGAGACCTATTGAACTCCTTAGATATAATAGTGTGACAACTTTAGTAAGGTATATTAATTTAAATTTACAATAAACCAATATAAATATTATTGATGATAATTTTCTTTTATGAATCATTATACTTTCTAATTACATGTAATAAAAAGCAAAGAAGGCTTTAAGAACTCTTATAAAGAAATCATGGCTCCCTGAGGAACTGGTGGACTACTACACTAATAGTGCAGCATAAACTTAAGTGCCCCCATCGGAAGCGAATTCCTTTGTTAATTGTTTTATCGATATCCTTGAGGACACTGGAAGAAGGGTAAATGGAAGGAAATGTCAAGGCCATCATGATTAATTACTCATTGATTGTCGAGGAAATTCTTCGAGGCATCCCAGGACAAGTCTTGTACATTTTTCTCCTTGTAATAAACTCAGTCCTATAATCAGTTGATATTACTGAGCGATAGAACGGCTCTTATATGGCTAGGAACGGGAATTTACAGAGTTGTAAATGGTGTATTAGGAAATCTTCGCTGGATCCATAATGGGATTGAAGGATGAGTGTTTTTCATTATTTATGTTGGTTTGTTTGTTTGTATGTTCTCCAACACGAAATGGCGGGGTAACCAACGTGTTCCAGAGAACGGTGAGTCAGATAAGATCGAGATATGGTTTCTGATTAAATATCCATTGTTTTCATATAATTTTTATAATAATACCTAATATATTATAAAATTAATGAAAATGCAATACCTTAAAAAGGAACATTTATGGTACAGAAGAGATTGGGTGATGAATGGTCAGAACACAGGCATATTAAGATTTTTATTGTTGACAACGTTGTCAACCCAAGTATATCAGTCATCTTCAGGGTATGGTACCAGCATTGAAGATGTTGAAGCATGCAAGTTCCACTTCAGCATTTGAACCCCTTCAGTGCTGATGCCCTGATGAAGACCCAGATATTTGACTTGAAGCGTCGGTAACAATAAAAATCTTAAAATGATTGTTTCCTGACCTTTGATATGTAATAATAATAATAATACTTTATTTATTGTGGCACGAGTCCCTTTAGAATAATACAGAAACACAGAAATGTGGGCTAAGGAGCCTCAGAGATACATAAACAAAAATACAGATTAATTAAATAGTCAAAGTAAAAAAATAAAAAAGTTATAAGTTACTTTCTAATTTTATTCAGTTGAGAATAAAAATAAAAAATTGAAAAAAAAATTATCTTAAAATATCTATATTTATTAATTAATCCTTGAGTATTGATTTTTAAAATGGGTGATAAATATTCCGGACACAGTCTTTAAAAAAAAAAATATTTTAACTTTTTATTTATGCCAACGTTTCAACCTAAACATATGGGTCATCTTTAGGGTGTGGTTTGAGCACTGAGGTTGTTCAAGTACTCAACACCCTTGAGTTGAGTACTTGAACACCCTCAGTGCTTTTTTTTTTTTTTTTAAAGACTGCTTCCTGAATATTTATCACCCATGATATATAAAACAGTCGACTAACTTCCTTCAATATTTCTAAAGTGGTTCAACCACCAGAGTAATTCATATTTAAATTACAAATTTGCACAGTAATAAATTTTTGAGTCAACTAAGAATGGTGGTAAATAATACAGTTGGATCATTGCATTGAATTCGATGAATTGATTCCATCAATTATAATTTTTGTAATGACCTTGTCAAAAATTGTCGATATTTCAAAAGTCGATGGTTATTTAAATCTAAAAAAAATGATAGAAAATAAATAAGAATAAAGCATGCCAACCTTTAAAAGAATTTAATTTTGATTTTGGTGGATAGAGAGAATTTCTTTTTTTTTATTATTGGTAATTACTCTGAAAGATATTATCTATGACAGATGATGTTTAAGTGGTCCTTAAAAGTATATATATAAAAAAAAATATGGTAATCCGACAAAAAAACTTAAGCTTAAGCTTTGAGAGATACATTTTTATGTTATTTTCTTGATACGTGAATAATTTAATAGCTCTGTGGGCATTTTAATTTAAAAAGAGAACATTTTGTGAACCGTTTGTTAATTGTTTTGCTTAGTACCCTCACAACAGAGATAGGCAAATACTACTCTCAGTACTGAGCTCCAAGTATTTCACTCAAGTAATTACCAAAGAATTTAATTACTGATTCAGTTGTCAAACGATTTACTGAAGTAGTGGTTGAATTCTCAATAGTGATTCAATTTGAGTAAAATACTTGTTACTCGCTACTCAGAATACCATTTGCCAATATCTACCTTGCAGTAACAAATATGGACAAATGAACAAAAAAAGTTTTTATTTTGGAGGCTTTTGGACTATAGACATCTACCTAGATCCACCAGTGGTGCCAAACAGTAATAATATAAAACAAATATAAAATAAATCGAAAAACAATAACCAATTTTTTTTGTTTATTTTTTCACTTTTCTTATATGTAATATCACGGATATGACCGATTACAATGATTATATTATTTGGTGTAGTAACAGGTGTTAGTCATCGATTATGTATGCAAATAATATGATTTGATTACTTAGGCATCACCGACTGGCCTTGGCATTAAATTGGAAAGTTGTAAGATGAGCTGCTAAGAACATAGTTTGGTGTCGAAAGGCTGCAATCTTCTAATGGGTACCTCAACGAGAAACATCGACACTTTGAGGTGATTCAGAAAGGTGTTAAGTGCAAGTATGTAATTTTGAATGGGAGTGGGAAATATATATATGTTCTATCATGGAAAAGGTGCAGTTTTAAACCCTTGGTGTATCAAAAAAAAATTTTCTCGATCGCAATACTTACACTTACTATATATTACATATATACGTAAGTGAAAGTAAAAATATTTAAAAATCGCGATATCTCTACTAATAGTGCTTCGATTTCGATGAAACTTCTTTTGTTTTTTAGGCAATTTAAATACCTTTGAAACATCTTATCACAACATTCCCAAAAAAGTGTATACTTTTTGAGTTATTCGGAATTTAATTTTACCATCCCTCGTAACTTTTTTTCAGCTTCTTTTCGCTGATGAATGTTATATAGATAAATTTGAAGGGTGTCGAGAAAATGACATTAGCGAAGTTTCAATGAAATCGGTACATTCGTTTAGGCGCTACAGTCTATAGCTACGTTTTTCTGCATTTTTATTTTTTTTCTCCTTTATTAACTTATCAAATTCTTTCAAAAGTTATATTTAGCATTTTTTCGTAACTCTGAATAATGCGAAATAATTATCTTTTTAAAATAAACCATATTAAAGGTACTTTAGAGGAAGACGTATATGAACATTGGGCATTTAAGCCCTGTAAAGTGACATCAATGGGGATAAGACCTAATTTATATTAAAGACCACTTAATTATACAATGATACACCGAGTTTAATCAAAATCGTTAGAGCCGTTTTTGAGAAAACTGTGAAAATGTGTTTCAGCGTTGATATAAAGTGGCACTTCCGGTTAGCCGATTTTAAGGAAAAAGTTGCCGTCACAACTAAGGCATATACCTATCTTAAATACGTGATATCAGTTTCATAGGACTTTTCGTTTTTGAGCTAGACTGCTAACATACAAACACACAGACACACAGACCATTTGTCAGGACTTGGTCATTTAGACTCAGGGTACCTCAAAACGTATAAATCCGTCGAAAACTGAGATTCAAAAATTTTCTCGATCGCAATACTTACACTTACTATATATTACATATATACGTAAGTGAAAGTAAAAATCAATCAGTTTTAATAATAATGTTCTGTGTGCATTGATATTTAATTATCAGGCGACGAAGACCTAGCCAAAAGGTGTAGAAAGGGGAGTAACATGTCGGACAGGACAAACACCACTTCTTCAGGAGCGCAAGGAGCTGAGGACCGCCCTTGAACCTCCTGATTACCTGGGAAGAAAAAACTTGTCAATCTGTTAAAGGCCCCGATTTACACTGAATAAGGGGAAACCTGTAGCCCTAAGTAGCCTTCTTCTTCTTCTATTTCTTCCCCCCGGGGTCGTTTGTTCTCCAGCTCCTGCATTATTCCCTCCCAGTCATGGGTTAGGCATGAGATGTCCTGTTAATTGTAATTGTACACCGCTCAGGACCCACTACCGAGTATGGGGCAGTATATGGCCTTGGTTAGTCAATTGTTATATTCATTTATATATTTATATATTGATTATTTTTTTATTAATCAATATATATTAATAATCTAAAATGGCTTTAGAAAAACTATAATCCGAAGCTTTTGCACAAATTCAAGAAACAATAATTAAATAGAAATTAGTGGTGCCCAAAATCGGTCTTGGTCTTACACTTTGCAAGACCAAGACCAAGGCCGCCTAACTGTTGCAAGACCAAGACCAGGACTATTAAAAAAAATCGATTTTTTAAATAAAAATCAAGGCAAAATAGTTTACTAATACTTGAAAATCTTAGTTACTAAATGTTAATAATTGATATAACCGATATACTTTTGCATTTAATTCCTCTAATTTTTCATTCGGGTTTAGTTAGGTTTCTCCTATCTAAAAAAATACAGTAATATTTTCCTCCACTTCGATTATGGCTGTATGGTGTACGGTGGACTCTCGGGAGATTCCAAGGCCAAACTTAAACGCCTAATGAATTTTGCACTACGATTTGTTTTCGGAATCTCAAGGGATACGCATATTACCCAGTATTACACTGAGTTGAGGTGGCTCTACCCATCCTATCGCCGTCAGTACTTCCTAGCCACCTTTCTGTACCAAATCATTAGAACTCATCGACCCTCCTATATTTTTCACAGCTTACAATTCAAATACTCCATCCAATCCCGTCCCACTAGATCTCGTACTTCCGACCTCTATCCTCCTCCTCACCGAACTGCTGCGTTTGACAAATCCTTTGCAATAAAAGCCGCCTCCCTCTGGAATTCCATCCTTGCTGATATTCGACGATCTCAATCAGTGTCCTCTTTGAAACCTCTCCTCTTTAAACACCTACTTCTCTCTCAATCCGACTGATTGCGAAATATACTTAAGAGAAATATCTAAGCACCCCCCGAGACTACCTCAATTTATTTAGGTTATTTTTAGTATCTCATATATGTACAATTTTCTTGTTCTTTTCTTTCTCTTCTTCAATAATTTTAGTTTTAGTCAACTCTTATTGTAAATATATAATCCAATTGTAACCACACAGACATACAATCTGTATATATAATTTGTTCTAAAGGGACAACTGTCCCAGAATAATAAGATATTTTTTTCATTTCATTCATTTCATTAATATATGTATTGTAATAAGCTAATAAGCTGTTGCGAGACTCTTGCGCAAGACCAAGACCATGACCAAGACTGAGTTTGCAAGACCAAGCCAAGACTCGTCTCGGTCTCTCATTTGGGCAACACTAATAGAAATAAAGATTGTTATATTGAACAATAAATCTGCATCTCTAAATTATAATTTCGGTTATAACTATTACTAATAGTGTAATATATTACTTGTCAACAAAGGGAAAGCTTCGGTGAAGCATCACCAGATGGTCACCAGTTATATAGTTTAATCATAAGAAATATTAGTAAAAGCGAAATTCTACAAATTTGTTTAGATATCCAAGAAGTGGAACATATCTTCGACCATTACGGCATTACACAAAAGGAAAAAAATGAATTAACTTTCCAACAAAGGCTTAAGACTCAAAGCCAATACATTAATTAATTTGAAGATCCATCTACCATTAGTAAATAATTTCTGAACAGTCTCATTACAGATTAGTCGTCCTAAATTCATAATTAAGAAAATAATATGGTAAGAAATGAGACGACGCAGCGGAAGATTTGTCGATAGTTGTGTGAAATCGATATCAGTAAAAAATTCAAGAAGATAAGAATCATTATATTTTATCATACCATACCTATACTGTGAAAGGATAATCAATTTAAATTTTCCATATTTTTTTTGCACGTGTGGACATTAAAATGTTTGTCTGAAGAGTAAATACCATATGAGTAAGGCACACATTAATTTTGTCTTAAATAGTTGAGTATATTGAAAATTGAATGCAATAAGAAGGATCAATTAAAAATAAATTTTATAGTGAGTTATAAGGTAGATAGGATATCATAAATTATACAACAAACAATTGTACCCACAATTTCAACTAATTGTTCAACGACCATTGCATGCCCAATATTCTGCTATCAACATAACTATTTATAGCATAGACTTTATTAAATTTATATACAAATTTTTAGAAATAACTACACAACTATTCTTTAAAGTTTAAACAATTATATACCCATATTAAATACACCGTGTGTAAAATCATCATCATAAAATCTAAAAAAGGGAACCTGAATTTTTCGTTAGTAATCAAAATTTTAAAATTCCTTTTTCTTGGGATCGTGGAGCTCCTATCTTGTTTTGGGCATCACATGGATGGTTAAAGAATTTTTTTTAAATTATCAATGTTTAACATAGGTTTTTTAGATTAGAATACTTGTTTAAATCAATGTCTTGGTAACATCCATTCACGGTTTTCGATGTTTTCAATCGACACTAATGAAGACATGCAGATATGTCTTATTACTTATATATTGTAATTATATTGTAATATAACTCTTTTATGGATTATGCTGCCTTTTTATTCTTTCAGTAATAGTCATGTTATGCGGAGCAGAAAAAATATCGCCAAAATATTAATTTGTATTTTTTGGTTTATTCTTCATCCTGCAGAAACAAATAAATACAAGAAGTCGGAGTACGGACAAAGGAGTGTTGTCGAGAAATGAGGCTGCATCTGCCGACTATCTGAGCGGACTAATGTACTCCAGATATCTCCTGCTCTCTTTATGAGATAGGCTTTTAGGGGAAGAGATGGGTCCCTTCTTAAATCACTCTTCATCCATTCCTCTTTGGGGCTATTAAGATCTTACCTCTAGTCTTCCTAGTGAGTCAACTAGGTCTACTCTTCGATAATAATAGGTGGACAGTCTATCATAGATGATTAGTTGTTGAACTAGGATTCTATAAATTCCAACGAGTAAAATTATCCGAAGAGGCGCTTGTTTAAACAAAAATCCTATGTCTATATCACAGGTGGAAAACATCAGATCTCCGCAAGTATTAGCGTTATCTTTATTAATCTAGCAATAGAATTAATTAATATTTAATTATTTAGGTTACGAAACTTATTAAATAAATAGAATTATGGGGAATATATGTATATGGGTGCATATATGAGAGAATTACTTATAAAACAAATTAGCAACAGTAAACTATAAACAAATATTGCAGGTTTAAAAACGTTCATCGGCTATGTTCTAAATAGACATTTCAACAATTTCAGAACTGCTTCAAAGCAGTACAATAACTTCCATTAATGAACTATCATACAGCATATTTTTTTATACGTGACACAAATAATAAACTATTCTTCAGCTCACCCCGAAACAGTGTTACAGCTCGTCAGTGATAAATACTCGTGCCTTAAATCTTGTATATTTTCGTACTATTGCTCCTTAAAAAATCCTACTATTCGTACCGCTCAATGTTATGTTTTTTAAAAAAAGTAAAATTAGGTCAAAACTTTGCTTATTAACTCAATTCAACTTATTTTAGAACATTTTTTAAACTATTTTAAGTTGATGGGTCAAGAAGAAAAACAAGTTTATTTATTATTTAATTTAATGTTCAAAGTAAGTAAGATAGCAAACATCCATTATCCGAATGAGATCTCTGCTATTTGTCTTTTTGTTGAACGTGTCAAACCAACATTAACTGTCATAAATTTTTGGTAAGAGTATGATGTTTTTTATATTGTTAAATAGGTAATGATTTACAACGAAAAGTTGCTATATTTGGATATTAAAAAATCATAAAGAAATTATTTACTGTTTTATATTTGTTTTTTTTGTCAGTCAAGACCTTGGTAAATGTTGAATGAAAAATTGAATGATACTAACACCCCTATATATAATATAATGATAAATTTCTAAATAGTGTTTTTTCCATAATTAATTATTTTTTTTATTTTGAATGGAAAATTTCTAGCTTGAAACTTTCTAGTCTTTGTTAATTAGGAATTTACGGAAATATATATTGTACATATTTTGAAGTTGTTTTTTTTTTCTAGTTCATGCATATTTTTACCATTCACTTCTGTTTTGCCTTTCAAATTTATCAACTTTTTTAAATTAAAGTAATCTAGATTAATATAAATAATATGTAGTATATTTCATGTGATTAAGTAACTAACTTTCAATCAAGATTCTATTAAGCATTTCACAAATTCAAACATGACTCTATTGGATACATAACATGAACCGAAACAGTTAAGAGCGATTATATTCCAAGTCTGCTATTAGATACATAAATAATGAAAACCAATAATTATGCTTGCTTTTGAAATACGACTTAACTATCATGGACGACCTTGCCTAAAAAAAAGTACGTACCAATAAAGATCTAGATCCGTCCGAGGGGAGCTTAGGCTGCATTTGATCGGCAATAATTTATTTTTCAAACGGTACTCGTAAATCTTCTACAAGAAACGGTGATTCAGGCAACAGTCTAGGATCGTGTCGAGAAAAGAAGCTTACGACGAAGACCTTGAAATGGTTAAGGGTACATTACTAGGAACCGTATTATTTTAAACCGAGTACATCTATATAAAGAACTGAGAAGGAATAAATAAATCAGAGATTAAAACGGCAGTGGCCCCACGATCTTTTGTAAATATATATATATATTGGATTACTGGCAATGGCCACATTCTCCACTCAAGTTCTGAGCGTCTGTAGCTCTAGTGCCTTCCATCAGTCTCCACTGGCTTCCAATAACAATGGCGCGGCTGGGAAAGCATTGGGGTCTCCAGGGGTCCTGCCTTGGCTTTCACATTTGGGGAACAAAGCATGACTCGGAATCCCCTGGGCGAATGTGAATATTGTATATAGGTGTGAATGGGTTTTATATATTTCTATTTCATTTAGTTTCTCTCTCCATTTTTTTTTTTTTTACTTATGTATGTTAATTTTCTTATTTTACTTTCTACAACTCTTTTCTTTTATCTCCATTTCAGTTATCATTTGTATGTATATACTGTGTGAATGTTTACTGTAGCCCTAATATTAATGCCCTCCGAATGTATTAATTTTCAAATAAAAAAAAAAAAAAAAAAAAAAAAAAAAAAATATATATATATATATATATATATATATATATATATATATATATATATATATTAATATGCATCCAGTATTCTGGAGTTCTACCTTATAATAAAATATAAACTTTAATTCCATATCTATAATAATAAAATATTTTTTACTGTTAACACTGTATTTTATAATTTATTAAATTTAAGGTACATGAAATATTCCTTTCTAACTCGTAGTTATATAGGACACCCAATTCTACTACCGACCCTAATCATCTCGGATTGACACTGTTTAGTATTACAAAATATCTGCGTAATAGCAGGCTCATCAAGAGGGTTAAAAAACAAAAACTAAACAAAAAGGAATCGACCTCGTCCTTAATTTAAACAGTCCTTTCTCGAAGCGGAAGGACACTAGGATCTTATCCAGGATGCCGACTTACCAGGACATCATCACTTTACTTGAGAAAATTTCACAACGAATTAGATTTGAAGAACCCTGAAGTTGGAGAAACTTTGACTCATTATAAATGAGGCTTTTAATATAGAATGTATGTTTTTAATTTTATAAGAAAGTTCAATATTTAATAAACCAATTTGGTCAGTGATATATAATTGGTCAATATATATATTGTTATGAGATGATTGGTTGGAGTGTTTAGTCAAAAGAATGTAAAAATAAATACATTACATTTATTTTTACATTTTTTTTTATTGAACACTCCAACTAATCGCCTCTTCAATTATTCATATTTTTTTATTCGTTTAATATGATTTTTCGAATATAATATTTCTTTTTAAAATTTCATAGCAACACTAAAATCAATGATTTAATTTTTGGAGGGATTTTATTTTTAATTAAAATGGTAATTGATCTAGACAAACAAGAAAGAAAATATAAATTTATTTTAAAGAAGTCCTTGAAGACATGGACAAAAAAAAAAAAAAAAATCAGGGATAATAATAATTTTAGGGATAAACTATTTCTATTATTTTCTTGAAACGTACTTTGATTTAATGGTTACGTTGTAATTAGAAAATTATACGTATTGTGATTGTCTAAGAATTTAGCTCTGATTATTCAGAGAAATAAACATGGACAAAAAAAAAGTATATTTTTCTATTTTGGAGAAGGAGGCTTTAGGGCAGCCATAGAGTTTAGAATAAATAAATAAAGTGTATTCAATTATATGTAAAATTGAAGCCCTCCAGTGGTTTCCACCAGTACTTGCTTATAAATTTTCCATAACTGTTTCTAAAAATTTATATTGAAATGGATACTCGGAAATTAAAATTTTTTTTTTTAATCTTATTAAAAAATAGATGAGAAATAGTAACTTTTGTCTGAATTTTAATTTCGAAAGGCTTGAAAGAAATGAGTATAATAGTAGTAGTATTTGGTTCAGGATATATGATTTAATATAGTTTGTAATGGGGACAGGGTGGTCGAGCGGGCTAACGCGTGTGCAGAGCACCTTATTACTCTACAACTTGATTACAGATATAATTTAATAAAATAATTAGGTCGCGTTCCGGTACCAGGGAGACTTTCAACTCTGTCATTTAACCCCCTGACGCGGGATAATCACGTATAGCCTAAAAGACGAGGAAAATGAGGACAAAAAAAAGTTTTAATATAGTTTAAACTTTAAATATGACTACGAATTAATTTAAATATCAAACACTAACGCGAACTGTTGACAATTTTACTGATGTGTCTTCAACAAGTAACTTAAATATTTAGTATTGAGGTAAGGCAATAGTATTGAGGCTAAAAGTGTGCATTCATACAATACATACAAAATGAAGAAATAACTATGCATAAAAAATATTTAAAAAAAAACAGAAAAAATAAATAAAAAGTAAATGTATTAGAAAAATAAGTAAAATCAAATAATCCGTCTTAAAAACATTTAAACCTATGTTCATTTTTTTCTTCTTTAGTTACTAATAGCAAACAATCAAAAACTATTCTTAGAGATAAAAATTAATTTAAATGTTTGAAAATTCATATGGGCAAATAGATAAACAGTCAAAGCATATTAATGGCAAAATAATTTTTTTTAAAAAGAAATTTTAGAATTTAGTGTTATTCCTTTTTTGTTAGTTGAGGAATTATATAATCTGTAATAAAAATAATTAATAAGTAAATCTGAACAATATGGCGTATCAATAGATAATGAAGACTAGGTAAGTTGCGGAGTAGAAAAGGTCAATAAGTATTTTAAGACTAAAATTATTCAAAGAGAAATAACTATATATAAAATAAAAATATTTTTTCCAATAAAATATATTGGAAAAGTAAATAAAAATAATGTAAATCTTCTTAAATATATTCATACCTATTTACAATATTTACATTTTCTAGGGAAGTCAAGCTTTGTCCTCCACGTGTGGAAGGCAAAACAGGACTCCAGGAGATCCCAATAACTTCCAACCGCGTCAATGGTATTGGAAGCTATTGTAGACTAAAAGAGAGGAACGTACTTTAAATGACAAATAAAAGAGAGTTAATTAGGGAAAACGATAAGTTTTCTCTAACGTAGAGTTCGAGAAGCAGCTCGTTCGACAAATGGTGCCATCCCTTAACTAGCATTCCCAGCTTTTACTTTATTCAAGGATTTGTCATCGTGATATGAATTATCTTTTTCCATATATATTTATAAATTTGAATCGCCTATTTATATTTATATCATGCTGTTTACTTTGAAGTATAAATAACAAGATGAAATATTACCGTCATAAATCGAATACGCAATTGAAAATAAATCATCGAGATCAATTTACGATCGATGAGGAAACGTCAATGTTACCATTGGGTTGAAAGATATATAGATTCTGAATATATTTAAATATATTAAAGTCGATAAATTGTCAATTAGAAAAAAATAACAATTAAAAGTAAGGGCTCCCAGAAGAAGGGTTTACGACTCCTGTAACATCCACCAGGCGTCATCAAGGACTCGGAATTTGCAACTTCTTCTCCGTATTAAATGACCTTCTCGGTCTGTAGAGTCAGTCGTAAAAAGACAGATTGTTCGAAGCCATTGCAAATGAACTAATAAACATAGATTAACGAATCTATCCGTTACCATCTGCGAAACGGTATCCTTGAGGTTTTTTACAAGAAGAGCAATAATATTTGTTGCTTAAATGTTCTGAACCTTGAGCCAACTATACTATAGCGAGATTGTCATTTGGAGTCGTACTAAGTTATATAAGCATTGATTATAAAGCAAGAAAAAACAAAACAACTAAAATGAATAACTAAAAAATGAATAATAATATTATATATTTTGAACTTAATAAATGATATAACATAACTATTCTATTGTTATTTCTGTAACACTATAAATAAAGTAATTTATACATAAAAATTCATATCCAACGAATTATCTTTTTTAAATATTTCAGTTTGATATAAATTATATTTTATAAATTATTTCATTATATTTTTTAATTAATAAACTGAATATCGTTTATACCGAGAATTCGTCTTCAAATTATTAATAAATAAAAATTCATTTTTAAAGCAAAGCTCCTAATTTGTTTGCTAAAATTCGCTTTGAATTCTATCGACAATTTTTAATTACCAAAATTATATAACAAATCTTCAATAACGTTACTTCAAAAAATGAACAAAAAAAATTGTTTTATTAATAATAATATTAAATAATATTAATATGTAAGTAACCAAGAAGTTACTTCACAATCACTATAAGTATTTGTAATATTACAAAATAATTTATTATGTAAGTTTATTATATGTTGATTACTTTATTTATATTTGTTAACGATATAGCAAATTCGAAAAAGTTTCTGTATATTTTTAGTTTTAATTACATTTCTCCTTATTATTTTTTCTTTCTCATTAACGATCAACGAGGAAGAAGTATTGATAGGGCACAGAAAATGCTAAGATGAGGAGAAAAATCAAAAATATTAATGAAAAGAAGGAGGAAAATGTTAACAAAGAAGAAGAATAGAAAATACAAAAACAATAGATGAATAAAAGAAAAGTAGATAAAAAAAAAAACAGATATCTAATAATATATAAACATATATTTAAATGATGGATACTAGCCTTATGATGATATATATAAGTTTTTTTTTTTTTTTTTATGTATCTCCGTGATTAATGAGTATTATATATATATTGAAATCTCAGTAATTCGAATATAGGTAGTCCAAACACTCACTAGCGGATCCAGGATATAATTTTGGGAGACGGGACTTCAGCCCGAAAACTTTTTTTCCATAAAAATAACGATAATTACTTTGGAAAAAAAGAAATAAACTAACTGCCTACATGAAATAGTGTTTAAATGATTCCTTAAGTCCTTTTAAATGTGGTTACATGAACAATGATACTTAAAGAGATAATTTTTAAATATATTTTTCCATAAAACATGGTTACATTTTACCATTTTGGGGGGCTTCAGCCCGAAAGCCCCCTCCCCCACCCGTAGATCCGCTCGTGCAAACACTCTATTAATCTGAATTCTTCCCGTATAAAAAATGAAAGGAGGAGGTTCGAAATTTCAGAAAGCACAAACGTATACAAGTCCATTGTTTGTTTATTTTCCGATAATCACTTTATCTTTTTTTATTTTAATTTTAATAAAAGTAAACTTTTAAGATGTATCTTGTTTCAATCACAGTATTCAAGGGAGCAAATGACGCGGTCTGTAATTTTTTATGTATATATATTTTTTTATTGTATGCAATTTACTCAAACACCCTCTGTAATATGAGCTATTTGGTTTGAGCAATAACATTAAATATTTTGTTTACTTTTTTTCTGATTTATTTACTGACTTTATTTTATGCAGTAAGTTGTATGTTAAATTGACTCTGTTATTTTTCTTTAAAATAAAGTTCAGAAATGAAAAAAATAAAAAATAAATAACAATTAAGTGCTAACCGAATCTGTCGGAGCGAGACAACTTTGTAGGTTTGCTTCTTGACACACCAGTTTACACTTTGGTTTAAAATGACCTCTATCTATCTATCATATATTTATACGAACTAATAAGTATGCTTTGGAAAACTATAAATTATATAAAAGATAAGAAGGAGAAGATTTATGAGGAAGAAAAGGTGAGGAGGAGCTGAGAGGAAGGGCAGAGGACAATATACTTGTTAAGGGAAGACTGTCAATTAATTTCAGGTAGAATGGAAGCAGGACCGTCAATCTCGAAGAGTGGCGGGACAATGTGGCGCGGCATTCCCGCTGGGGACTGATCTATTAACGCATTCATTTGTAGCGGATTCCACCAGCTCCATTATCTAATCCAGGATTCTTGTAAAAAGCAACTTTTTAACTGTCCGTGTCGTCGCGGTTAAACTATTTAAGGACATCTTGTGCGCGGGTAGCTACCCGGATTCCTACCAGTAGTTGCCTTAATTTACGTCTCCGCCACGCGGATGCTAATGCGGTATGATAGTGTCCGAGGACATCTTCGACCAAGGTTAGTTACTTACGATACTTACTGTGATGGCATTTTATTTTGTAAACTTGGGTAGTTTAATAAGATTTTCGACAATTAGAATTAAATAGGTACATAAGTTATTTTTACACTGATCTTCAAACTCCATTTTCTTCTTTTTTTTTACTAAAATAATAAACAGACTAAAACTTTCTTAGAGATAAAAATTAATTTAAACTTTGAAGAAAACTTCCCATTAATTACAAAAGACTCATATACTTGACTATAATAACGCCCATTTGGACATACGGAGTTGAGCTAGGGTGCTCCACTAAACCATCGAATTCCTCTCGCATCTTGTAAGGATTTTATCGAGAATGGAGAACCTTAGAATTTAAAACACTTTTTTTTTCGATTTATAAATGGAATCTTGAGATGTTTAAGATGCTCGAAAAATACAAATTAATTAAATTTATCTAAACAAATATTAAGAACCTATAATTAATTTATCGTTCGTGACGATAATAAGTACTTAAATATATTTTTTTGTTTACCTGACACACACTTCCTATATAAAATTTGTTTTCGTTAAAAATGTATTTAATAAAACTTAACATTTAAATATCGATGTTGAGCTATGGGGCTCCACCAAACCTTCAAATTCCTCTCGTATCCAATCCTTACAATCCAAAATCCTTCGTAAAATCCTCAATGCTCCTTAATTTGTCACTAATAAAATCATCCATAAAGACCTTAATGTTCATCATGTTTCAGATCTGGCCCAATCCAGATACCTATCCTTTCATAATAAACTTCAGAATCATCCCAACCATCTCTTTTCTAACCTTGCTTCCTCTTCAATTCCTGATAACCCTCTGAGGCGTCTGAAAAGAAGATGGCCACGTGATCTCCTAATGTAGTCATATCATTAGCGTGCTACCATTGGGTAGTTAAACACTCAGCAAGTGTTTTCATGTCATTATATCCATTATGTCCAAATTTACTAGATGTATTAATTTAATACAGATGTAAATATCATTAAGAAATTAAGAAATAAAAAAAGGTTTGAAGAATTCATACGAAATATGAGCCAATTGATATACGGTCAAAGCATATTTTTTCACCTTAAAAAAAGTATATCGATCGAAAATGACGACTAGCAAAGTTGCGCCTGATTATGAATTATCTCAATATAAAAAACAGATACACTAAATAAAACATACTAATTTTCTATTTCATAAGGAAAGTATGTCCATTGCTGTCCTCAAATATGAAAATATTAATTTTATCTAACTGAAAGATCGTTCACAACTTGCGATGAATACTGAAATTTTTAGCGTAATTTGAATGGCAATGTACATATTCGGAAATAAACTTTCATGATCCCACAGAACAATTAATTCTTCAGGCTTCTTTTTTCCTTGAAGACATTAGCCTCTATATAGAACTTCCAATATTTTTTTTCTGAACTCAATTTTCAACATACAGCTTTCAAAGGGATATTGTATATCGGCATTTTGTACGGTACACCGTGTATTTACATAATTTCCAAGAGAGTTTCACTAGTACGCCGCACAGTGGTCTCAGAGCGTAAAAAAAAAATTAATAATTGCCACCAGCGATATTGATTCCAATATCCGATGCAGGTAGGAACAGAAGATTTGTGTAATAATTTAGGAGGAGCATATATACTCCATCTATTTAGGTTTTGTTTGAATATCTGATATGCCTCGGTTCACCTTGATTACCAAATTGATAAATAGATATCCTTCAAAATTAGCAGTTAATATGAAGTAACTCGGTGTGCAAAAGTCGATTACACACCAGCTGTAACTGCTAACAGCCATGGCTATAAACTGATACCATAAATTGAGACTAAGTGGGTTTATTGAGTGCTTAACCTACAAAAGGAATCGCTACTGCAATAAATTATCCAGCACTCTAAGCTAAATAAGCTATTTTTAAAAATATAGTAATCATGAACATAATTAACATATCCAATAATTATTGGAATGATTGATTCATCAATTCAGAGAATAATCCTAATAGTTTCTTTACGAAGCCCTGGCATATTGCTAAATATTGTACGCATTTATAATAGTTTACAATACTATTATATAAGTATAATAAAATTTTATATGCATCACATGGCTAATGTGAAATATATATAGGAGGTGCAGAAATTGGCTATAAATATATATAAAGATCTATAAAGCTCTCATGTTCACATAAATTTGAGATTCATTGCTGAGATAATATATTGTGGGAAGTTGATAATTTATTGAACAATAAAGAGCATCTTATTTAGCAATAATGTTCAGCTTCATTCTTTTAAGTATGTAGAGACAAGCAATGTATTGTAAATTTGTAGTTTATACTTTACTTTTTTTTATCTTTTATGTATAATATATATTTCATTATAGGTAAAATATATATTAAATCATAACAAAAGATTTCTTTCAGTCTACATTAGGAAATTTTTCGCGCGAGTCAGATTAACCTCATTTTATGGACATTAGTATGTTATAATTTCCACTCACCATCGAATGTCCCAGATACTCCGCAGCGTTGTCTGAGATGTACAGCAGCTTCCCGTTCTGAGTCATCATCATCAGGAAGCCACTGAGAGCCTGCAAAAAGAAATAAGAATTAGAAGTGGAAAGATAACCAAGAGTAAAATTTAAAAAGTTTTGTCTGAAAAATATTTGATGTAGCATGATAAATACATGTCATTAATGGCGTAGTGTAACTCTGATCTATACAATTAGAACATATCAGACCACATGGTGAAAACTTCGGACTGGCAAATTACGAAGGATAGTGTTAAATAGTGTTGCCCAAAATCGGTCATGGTCTTGCAAAGTGCAAGACCAAGACCAAGGCCGCCTAACTGTTGCAAGACCAAGACCAGGACTGGTAAAAAAAAAATCGTTTTTTGACTGAAAATTAAGCCAAAATAATTACTATAAGTAATGAATTAGTATAACCAATATATTTTGCATTTAACTCCTCTAATTTTTCATTCGGGCTTACTTAGGTTTCTCCTATCTAAAAAATACAGTAATATCTCTTCAGTAATAAGCTAATAAGTAACTGCAAGACTGTTGCGCAAGACCAAGACCATGACCAAGACTGAGTTTGCAAGACCTAGACCATGACCAAGACTGAATTTGCTTGACCAAGATTGGTCTCGGTCTAGCATTCGGGCAACACTAGTGTTAAGTAGTTGGTAAGGAAGCCCCATTCTCAAACAACTGTAATAGTGGGTGAGATTTTCAGCATCCGTGCTCGACAAATATTCAATATTTACTTAACAATATTTATTTGTCTAACAACATTCACAATAAATTTATCATTAATAAAAATGTATTTGAAATTGATACCTATGACAATATCCATACGATTCTTAGGACAAAGAGATTAATTATAAATTAGCAAATGCATCACATCCACTTTATCTTTATTTTAGATCTATTAAGCTTAGAACTAATCTAATTAAACTAGATTAAAGAACGTGAAATATACTGTGAAAAAATTCAAACATTAAAACAAAATTATGGAAATATTAATAACGAATTTGATTAATATTATATATTCTTTATTAATATTTTATGATTAATAACAGTTGACTTAAGTTGTGAAAGAGATGGAAACAGATTGAAGTGAATCGATTTTGTAAAGTAAGATAAATTCATTGTTGACAGATTATCGTCAACATTTTCGATTTTACAATCAGTACAAACAATAAAATAAATTACATGACTGAACTCATAAGTAGAGGAGCTTATTTTTTAATTATTATATTTAATCTATATAGGATTATGTATTTTTCAAAAACTCCATTTTAATCTCAAACTTTTGGATTTATTTTAAATTATCATATTATAAATGAGTTCTTAATTTGCAGGTTGAATGTTTTGATGAAGAGAAGAAAAGAATTCTTCTGGTGATTTAGAGGAAAAAGGAAATAAAACAAAACATTTTATATTTAATAAAACAATTACTACCATATATATTTTTGGAATTTGTTTTTAGAAAAAATGTTTTTATGTAACTAATGTTTTGCTTTTTAAAAGAAGAAACTGAGTTTTGAAAATGGCTTTTGAAGCCGAAACGTTAAATAATAATTTTTAAATGTATAAAGAAATATTTTAAATGAAAATAAAAAATATTAAACCAAAAAAACTGTGGGATTAAAATGAGGTTTTTGATAAATACATAATCATATATAAATTAAACATAATAGTTATTAAAAAAACTTACAAAAATAAGAATGACCTTAATAAGATTGTTTATTATAATAAGAATACAACTTTATTGCGAATGTCATACGCCGGCATATACAGTCGTTCCTTTAACACCACTGGTACATTCCGTCAAAAAGGAATACTTTTATGAAACTCAATGAAAAACGATTCCTTTAAGGCAATTTGGTCGTAGAGACGCATGTATAAAAAAATAACGATATTATATAATTGAAACAGTTCCGATACCTACTTTATGTTTACCTCATATTTAGTGTAGTCCAAATGCGAGACGCAAGTCTTAGTCTTGCGCACTCAGTCTTGGTCTTGCGCAAAAATCCTGCAACAGTCTTGCAGTTACCTATTAGCCCACTACTACAGAAATATTACTGTAATTTTGCAGATAGGGGAAACCCAACTAAGCCCGAAAGAAAACTTGGAAGAGTTAAATGCAAAAGTATATTAGTTGCGCCAATTCATTACATATAATAACTAAAGGCGGTCTTGGTATTGGCCTTGCAAACTGCAAGACAAAGACCGATTTAGGGCAACGTTGTAAACGTTAACGTATTAAAAGAGTAAGAAACATCAAATTAGTTTAAGAGAAGAAGAATCGTCAAACTATTTCTGTAATCAAATTGGTTGAAAGTAGTCCTTTTTCATCAAAATAGTCCTTCAATTGAGGTATAAGAACGACTACGCATACCACCCTCAGTTTTCTAAATATTATTTTTGTTTTTTTATGAATAAAATAAAAAAGAATTGATAAATAATAATTTTGACTAATACTCTGATATTTATCTTCTAAAGGCGCCTTCCATTTAACGAAAAAATATAAAAATATATATCCAGCAAGATAAATCAACATGAGCTAAAAAGAAAATTCAACCAATATCCGATACTACTAATAATCTCTCCCCCTTCCGAAGATACAGACGGGATAGGTCTCCAAATACATAATAAATAAAATACATAAGTGGCTCGGTGTATAATTAGAGAGGCGGAGGAGTTGAGCTATTAATCTGATAAAGTCGGAGCTGTTGGAAGGAGGAATCTCAAGTATGGCACACACCTCCCGCTCTATCCTCTCCAGTCATCTCACGGCAAATAGCCTGTCCATAATGTTAATGCTACACTTTAGCCCCGTCCAAGCAATAATGATTGCTTTCCTCTTCCAGTTCATCATTTTAGCTTCAGTTTTTCTTTCTTTATTTTTTTTTTTAATAGTTAAAACAAAAGCAACTACAGTTCATTTTACAGAAATAGGCTTTGACATGGCCGGGGTAAAGACACATTTTTATTTAAAATTATTGACATCAGTCTAAAATCTTCGTGAATAGCTTCATCTCCATCTTCATCGTAACCTACAAGTTCGTTATTTGCAGGGGGCGGGGTGGCCGAATAGGCTAAAGCGTGTGTAATAGACCGCTAGTTGCCTGGCAACCGGATAACAGAGATTTGAGATGATATAAAAAGTACGAGTTCGCGTCCCGGTGCCGGAGGGGATTTTAAATTCCCCGCCCTCATCCCCCGGCCCGGGAAAATCCCGTATAGCCTAAAAGGCGAGGTAGGGAAGAACAAAAAAAAAAAAAAAAAAAAAAAAAAAAAAAAAAGTTCGTTATTTGCCAAAATTCTCGTAAATGGGTCGTTTTCAATCTGGGGGTCGATAATCATTATCTATTTGATGACAGCGATGGGCAAATGCTTTTTTAAGTACCAAGTATTATACTCAAATACTGACCTTCTTAGAATATCAAAGAATTTAAATACTACTTCAGTTAATGTCAACTGGTTAACTAAAGTGGTAATTAAATTCCAAATTACTCCTGGAGTCATACTTTTCCCTCCACAGTTGGAGGGACAGGTCTGGTTTGGAGTTCTCTTGCCAAATTGTAGAAATTGTATATAGGTGTGTATGTGTTCTTTTTATTTATTTATTTTTAGGTTATTTTATTCTTATTGATTGTATATATATTATTTTTCTGTATAATTTATTTTATTTATTGTACATAGAGTGTGAATGTGATCTGTGAACTCTATTATAAATGTCCTAGAGACAGATTGTAATATTTTTCAATAAATAAGTTTAAAAAAAAAAAATTCCAAATAGAGATTCGATTTGAGTAAAATACTTATTATTCGGTATTTAGAGTAGCATTTGCACATCTCTGTTTGAAGATGAACTAAAAACTCATCAAAGCCCACTTGCTTTCCACTTTGATCATAAGATAATTTAATAAAAAAATCGAGTAAAAAGTTGAGCTAAAAAAATATTGGACCTTTTGGAATGTCCTCCATCCCTATCATCACTGGCAGATCCAGAATTTGATTTTTTTTGTGGGGGGGGGGAGACTTCAGCCCGATAGTTTTTTTTTTTTTTCATATATATACTTTTATAATTTTTCACAATATCTTTACATGTTTGTAATTAAACGTCTTAAGGAACATATATAAATCATTTATTTATTCTAGTTATTTTCTTTTATTCTTATTTTTATTATATTTTTTATTATATTGTAGCACTGAAGTTGGTTACCTATAAAACTTATTTAGCATTTCTTTCCAATTGTATTTAGTTATTAGAATATTGTTGTTTATTATAATATTGTAATACTGTACCCATCTGATTTCCTTAATATGTATATACTTAATATGTGATTTCCTCCAAAACTATGTATATACTCATTTTATTACTTAGATTGTAGTTTCTCTTTATTATAATAGTTCATCTGGCCAGATTTATTGTCAATCGGTTTAAAAAATATGCTATATTGGTTTAAACAATATGCTAGTTCTCTCTGTGATATACTACATGAAGTTTCTATAAATGAATTTGTTTATAAGATAGGTTCCACAAAGAAAAAGAAAATCCATGCTATCTGAAGGGAATAATAAAGCCATTATATTTTCCATTTTTTTTTTTTTTTTTTAAAGGTCGTTATAAATAATAGATTAGACTTTCAGAAATCTCCATTCCTGAGGGACCTAGTCCCAGAATAAAGATGATTTTCTATTTCTATTTTCTATAACGGTAATTACTTTGGAAAAAAAAAGAAAATAAACTAACTACCTATATAAAATAATGTTTAAGTGATAGTTGAGGTAATACTTTTAGAGATAGTTTTTTAATATTTTTCTCATAAAACAGGATTAAATTTTACCATTTTGGGGGAAGGGAGGAGCTTCAGCCCGAAAGCCCTCCCCTTAGATCCGCCTATGCCTATCACGTAAAATATTGATTTTATATAGGCAAAATGATCCAATATTTTTCAAAGCCACTTTTCTTTTAGATTTTACGATTCGAGTGGAAAGCAATTAGTAGAATAGTTTCAAGTATTCATGGTATTAATTACTGAGAATTTTGTTGGATAAAATAGTTGTAGGTTACGATAAGATGAAGTTTTCAGAACATTTAGGAAGTTTTGGACGAACGTTAATAATTTCATAAAAATGTTTGTTTTTTTTAAACTCAATTTTGTTTTTAATTAAATTTTTTTCTGAAATTTTTTGTCAATTTCGTAAGATACAATATTATAGACGTGGATTTTTTGAGATAAGACTGAATTAAAACTTTACGCAGTAGGCATTAATATTTTCGTTTTCTAGTCAAATTAATTTATACTTCCTTTTTATATCGCATATTACTTGATTTAAAAATTCGTCCTGAAGTTCCTCCCCTATCGCAGATCCCATCTCAATCATAAACAGCCGCTATCTCAAGCCGATATCTCTGGCAATGTAAATAGCCCGGTCGTTAAAGTCTCCAATAGAAATTCGGCCGTGGAGGATGAGCCAGTTACCTTGACATGCAAACTACTGTAACCGAATCCTGGAACCTGTTGCGTCTTCGGATCTGTTTAATTCTCATGGCCTATCGTCCTCCTCCACTCCCCATGCTAATTAATTTACTCCTTACTTTAATTGCATATGTTTTAAAACTGGATTTGCATTATACCAATTGCCTCCTCTGCAACTCCTTCTTATCTTCGTTGGAGGAAAAAAATAAAACTAATTACAGACGTCTTGTTTGAATTTATTACCCTTTTCAGAAAAATAAATAATTTTTTACATTAATATTTATTATTTACTTGTGTAATACAGTCTGCATAATTGTTTACTGTAACACCGAATCCATTAAATATTCCAATAAACACCAATTTTGGTATTAAGGAAATGAATATCGCAAATATGTACAATATAGATTTTTTTTTCAAATATATCGATATATTCATACGATATAGAAAATATTAGGGTTACAAATGACTATCCAACAATAATATCTATATGTATTATAATATGAATAGTTATCAAATATATTGACATATCAGTATTTTGGGACTTCATGTTTTTAATATTTGAAAGGAGGGTTAACATTAATTTAAATTAACGACATATTTAATAACAGAAGAAGACTCGAAATCAAGAGAGGATCTAAGAACGATGATTGGAAATGATAACACATTTAACGCCCAAATTATACCATTTTTAAAAGTAACAGTGAATGTAATAAAGTAATGGTGTCTTTTACCTGATGCTGCGATACACTGTGCCATAATGTTAAGTAAATAAAATAAATTAAAGAATTAACATTGAATTGAGGTCTTGGATTTTTAATTAATTTCATAGCAATAATTGGTATAATAAGTGGTAATAATAAACACACATGTTTGGTTTTATTATTACCATTAAAGAAATAATATAAAAGTCCTATATCCTAACCTAATATCCTTGCCTAAGTATTATCCTAACCTAAAGTTTTGAATACATATATTTAATAATTAAATATTTATATTTATTTTCTATTAACTCGTTCGCTGCCATGGAGATATCTCTTAGGCCGAAGTTACTCGTAGGTGCCAGCTACGAGTTAATACGTAGAACGTTGATGTTTTACCCACACCACATACGATCAAACTCATAGTATTCTTTGGGGATGGGCATAGTGGAACCGTTTTTGAAAATATAGCTTGACAGCTTCTTCTAAGCCTGTCATCGGTCATGTTGATTGTGGCCATGACTTCAATCAATGAGCTTGATGTATTTCTAAGTTATTGAGGACTTAAACAGCTTACAAATACCGGAGGACATACCGGGGAGCTTAGATTGTTATCCATGTTTTCGTTCATCAATACAAGAAGTCTTTCGTTGATTCTCAAACATTTTAGAAGATATTCAGAGCAGGCTAATGGGTCTATATGATGAAAAGATGTCCCTGTTCTATTCTTGTTATGTGAATCATCGTAATGTAAGAGTGCTTCATTTCTAAGGAAAATTTGGTCGTTATGAGTATTGCATTATAAAATTATGTCATGTATACTAAAGATTTACTTGGCATTTTCTGTAGCACTTTATCATTTATCAGGTCAACTTCGTTTGTCCTTCGTTTTACTTTACCTTAGCTCTAAAATTTTACTAATACATTTTTTTCTGAATCAGCTATAACAGAAACATCTAAAAGGTCTGAAGAGTACACAAGTAGGTTTTTCACTGTCAGTAACATCCAAATCATTTATGAATGGGCTTCTTCATGTCCAACAGGTTTATTATCGCCAAATCCTTCATTTTTGTTAATGATTCCTTTTAGTGGGTTATAAAAAAGTTTCGGATATCCAAAACGACGTCGAAACTCGGAATTGGCATGTAACAGACGACTTGCAGAAAAAGATATTATGTCCATGAGACCTTTTTTGGGACTTTCTTTGGAGAATATGCTAATGTGTTTTGATAAATTATTATAAGTTACCGTATAATTACAATAATGAAGTTCTGAATTATTGTCTCCTATCAGGAGCTTACCTGATTCAAACAGAAATGCTAGATGAATCCTATGAATATTAATGATATTATACCATAATTTTCACAAACTAAGACTTAACGACCATCAGGTTCCAGTTTCCTGCTTTCACTGAGGCAGTCCTTGGCGGACCTGACCACATCAACATGTCCTCCGTCCATCCCTGAACTCTCCTTTTACGTCGTCCTCAGCCTCTTGCATAAACTGTAACCGATGCATGATGTATAGTCTCCGCGATGGTATGTCTATCCAACATTTCGTTTAATTAATACTTTTAACCAAAACAGACATTGGTTGTTCTTTCTTACATCCTCTTTCCCTCACATGATCTCGCAAATTCTCATTCCAGAATGAAGTCATATTATTGAGTAAATATTGCATTAATAGCTCGTTTTCATATTACATGCAATAAGATATTTTAAAATTAATTTTCACACAAAAATTTATCAATTTTCTAAACTGCGTGGCGTCTCCTAACCACATATTTGCAATAGACAGGCGAATAGACATTTACTATGTTTTTTTAATTTGAGTAAATGTGTTTGTTATTCCACTTTATTTTGTCACCTAATTATCACGCTAATAGCAACATGATAAGAATATATTTCCGAAAAAAGTTGGAGCCCATTCTAACAGAAATATTGCTTAAATTTGAAACAGTATGAGCATTCCATAACTTCAGTTTACGAAGTAATACATAGCAATTTGACAAGATCAAGACTGCCTAACTGTTGCAAGACCAAGACCAGGACTGTTAAAAAAACAACCGATTTAAAAAAAAAATAATACAAAATAATTACTAATACTTGACAATCTTAGTTACAATGTGTAAAGAATTGGTATAACCAATATCCTTTTGCATTTAACTCCTCTAATTTTTAATTCGGGTTTAGTTAGGTTTCTCATATCTAAAAAAATACAGCGAGATCTCTGTAGTAATAAGCAAATAAGTAACTGCAAGACTGTTGCGAGACTCTTGCGCAAGACTAAGACCATGACCAAGACTGAGTTTGCAAGACCAAGACTCGTTTCGGTCTCGCATTTGGGCAACAGTAACTACAACAATCGAAAAAGTGAATATGTTCTTATACAGAAATAAATTATCTTAAAGAACTGATAATTAACTGGAATAAATTACTCTACAACTATAATGCAGATACGCCACTTTTAGGAAAACTTTTCTGTTTAGTAAGCTTTAAGTCCATCTTAATTAAGTTAAAATTAGTGAAATAAAAAACTTAATGTGATTTGATATTCTGGTACTCTAAAGCACCCGTGTTTTAACAAAAATAACTATGATAAATTATTAAAAAAGAAGTTGAGTTTCAGCATTAATGAGAATGCTGGAAAAAAGTTGAGGGTTAGTTGGTTTTTTTAAGCGAAAAAGAACAAGATCAACAGCATCCGATTAATAAAATAAACCACTTCTAAAATATTTCGTCGTAAGGATTAAAAAAAATCATAAAATTAATAAATAAACTAAAAAAAATAAATATGAAATAAACCTTAACAATAGAATAATAAAGGATCGGCAAAGGATCGTTAGTTGTAAGCTGTTTTTTAAAATATTTTATAAGCTTTTTTTTGTATAGGAAATCTATAACTTTAGTCTTGTTTTCCTTCTAATTTCTCTCGGATGCTGATATATTCAGAGGGTATTTGTTTTCTTTTGAACTGAAGTGTATTTTTTATAAATAATTATGTTATAGTTTATATATATATATCAAAATACTCCTTTCTCAAACATATATAATCTAAAGAGATAATGCCTCAGTATTTTTTACACAAATCTGTATTGTAGGAATTGAATCTTGTTATATTAACTGTCAAATAAACTGAAAAATTATCTACTGTAAGACAGCTGGTAACGAAGTGATGACATATATTAGGTTTAGTTCCTAAGTCTAACATTTATGTTTTCAAGAAAATATCCTTATAAAAACAATGAAAAAATAACCTGGATTTATTCCAGACTCATTTATCTGGTATGTAAATGTAATACACAGTACAAATGATGAGAAAAAAATCCAAATGTACATACATTAAAAACTTATAAATACTTCATCTGGAAAATAATCTACTGTCAGACAGCTGGTAAGTAAGTGATGACAACCGGAGGAGATATGAGCAATAAAAAGAAGAGAGACATCGAGTGATAGAGAGCCGCTCCAGATGAGCCGTATATATCAGCCTAGAGGATTATATTCACCTGTAGCACGGGGATATCTCCAGCGAGGTAATAGGGTACTATTAATTACCCCTCGGGAGGATGACAAAAAACAGCGGGAGGATACATTATGCGAGGGAGTGGACGACGGCATCGGAATATATAGTAGTAGTTCAGCACTTAGGGGGTAATTAACAAGGCACCGTGGGAAAGGATCATAACAGATCGCCGTACTCTATTCCGTCTGCTCCGGGCGGTCAGGGTGAGGGCAACTAGGGTAGTGCCGCAAGAGTGAGCCTACGGGGTTACTATAAGAGTTGCGTTTAAATAATATAGTCAACATTGTATTATAATATAGAACAACTAAGTAAATGGACGTGACCACAGTTTATATGACTCTTAATACAAATAAGCAAGGAATGCTGAAAAGAAGTTGAGGGCTAGTTGGTTCTTTTAAGCGAAAAAAATCAAGGTAGTCAGCGACCGGTTAATAAAATAAACGACTTCTAAAATATTTAGTCGTTAGGATTTAAAAAAAAAAATCATAAAATTAATAAATAAATAAAAAAAAAAAATCTGGTGCGCGCAACACACAACTTTCACTTACCGATCTACTTTGAATAGAAACTATTTTCTGGCAATGCTGGGTTATTATAAATTTTTTTAAAGTGCATTTTAAACGGAGCTAAAGCTTAAAGCTTACAGATAACAAGTCATTAAGACCATTATAATTACAAAATGTCTATTTAATATATCGACGACAGGCAATAAAAATCTATTCACTCTATCTGCTTTTATAAACCACACAACTTTCTTTGGTTTTATAAACCACAGATTGACTAACTCCAATTTCAACATTTTTGAGTGATGTCATTTAAGTGATATTTTTAGTTGAAAAAGTTATCTATGCAGACAATGAGTAAGTTGATTCCAGAGGTTGTGATTGTAGTGTTGAAATATAGAACTGAGAACAAAGGTATAAATTTAGGTACTACTTTCTTATGAAAGATGTTCTTAGAAAAGATACTTTATTAAATATCTGAAGAAAAAAGTTTTTTTAGTCTCAACGATTAAAAGAATATATTGTAAATTTATCCAAATTTTCGCCTATTCAGGGAAAAAAAACTAGAGACCATATCTTTCCTCCTAATTGTCCAATTTTAACGATTTTTTTCAGGAAATTTCATAACCTTTTAAAAAACCATTTATAATATTCACAAAAAAGCGTATACTTTTTGAGTTATTCGGAATTTAATTTTAACATCCCTCTTAACTTTTTTCCAGCTTCTTTTCGTTGAAGTATGTTATATAAATAAATTTAAAGGGTATCGACTTTAGCGAAGTTTCATTGAAATCGGTACATTCGTTTAGGCGTTACAGTCTGTAGAAACGCAGGTTTTTCTGCATTTTTATTTTTTTTCTTCTTTATTAACTTATCAAATTCTTTCAAAAGTTATATGTAGCATTTTTTCGGAACTCTGAATAATGCGATACACCGAGTTTGATCAAAATCGTTAGAGTTGTTTTTGAGAAAATTGTAAAAATGTGTTTCAGCGTTCATATAAAGTGGCACTTCCGGTTAGCCGATTTTAACGAAAAAGTTGCTGTCATATACAAACCTTAAATACTCAATATCAGTTTCGTAATAACTTTTGTTTACGAGCTAGACTGTTAACACACACACACACACAGACCATTTTGGGCACTTGGGTATTTGAACTCAGGGGACATCAAAACATGTATTTCAGTTGAAAACTGAGATTCGAAAATTTTCACGATCGCAATACTTACCCTTACTATATATTACATATATACGTAAGTGAAAGTAATAAACCTTAACAATAAAAAAATAAGGAAATCTATAACTTTTGTTTCGTTTTCTTTCTAATTTCTCTCGGATGCTGATATATTCAGAGGGTATTTCAAAATCATTTAACCTTCTGTTAAAACGGAAATTCTTCTAAAATATAGTTTATTTTCAATATCTTGTGACACTTTACCTTAAGAATGAAATGTTTTGTTGTAAGTTGGAGGAGTGTCAGTGTGGCATGACCGATCCTCAGTCGCGTGATGGCGAATTCTCTGCCCACAGTTGCACTTCTTTGTTTATCGTCTTCAGTTTGTTGGGTGTCCGGCAGTGAGAAATGTTTCCTAATTTCATTCTATTATCATATAATTATAATGATAGAATGATTTGTTTGTATTTATTAATTGGAAAATTCTCATTTCAAATTCAACTTGATGCTTAGGAGTACATCAAAATCTTCTATCGATTTTTTATGGATAGCATTGTTATATTTCGTTTCCCAAATTATACTTTTTGATTCTACGTAATACTTCATCAAAAATTTTACGTGACCTCCACTACTAATGAAGAAAACAAAATGTCTTAACGTTATTTAAATTATTGTTTTCTGAGTAGTGTGACATTTTCACTAAGCCAACTTTGGCACAAGTAAGCGTTTACATTATTTCAATCAAGTTTAAGTTTCAATATACTGACTAGGATAAATTGACATTTATTAACCAGATATTCAACACCATTGCTCTCTCTTTAGGCACATACTAAATGGTAAAACAAAGATTGCTGCGTTAATCATATTTATTTCTAATATTGTTCAAAAAGATCTTTTGTGAAGCAAATAAATGAGGTAATTGAAAATAAAAAAAAACTGAAAATACTCAATTTAACTATAAAGAATAAAAATATTTGGTTGCGAAATGTCTTCATATTTTTGCAAAATTGCAATATTTTTTAAAAAAAAGGATGTGTTTTAAATTTGATGGTGTTTTAAATATCTAGTTTAAAATTCACTACCTATGATGATTTTAGAAATGATATAAGTCAATTCGTACATCGATATTTTTTTTTAATATTTATTTATATGATATTTACAACTGTATATAAAAAATACATCTAGTAAATTCGCACATGGATATAATGACACATGTTGAAAAACTACCCATTGGTAGCACTCTAATAATATGTCTATATTAGGAGATCACGTGACCATCTTCTTTTCAGACGCCTCGGAGGTTTATCAGGAATTGAATAGGAAGCAAGGTTAGAAACAAGAGGGTTGGGATGCTTATGAAGTTTATTATGGAATGACAGATATCTGGATTGGTCCAAATCTGATACATAAGGAACATTAAGGTCATTATGGATGATTTTATTTGTAACAAAGTAAGGAACATTGAGCATTTTAGGAAGGATTTTGGATTATAAGGATTGGATACGAGAATAATTTGAAGGTTTGGTGGAGTCCCATAGCTCAACATCGATATTTAAATGTAAAGTTTTATTAAATACATTTTTAACGAAAACAAATTTTATATAGGAAGTGTGTGTCAGGTAAACAAAAAAAATATATATTGAAGTACTTATTATGGTCCCGAACGATAAATTAATTATAGTTTCTTGTTATTTGTTTAGATAAATTTAATTAATTCGTATTTTTCGAGCATCTTAAACATCTGAAGATTCATAAATCGAAAAAGCGTTTTAAATTCTAAGGTTCTCCATATTCGATAAAATTTGGTATTGCATTATTGGCAAGACTGGTAATTAAGATGCAAGGAGTTTTTTTCGATCACTTTCAGGTAATTATTTTCGAATATTCGTGAGTAAATTTTAAAAATTGTTGGGATAAAAAGTTATTATAAATGTTATTTTTCTTGGGAGGATCGAGGATCATTGAGGAGAGGTACGTGCTTCACAGCGGATGACACCCGTTCACAGCAAGTGGTAGTCCTTGGGGAAAGAGAAAACCGGCGTCATTGCTGCTGTAAACTGTGTTCTGCCCAATCCCAAGGATATTTAAAACAATTTAATTATAGTTGATGGTAATTAATAATCCTCAGTGTATAGGATTGGAATACTAAACAGTTGATGTTAGTCATCTAACGTCTGTAACCATTCCTGTCTTTCTTGGAAATGGAAACAGTAGAATTTCAATTATTTAAGATCTTTATATATATGTATATATATAATAGAAGGAAGCTATTCGACTGTTCTACATATCATGGGTAATAAATATTCAGGATGTAGTAATTATAATTTTTTTTTTTAATTTGTGCCGACGTTTTCACCCAAACATGTGGGTCATCATCAGGGCGTGGTTCAAGCTCTGAAGGCTTTCAAGTACTGAGGCTGAGAGGATTCTGGGAGTAATTATTATGACGAGGTCTTGAAAAATATATTATATATATATATATATATATATATATATATATATATATATATATATATATATATATAATAGAAGGAAGCTAGTCGACTGTTCTACATATCATGGGTGATAAATGTTCAGGACTCAGTCATTATATTTTTTTTTAATTTTTGCCAACGTTTCAACCCAAACATGTAGGTCATCATCAGGGCGTGGTTCGAGCACTGAAGGCTTTCAAGCACTGAGGCTGAGAGTACTTAAAGTACTTTCAAGTACTCTCAGCCTCAGTACTTGAAAAGATATAATTAAATAAATTACGGATACAATTAAAAATAATTAAAATATATGTAATTATAAGAGGAGTCTTGGCATAATTATTATGACGAGGTCTTGAAAAATATACGTATAATTAAAAGGGATTTTTATAACCAATAAAAATATTAATATTTTATTCCTTCATTAGTTTCTCAGACAATGTTTCAAAATCGTACCTACTTATAGGGTGTCGTCACCTCAATAAATTATCGGCCCATACTTCGCGTGTACGCAACCAACACGAAATGCCACGTTATTTTACTTTCTTGTCAGAGAGATTACACGCGATGCTTTACTTTATAACTTATATTGAAAACCTGAATATATATTAACAACTAATGTTATCGCACCTGGGTCTCATAACAAGACATTTATAAAATTGCTAATACAGTACCATTCCATTGAAATGAACGTATACAGGTTATTGCTTATTTATACATACCTAAATTTTTAGATAACTTCTCAAACACCGATTAGTAATTAGTCCAAAAGTATGAAGGCACCAAAAAAAAAAAAATATATATATATATAGTTCTTTTATATATTCTGCTATAAGAACATAGCAGTTTACATTTTCCAAAGGTTCGTTGTTTTAAATAACCAATTATTTTGAGACGAAAATTTGATGAGTATTTGGCAAATAATGAAAAATTAAATGTGCCGACAAAAATTGTCTTGACTGCCGATGAGTAAAGAGACTTTCAAATTAAAATCCATCGCACAACATTTTAAGTATTTTGTTCTACTATAATTTATTATATTATGAACATATTGTTCAATGTTCATTGTTGATTTCTTTTAAGACATTGCCAAATAAGGTTTTTGAATTCTCTTGCGTGTCTCTTAGGTCGGATTTAGGACGGTTTGTCCCGTTGTCACATCGAGAGTTAGTAGGTAGGTAGGTAGGTTTAGTTTAGTAAACTTTCATCCATAATGACCTTAATGTACCATATGTTTCCGATTTATCTCAATCCAGATACCTGTTCTTTCATAATAAACTTCTGAACCATCCGAACCCTCTCGTTTCCAACCTTGCTTCCTCTTCTATTCCTGATAACTCTCCGAGGCGTCTAAAAAGAAGATGGCCTCAGGACCTTCTAATATAGAAATATAATTGGAGTGCTACCAATGGGTAATTTCTCCTCATGTTGTACATGTCATATTACTTGTTCATATTTACTTATTGTATTTATTATTAATTACAGTTGTAAATTTCGTTAATAAAAAAAAAAAAAAAAAAAAAAAAAAAAAAAAAAAAAAAAAGTTTATTAAACCGTCAAGTTTCAGCTCAGTAGTAATAATTTAAAACTAGTAGGCCCCTGCGGAAAATTCGCACAGTATATTGTTAGGTGACCAAATGCCAAATTAATAAGAAAATAAAATAATGCAACGTATCATAAGATAAAGAAATCAATTGTTACTTTATCGATAAATATAGTCGACAAAGCAACAAAAATCCAACTAATCCAACGGTATACCCATACCGTACCCTTACCCATACCGTCAAATACTCATTCGTGGTATTTGAGCATGACAGGAGCTTATATTTGGTATAAAACCGATTTCGAGCCTTATTGTAACATATGTAAGGAATGATTTGGCTTTCTTTTTTTCGGGTTTTACTATCTTTAATCGTGAATTAGATTTACTCTGTCCACCAAAACCTCATGATAAAAACTTAACGTGTTATCTATGCATTTTTTCCATCATTTACAGACGCTGTTATTTCTTTCGTATAAAATATGTAATTATTTTTTCAAAATTGAAAGTTATCATAACGTTTGAAAAATCGCTTCCCGTCTCCCTCTTTCTCTTTTTCTCACATTAATATAATAAATAAATACATAGAAAATTTTGTGAAAAATTGTTGTTAGTAATCATATCATTAAATAAAAGTAGCAATTAAAAGCGAAGACTAGTAGACTGGTTTACATGCGATGTTTTGCAGGATGGTATCTGTTATCTCGAGAAAACTTTAAGCTACTGAAATCATCAATCTTACCTTTGGGTAATCTTCACTCGGTTCAGAGAGTTTTATAAGTATTTTCAATAATATTTAAGTTTTACGTTGCCACTGTATCGAACATAATACTGATCTTGGCAAAATGCAGCCTAGATAAAGTAAAGACAAAATTATAGGAGAGAAATACAAGTTTTTAGGAGGGGAGCATGTATTAATGATGTTCATGTAGTAATAATATTCAAGGAATTAGTATTATGTAGCCTAGAATTAGTTAAGAAAGCCTTCTTTCATTTTTAACCCAGACACGCTGAATGCGGTTCTATCTGAAGTAGGGCATAACTGGTATTGCAATACCGTATTTTATTAATCTCTCTCTCAAAGAAAAAATGATAAATAGGATTGTTAGTAAAATAAATACATTACCAAATATCAAATTAAGGGAGCATGACCGTAGCATTTAAATCCTTGTTGGAATGCTGAGTTTTCAAAGATTTTAAATAAAAGTGCATAATGTATCCTCCCATCGTCGTAATTACACTGAAACGAGATTAATATACCATACATCCAATCCTCAAGTGGCGAAAACGGGAGAATAAAAACCACGAATCGCATCTGGAGCAGAGAAGACGGGTACCACCCGGGCGGGCAATCACATTCCGATAGGCCTAGCCGACAATTAATGCCCTTATCACAGCTCAAGATTTATTTTTTGGGGGGGCCAGTTTCGGAAATGGTATTGGCCTCAAAAGAGCCGACTCGGCCGGGGACGGGGTGAAGTCGTGCAGAACCACTGTGAGAAACATCTTTCCCGGTAACAGATACCCGAGCATTTGTTTGTTACTCAGCCAATTTCTAAGGCTCATATCGACCCTAATAAGGATTTCGATCATGGCGGGTGGAAACGGGTGGTCATATCTTCGTCTTTCAGATATTCCTCATGTTTAGTCAGTTTATTTGGAATGCATCAACATTTCTTAGCGTAGATGTTTTGTAGCATTATTCCTTATTAATAATGATAATATTATTATGAGAAGGAGTTAATAGGGGGCGCGGTAAAATAAATACTAAATTAGAATTTAGTAATTATTTAATTTAGTAATATAGTAATTATTTATGTATTTTAATTTAGTATTTATTTTACCGCACCCCCCAATTAACTCCTTCTAATATTATATCAACGGTCAACCACCTCTACATCGATATTATTATTAGAATCTTTCTTAGCTTAAAAGTCATTGTGGTAGCCTAGATTTTGATGAGATACTTATGTCATTTAACAGCTTTTTATTTCGAAAATACTTTCATTTATTATTTATATGAGTGACCTCTGTCAAAGATGGACATCTGTCATTTTCAGAAAGTGGAGAAAAAGACAATTTTTGTTTTATAGATTCACCTCAAACAGTTTCTGATGATTATATTTAAGAATGTTCGAGTTCATTTCAAAAAGTATTAAAATTGTTTTAAATCGAAACCGTGCTATAAATTGTCTTTTACTCAACATTTTAAATATAACAGATGTCATTCATTCTTTGATATAAGGCTACTCATATATATCGACTCGAAAAAAATACAATAAATAATTCGTCAAATACAGCGTAACAGAATTGAAATTGGTTCGATATAGAGTGGAAAGTTGAGAATATGTAGCCACGAATAAAAGTTATTTATTTATTTTTTTCATTTAATATAATTTGTTTATGCATTTTTTATATGTTTATATGTGGCTTGTAAAAATAATCATTAGCTAAATATTTGGATGAAGTCAACTGGTCTTTAACCATCATTTTTTCTATGGTTACTAGATTTTTACTTTTTTTTACTGTGAACGTATAGAAAAGGGTATTGCAGCTGCCTTACTGTCGTTACAATAGTACCACGATAGAAAACTGCCAACAAACGAGGCTTTAAGCACGCTTATAGATAATCTGAAAATAAATTATTATAATATTAAACATAAAAACAGAAAAGGAAAAAATGGTAATTATTAGCCAGTTTTTCAAACGACCAGTAAAATAAATATAATATAATAAGTATAATAAAATTAGGCTGCTCAACTATAATCAATGTGCCTAAAAGACTGATCATTCTAATTGGTAACATATATCAAAACAACACAAAAAGTTTGTTTACCATTTGTCTTTTCACAAAGTACCATTTGTGGTACTTAAAAAGAAGGATCCTTCAAAAGTCAACATCATGCTATATTAAATATTTACATGTAATATTTGTAGCACATTTGAAAGTTTTTAAAATTAAAACTAATATTTTTTTCCTGATAAAATGTTTGATTTTTTGAAGTTCTTTTGAACTTGGCTTCATTAAATCTGAACGGACCGGTAAATCTTTTATGCTATTGTTTGGAATAGATTTAATAATAAAAATCACGACTGTAAATATCAATAAATAAAAATAAATAGAAATCGAATGAGGCATTATACTATGACGCCACAATAAAATCAGGTTTAATAAAATTTAATTTTTAAGTTGTTTCCTCACTCCTGTAAATATTTTTTTAAAGAATTGAACCGAAACGTTGCGTTACTGATGTTGGAGCTATCAAGAAGCGAAGTCCACAGAAGTACTTGAGGTAACTACTACGTGGATGCTACTTGGACCTACTCCTTGGTCAGTAGTGCATAATGCATCAGGTGAAAGTGAGCGCCTTGTTATGTTATCTTCATACCTTCCGTCTTCGGCGGTGATCGGACCGCGCCATGATTGAGTACAAGAGAGTGGTCTCTTCGGGAAATAAGTGTATGCAAAGCCCTCTCACGAAGACACTGGCATTAGCTATTTATGAAGAGCTAAAGGTCTGATCTTTATAGTTCGAATTCCCGGGTAAAGGATTTCGCCATCGCGATAAGGTTAGAGTTGAAAGGACAATCTTCAGAGAAGTTGGAAGAAAAAATAAAAGACCTGTTTCATACTATTGAAAATAAGAACTAAGAGGTGGTATATTTGGTAGGTATGCATTCCTATTTACGTTTTTGTCTGTATGATACATCGAATACTATTATTCAATGCAATCAAACTGATGAGATCATAATTATTTCGATTTAATTTTGATTGAGATAATTTTCAATTATTCCGAAATGTTTTACTGGGACGCATTTGAAATCTTCTTTAACATTCATGGAAATGAAACTGCTTCCCTATTTGATTGATACCGTATTGCCGTATACATTTTTTAAACAACATTTAACTAGGTTTTACAACACGAAGTATTCATTAACATTTATAGAATCCCTACTATACCTAAGGTCAAAATGTACATTTTTGACCTGTTAAATAATTACACCTCATGGATACCGGCCATCAGCTTGTCACTCCAACTTATACATGAAATCGGATCTAATAAGTACAAAATAAAAATTCTTAGAAGGTATAGCAAAATAAAACGTTCCTGTTACATTAATTAATCATTAATGTCATACCCCAATTGTAATATTAAAACTAATATTTTAAAGAAAATCAATTAAGAAATTATTTGTAGAAAATGTTTCCGAAAATCACTGATTATCCCAGTAGTCATTTAAAAACTTTAAACTTCAATAGGATCCTTTTTTAAAATAACTATTAGAGTGCTACCATTGGGTAGTTACTCAGCAAGTGTATTCATGCCATTATATCTATTATGTCCAAATTTACTAGATGTATTTATGTAATACAGTTGTAAATGTCATTAAGAAATAGAAATAAAAAATAACTAAACTTCAAACAGCATTTTTAAATTTAAAAAAGGGTTGAGTTTAGATATACAGAGGAAAAATGGTGTAAAATAAAAATTTATAATAACCTTTAAAAAAATTATTTTTCTATACAATGATAATACATTAAATAAAATATAATGTTTATTTTTATTTGAATAAATCGGTTTAAATAGAATTTAACGGTTTAAAAGCAATAGAATAAAAAGGAAATTCTGTTCCTAAAAAAAATAGACGGATTCGGAAAAACAAATATTTTCACACTACTTTTTTTAATATTTACCTAGTTTAGTTATTAAAAAAATGATAGCACCATCGGTTACATTGTTTGTTTTTACATGGCAATCGATACTTATTTCGTGACCTGTTTTTCTCAAAATTGTATTTTAATTTTTGACATTGACATCAGGTTCCACGTTTTTACGGTGTTTAATTCTTGGAGAATGAATAAAAGTTATTTATTTATATCATTTAATATAATTTTTTGATGCGTTTATTTTTTATATGCGGATTGCATTTGTATAAATAGTCATCAGCTGCATCTTTGGATGAAGTCAACTGATCTTTATCCATCATTTTTTCTATGGTTACTAGATTTACTGTATAGCGTATAGAAGAAGATACTGCAGCTGTCTTCCTGTCGTTACAATATTTCAACGATTGAAAACTGCCAACTTGCAAACAAGGCTTTAAGCACGCTTATAGATAAATTTAAATCAAGAATCATATCTCAAATAGAATAGGAGTCAAATAAAGTAAATCATACCAACTTTAGGGATAATATCTATCTAACTGAGAAAAGATTTGTGGAGGACAAAAGATACAGTATGGTGAATAGTGTTATAGTCCTTTAAAATTAAGTACTTATGTTACCAATCACAACAAATCCAGTTATTAAACTGTTATTTTGTTAATCCTTTGTTCAATAAACTGTTGGTATTTTTGTAATTTTAATGCGGCCCCAGAAACCATAGACAGTTATCAAGCGCGAATAGAGGAATTAAGTATATGTTTATTAAATCTTCAGAGTATAACCGAGTTCAGGTTAAGATAGAAATAAAAATAGAAGTACCTACTGCATAGTAACATTATCTGTATAACAACTAGGTTGTCAGTGTTAGGTGATGTAAAAAACCAAAATTCGATTTTTCGGCTAATCTTTGAATAAAGCCGAAAAAGTGCATCGATATGATTAATTCGAGTGAATTATAACAAGGAACGTTTTTAGCCTAAGTGGACCAGGGCAGGTACCGACAGGCCATTAGGTACCCGGAGGACGAACCAATTTGAAGAGCTATGAGGGAGGACATCAATTAGCCAGGATCGTAGCGAGCTAAGGAGGATAAATCCTGAGGAGGTTCGTTAGACCGGAGAGTTGGGAGGTAGGAGGTAGGAGGTATACATCACAGCCAGAGGACCTGACCTTTAGCAGCGCCTATTTAGTTCTCTTATCTTGTTCGGCGCCTCTCATTGGCTGTTCGGGGGTGGTTTCAACTAACAAGCCCCCAAACGGCGGATAAGTAGGCTTCGTGACGGCCATCCTACTTCAACCCTTGTAGAATAAGTTGATTATCTCTAATTGGCTACTGTCGGTCAAACTAGGATTTCCACTGTCACGCTGATGGTCCATTTTCTAGTAATACCATAACTAAGGTGTCTATTACCTTAGTAATTAGGAACTTATGGAATATTCTGTGACACTGATAAGGAGCAAGGTAAAAGACATTTCTTTGGTTCTTTATACAACTGTTAGAACCGTTTCATTTATAAAATATATTCAAACCTTTAGCTATTTGTGATTTAAATTGAAATATATTTCAATATATAAAGTTACACTTTATTAAAAAAAAAAAATATATATATATTTTTATTTACGTATGGATTACTTAATTACCGTTTAGCATTCAGTAAGTGTGCGGTACACACTGTTCATAGTTTATGATTAAAATATTTGATTGAAAAAATCAAGATGATGAGAAAAATTTAGTTAATTTTTTTTCCTTCAATCAAATTAAACTATCCACCACGAAATCTCTTTAATCCACTTTATCAATTTCTTTATCTTTGTTACCTGGTCGACGCAGACTAAAAAGAAAATTGCCATGAGATCTACTGCTTTACCATTAATTGAATCTACGCAATTATCATGAAAAATCAAAGAAACGAAACAGTTATATCAAATACTCTACTGCGCAGATGCTAATGGAGTAAGAGAATAAAAAAATAAATTTTGTTCTTCTCGGATTTGTTCCTTGGTTGCGGGTTCGAGTCTGGAGAGGTTATTTAGTCTGGTACCGGCCAATGATTGACTATGAGGACAGGAGACCCTTTTGAGGCTTATATATTACCGCTATTTATTTATTTCGCTTCTGATTCTAAGGTGATTTGCCTTGTTTAAATATTTGATAATATATATATTTTTTCTTCTTCTTCGTACTGTACTAGAGTATATTCTTCCATTCCCTTAACCCTCATGAAGGTCTGCTTGAGGGCTGAGGGAGTGTTACATTTTAAGAGGACGTTCTTAACTGCCCACGTAGTTTCGCAACGTTTACACGTTAGGACAATCTTCACCGAATTTAAAGAATTTAAATGAAAATGTACCGAAATGAGGTTTGAAAAAAACTCTGAACTTAATGTTTTTTAATAATTATTTTTTTATATTCTGAAGGTGTTTCTTTAAAAATATGTCATTAGTATAAATACAAACATTTCCTTATGCTTGTTGAACACGTTTCCTGAGGCCGAGAACACGAATAACTGATGATTGGTTTGAGAGCTGGGTTACGATAACCGGCTCAGGCGCCAGTCCACGATTTGGCTCTTCCAATGTCTGGCATATCTTGGAGCGCAGGTCGATTCTATTTTTACTAAGAATTAACTTAGAAAAAAAAATACTCTGTCCACTCCAATACAATAAAATAAATGAACTAATTATGCTAAAACATTTATAAACATTACACGCAAAAAAAAAAAAAAAATAAAGCAAGTTCTTTTAGACATTTATGGTAGGTATTTACTCATAAATACTATAAATACATCTTCACCACCATTTTAATGAATGTGCGATTTAATTCAGAAATTTATTATCAAATATTGACATTTTTTGTTTATTTAATGAAATTTACAACTGTATACAAATACAACTAGTAAATATGCGCAAATTATAAATAATGGCATGTACTGGCTTGAAGAGATACTACCCAGTGGTAACACTCTCTTAAATATTGACATTGATACAGAAAAACCATTTCAATATTTTCTTGGTCATATAACGTCTATAATGTTTTAATTTTTTCTACTCACTAGAAAGTAAAATTTATTAATCCGAAGAAAGGCCGAATTTTGAATGGGCAAGGCTTATTATTGCTGAATGTGATATTGCTCCATATCGTGGTATAATATATTTCTCCGAAAATTACCTAAATAAAAAAATAATAATAATCAACGTCGAGAAGAAGCCGGTATTCAAAAATAAATTTCAGTAAAAATACACACACACACATACACACACACACACACACACACACACACACACTCACACACATATATATATATATATATATATATATATATATATATATATATATATATATATATATACATACAATTTTAAAAATTGTGTTGCATTAAACCTTAGACGTTTTTGAGTAATAGTAGTTATTGCTTACCTATCTTCTAATCTCATCATTAATAAGAAAATCACTACCTTATGCTCTTTAAAGTGTACGTTGTCTATTAATCGGCGTTAAAGTCTCCCTTTTTTTTTTTTTTATCAATTTATTAATATTTTATGATTGGCTTCATCTTATCGTGAATTAAAACCTTTTTATCTGCGGTAATTCTCAGAAATGGGCCATTTTCTCATTAAATTAATTAGGTACTAAAAATACTTAATTAAGTGAATACTCATTTTCTTTCAACTTGAATCGTAAGGTAATTTAATCACAAAATCGATAAAAAGGTATTTAAAAAAATATTGGGCCATAAATCTATATAACATTTCGTTATCTTGAGGGTGTAATTACAATTCATCCAACATGAAACAAAAGCTCTCCAACAGTTAATTGTAATAATTTTTGCAGAACACAGAAAGCTTATTATTCCAGGAAGTTTTTCTAAGAATGGGGTAAAGATAGTACAGTTAAAGGGAGATAAAACAAAATAACAAATAATTTATGAACTTTTTTTTTTAAGCGGAACATAACTATAATTGTCCGCCCAAAAGTTTTAAAAATGACTAACTCTATTTTCGCTTAAAGAAAATTTTATCTAGTTTACTATGGACCAATGTTTGGTAACTTAAATTAAATATTATTTATGTTATCGCTTCCTATTCAACAAAAAACTTGACTCGCTTAAAAAAACACAAATCTTAAATTTCCTACCTTTCTCCTGGAAATTTAGAAATTTTTTGTATGATTTTTTTTTGTAGATCTTGATGTCTAATATCAATCTTTTAAATATTTCCATCTACTTACGGTACACCCTTTATATTATAAAGTTTTTAACAGGGTTTAATCTCTAGTCTTATTTTAGTGACTCTAGTTTTTTGGTTTACTCGTATCCTATGCACTGCTCACTGATAATTTCATATTGCTACCAATTAAATTTTCATAGTTTGGAAAGTCCTTACATATTTTAACAGACATTACATATTTTCAAAAGGAGTGAATTTAAGAAGCCCGGTTTGTTATAAGCTTTCAAATTGATCAAAAATATCACAAAAATCAATTAATTAATTTTAAAAAAAATCAAATTTATATATCTCTGAAGTTAGTTGGTTCACAGTAAACATTGCTTATTTAGATTGTAAATACTCCCGAGAAGCCAACCGCCAGTGATTACACTAAACTCGATAAGAAGTTGGATACTATCGAAGAGAACTCGAGGTACAGAGAGATATGGTTCCGCGGCTGGGCAATTGTTAACAGCGGCCATTGACAAATGGAGGCTGTGACAGCCCTGAGAGATTAGGGCAATTCATCACGTCCTCTAATTACCAGAGAGGAATGAAATTTATGTTTCCGGATCTATCAAATGTTGGCAACGCTGGAACAGTATGGCTCCGCTTTGAGTTTCCGCCGCGCCCAGCGCTATCTGTCTTGCTAACTGCTTCAGGATACGGCATAGATTCAATTACTCATGGCCAATTGATATAAATCTAAAAGAAAGTTAGCGGGTGACGGATTCCGAAATATGGGTTGCCATTTTGAACAACCATATTAAAAAGTATTTTAAAATATGGGTATAGTTTATGATGGCAAAAGAATCTTCCTATTCTCAAAAATGATAACTGCTCCCACACTGGTAAATAGTCATCATATATCTCAAATCACTATAATTAATTTAATAAAGTCTTTATTACCTGATAGATTAATTTCTGATTCGATTCAAATTAACAATATTGAGTTAAATATTTTATTATTGCAAGCTTGTAAAAGAAAAATAATAAATGACGACTATGGGAATTAGATGGTTCCAAAATGTAAATTAGAAAGTACCACACAAAATAAATACACTTATACACATCAGAAACATGTTTCGCTAGCAAAAAAAAAAAGTTGAAATCCACCTTTGCCGACGCAGAAGAATCGTAAGAGCGAAGAAGTGAATAAAGAGTACAAATCCAACGAAAGGTTACAGGACCTGCTCTTCGATAATCCCTCAGCTTCTTCTTTTGATCCTTTAATGGCTTTCTTATCTCCATTTTCACAGGACTTTTTTATTTTATTTTCCTTAATAGGAAGCCTTCTTGGGCATATCTCATAAGAAGTGAAAACACTAATAGTCAGACACCTTCTTTCTTTTTTTAGATCTCTTACGTATTAAATTATCTATGATTCATAGATGAAAAAGTGTATTACATTTGATGAAGTGTTGTATATAATACTCTTACATAAATGTGTGCATTATGTGCTGTATTGTTTCTAAACTTATTGAACAATATGCATATTATATAAGTTTATTTTTAAAAATAGTCAATATTAAAATAAATTATATTTATTTGTTTAATAATCTGTTTTTCTCTTAAATTTGTTAATATTATATATTTATGTGATTTGAGTTGTACAGTGTATTATTTTTAAAGATAAAATTAATAAACAAATAGAAAATTATTTACTAAGAACACCACAAGGCCAACTTTAAAGCGATTAACTAAATTATATTTTATGTCTGCTAGTCTTAGCGAGGTTCCGCGTGAATATATAGATAGAACCAATTTTGGGACATCTGAAGAGTTTTTTTTAATAATTAAGATCTGGAAATAATGATAAATGGAGACTATTCCTGAAATAGTAAGGTTTACGTATTTCTTACTATTTAATGAAAAAATTGTGTGATGGAATACGATAAGGTGTGAACCAATACGATTATCTATTTAGACGTTTATAAGTAGGTACTTGATGTACTAAATGAACGTTTGTAGAAATGTTTTATTTATATAATTTAGTCATACTCAGATGTTTCTCCAAATGTAATGCTTAATGTTGGTACAATTGGTCTTCGTTGCAGAACAATCAGTTCAAACAGGGGTACCCATCCCCCCTTCCACATGGTCGATGGCGCAAAAACTTATCTCCGTCCCTTCCCAACATATTTTATTGCTCACTTTTTCTTAATAACAGAGCAAGCGAAGGTGGCATTAGAAAAATTGTAGATCATATAAAATTACACTTACTGTGTTCTGTTGCATATTTTCATCTTGTCCCTTAGTCTAAACTTTTCATTATGAAAATTCATAAACCCATCGAAATGTGGTCCCCACAAAAATTCAAAAACCCATCAAAATATATTCCCTCTCAAAAACTTTGATGGCGCAACTTACCCCATCGAACGCCCTTCTGGACACCTCTGAGTGTAAATAGTATTCGAAAAAAATAAATAATCAAGGAAACGAAATCTTTTTGCTATGGTGGAGCCCAAAGTCTATAAAGGATATAAAATATAAATTTCACCAAAATGAAATATTTATCACTATAATTTTTAAATAAATTAAATAAGGATTAATGTCCAAGATCAATTATATCCACATGAGGGGGTCGTCTGTAAGAGGAATTTCTTCTAAAGATTTTTTCCAACTCATCCTTACAAAGACATCCTTGCAGAGGTCTTCATACCTGTCTTCTTCTGACGCCCGATAAGGACTCTGACAGCTGAGTGGTGGCTGGAGAAAGAACTGCAGAGGACAGAGCCAAAAATGTCCTGGTTTTTGCTTTTTAAAAAGAAGTCCTGTCTCGTCCAAGAAGCTGAGGTTCAACGCCTCTCATTACAATATCCTATAAATAAGACTAATCACTCCAGACCCGTTGAGATGTGAATGGCTTGTCCAGGACTGGAATGGAAGAAAAACGGACAAGCGGTCTAGTAAGTAATTTAAGGTTCTGTACTTCTTCTGGGACATGTAATAAATACTCCTAGGTAATTGTGAAAAAATAAATTATCAATGTGATACCTAAGAATTTTATTAATCTAAATTATTTAATTTAATTTTTAATACTTTTTTTACGACCAATTGTGTTTAATTTAACTCTTTAAAAAAATTGAAAAACTTTCTTAACAGAAAATACATAATAATATAAATAGTTTCAAAAGATTATATACCAAAGTAAATTTAGAAACGAATTAATATCAGATCATTATACTATTACTGGAGACTTTAACGGGCGGATAGATAGGGTAATCCCGATAAAGTAATACCAGAGCCAGAGGCCTTGATGAGGCGCAATACGGCACAGACCGGGCAAAAAGAAGAAGACGAAGAACGCAAAAATAGAACAAGGCGAGTAAATATTTTGAAAGGGCCGCCCGGGGCCGCTAAATAACTAGCTGCGGTCCTCCGAGGAGTGGATGGCCTCTCCTCTCCCACCGGGTTAGAGATTAATCAACTTAAATTTGCATAACTTGAGTAGTCGATTCGTTGTGAAGGAAGCTGATCTTTCCATTTAACTGGTAACTGCACTTTGGAGTAAAATATATTATTCCCTAACTTACATCTAATTTAATAATTATAATTTTAAAAAAATACAGGAACATAAAGCTGACTTCCATATTAAACATTTAATATATATATTTTATGACCATTTTAAGAATTTTATTAGAAGAATTTTATTAGTCCATTTCTTCTACCTAGGATCCAAAAAATTGAAATAGATAAATAATTTTCTACTCATACAATGAAACAAAATTGCCTTGTCACCTCTCTAGGAGGGAAAAATATATATAGGCGTGATTCCATTTGAAATAGGATTTCCAAAAAAATTCGGTGAGTTATCCATCAATTAGATTTCGTATGAGGCCGGGGTGGCTTAGCGGCAACCTGATAACCGAAATAAATGTAAGATATGGGAAAATAAATATGAGATCAAACCCCGGTGCCTTGTGGGACTTTTAACGCAGTATAATTTCCCCGCCCTCTCCCTCGGCCTGGAAAAACCTCTGTGAAAGGAAGGGAGATAAAAAAAATAAATAAATAATTTGATGTACATATATATTGCTCAATATCAATATATATTGCTTTAAGAGGACTTATTTAATAAATGTTCTATAAAACCCTGTATTCAAAATTTCTAAAAACTTAAAAATAACTTTAATTCTAAAAACGTTAAAAAAAAAAAAAAAATCAGTAATACTTAAAGTAAGATAACTTTTCTTTTCAAACCCTGTTATTAAAAGCTACAGTTGGGCTTGAAGAGGTGGCTTCTCGTTCCACAACAATATTCTTTGGACCGACTTCCAGAGCATCTTAGCTTTATTTAATAAGTACCTATTTTTATAAGTTTGCACTTAATGGTTTATAAAACCCTGTGAATTACCGATCTCTGCGTTATTTAAAAATATCTACGTGACACCTAAATAAGTTATGCTCTCTCGCCACGACCAGCATGCGTCATGTCCTACATAAATCAACGGCTAATTGATCGCTAGGTATAAACACTAGGACCCTATATCGGTTGGAGCGTGCGCAGCGGGCCTCGAGGTAATGAAAGCTCCGCGTTTAATATCCAAAGTCATCATCACACACTAACTAAATTATATCAGGCCGGTCCCAAATGCGCCGATTAATTTGGAAAGGCCATTACAGAACCCGCTCCGAAATGGGAAGCAAATTGCGTAATGAGATACTGTGCTCTATGGGAACGCACAAGAAAAAGTCTAATTGGATTAATGCAAAATTATATGCCGCCCTATTAGGCCTTTAAAGGATAGGCCATTTTGTTGAAAATCCCATTGGGAGAGATGGTGATTCCGGCACCACTTTAGCCATTTCTAGATTATCGCCGACAATTAAGCTATTATCACCTCTATACCTGAAATTCGATAGGTTGTAGCATCTGCTCTGAGATATAACGGCATCCTTGTTCTTAAGGTTATTACATATTTAATATAACCTAAAGCAGCTTGTGTTCGTTCGTTTCAAAGGATTTGGTTCAACCTGAAACGATAATTTAGAGCTAAGACCATTAATATTAAGAGCTCAGCGAAAAAGGTATGAAATAATTCAAACAACTAATGTTATAAACGCCTGCTTATTTTTATGAGTTATCTTAGCTGCAATTTTAATTGCTACAAATAGTAAACAAAAAATAAAAATTACAAATAATTGATCGCATTATTATCAAAATTATTTTAGTAGTACTGAAATGTTCAACGGCCTCGAAAATACAACATAGTACAAAAAGGCTAATATACAAATCTACATTCGCCTATAACGGCATATGCTCCAGAAACATTGGTGATTAACGCCAAATACCGAAAAGTATTGCCAGCGTAGATACGGACGGAGAAAAGCAAATAGAAATTCCAGAACGGAAAGAATTAAAAGTGAAAAAATTCTGGGACTGATGGAGCTAAAAAAGAACATTCTATCAGATATTGAAGGAAAAGGATTAAGGTGATTTGGACACGTTAAAAGAACGTCAGCAGAAAGATTTTATGGTGCTGGAAGCAGGAGGAAAAAGAGAAAAAAGAAAGACCGAAGGTAAAATGGAAAGTCCAGGTGAAAGAAAGCCTGGCGAGAAAAAATATTCTAAACGACATTTACGTCAATGAAAATTTATCAAAATTAAAAAAAAATTGTACTTCTTTTTTTCGTTGAAAATAAATATAAAATTATAATTATTATTATTTAATAATGAAATTCGTCCTATAATAAGATATAATAAAAAATCCTGCCCAATTAAAATCTTTCACAGCAAAAATTGTTAATATTTAAAAATTCAAATTTATTTTAAAATAATCTTTTTAATTATTATAGGAAGGAGGAATTAGTTTTCATTCAAGATAATAGACCTAAAACTGTATTCAAATTATAATTGACTGCATCTTTCATATAAGTTGTCCGATTAGTCTTTTTTTTATTTCATAAGGAATTTAAAAATGTTTCGTCCAACAATATAAATTAGTAAAAAACTCACCAAGAGATAGAAAATGAATATTAAGTTATAATTGGAAAAATGCCAACCACACAGCCTTATATCTCCAAAATGCTGACAAAGAACGAAATCCGTCAACGTTTCACCATTTCAGGCATAATCAGGTCAGAAGAGTAAAGCAAATCGAACATCATTCCATGACACCCAAGCGCATACTGTGTCTTAAACGCACGTTTCACCAGGTATCTTATCGGGTCTTGATGCCTTAATCGAAATATTTAAAATGCTATTTGTCGCACTTCGATCCATCGACTAATCAACTTCGGAGAATTGATACTTCCTACTTTTGTCTATGACTTCTACTTAACGTTGTAGTTGGAATTAAAGTTTCGAAATGAAGATTCTTCACTTCTCCATGAAATTCCATTTCGTTTGACACATCATTTATCATAATCCATCGCTCCTAAAGCGGAAAAATGGGATCTTTTTTAAAAAAAAATAATACCGTATTATTTATAGTATAGATATTTTAAATTTGTACGTTTTCATTAATTAATCCCCATATTTATTAATGTAATTAAAGAAAGTAAATTTTGATAAATTGTAAAAGACTCATATACCAGAATACTTAGTATATGTATAGTACTTAAATAATTAACGCCTTCATCATCGAACGTAATATTTATGAAGCTATAAGCGGTTAAATTTGGCTGTGAACGTTATTATTATTTTTTTTTTTTTTTTAAAGTGACAATATATTACAATTTATTATTGGAAAGTTGGAACTCTTCGAATCTGTGATTATATGGAATCAGTAAATTTGTTATGTATGATAACGAATACTTATTAAACCAGTATTCGATGGCATAATTACCTAATAGGTTCAAATAGATGTCCAGTGTATCAATGATGGTATCGATGAGATGAGTAAAATATGTGGCGTTTACTTTTTGTTTGTTTACACGTAGTTCATATATACCCTCTTCTATGCAGCGTATTTCAATTATATTTCCAATAAGGTATGTAAGTTGTCTAACTTATATTACATTTTATGAACTTTTTATGTAATAGCAGATAGTAACCACTTTATAATTGTAAGAATCGAAATAGTTCGAACACAGAGATATAGAACATCAAATAAATTTATCGTTTCTTCGTTTCAAAAATTCAGCAGTGGAACCAAATTTTCGTTGCCTTCAAAAAGACGAAGCTTATTCCCGTTGCGGCAGAACTCCACATTATCCCCTTTTCGTCTTTTTCTGGGAGGAAGGATAAATGTTTGTAGAGGGCCGAACCTGCCTCCATTTGCTCCTATCAACAACTTTATCGTTTGGAATTAATGTCCCTGCTCTTAAACCTGCTAGCCTGTTTTACAAGCCTCGTTTTATTTCTGCTTGTGTTTTATTTTAAGTACTGATCTTGAGCAGATATTTGCTTCCTCAAAATTGAGATGTATTTATATTTGTGTTGATGAACACAGCATCGCTGTAAATGATGTAATAGTCGCGAGATTTTTTATTATACCAGGTGTTTGATGAACTGTTCATGACAGCACGGGGGTTAGGTGTATATAATGTTAGTTATATGAGATACATCGAATAAATAGATTTTCAAATATTGCGTTACTAGGAAAAAACTTTTAAAATCGTTAATAACTTCAGACAAGAAAAATCTGAAATATGTGTATGATTGTTGAAAGATGAATAATATTGTAGTACTAAAACTTTATATTATATATATTGTAAGCAGATAATATAAAAAAAAAACTCTTTAGAAATTATCATTTTAATTTCTGTTATTTTAAGAGAAATAAATTAGTAAATCGTCCGTACATTTTCTCCGAAACTACTGGACCGATTTTTTTTCAAATTTTGATATAAAATCAGAGGTCACCCGAGGATGATTCTCCTTCATCGACATTACTCTTCGCCTTTAACTTTCAAAATGGCGGCCGAAAAACCTGCGTTGCTATAGACTGTAGCTCCTAAACGAATGTACAGATTTCAATGAAACTTCGCTAAAGTCATTTTCACAACTCCCTTTAAATTTATCTATATAACCTACTTCAACGGAAAAAAACTGAATTAAAGTTACCAGGGATGGTAAAATTAAATTTCGAATAACTCGAAAAGTTTTTACATTTTTGATTTCAGTTTTTATTGTGATGAGATGTTTCAAAGGTATTTAAATTTCCTAAAAAATGAAGGAAGTTTCATCGAGTTTCACCAAGAAAACACTTTAAAAATCGTTAATAACTTCAGAAAAGAAAAACCTGAAATATGTGTCTAATTGTTGAAAGATGAATAATATTGTATATTGTATATTATATATATTGTAAGAAGATAATATTAAAAAAAAAAATCTTTAGAAATTATCTCAATCAGGCAGCTTATATGACCTAAAAATCAAGAAGAACCACATTATTACAATAATAGATTAAGTTACTATTGAAGACATCATTGGAAAAATAACAGCATGGAAAATGCAGCAAATCAAATGAGAAAGTTGTTACCAAATAGACTATTTAGGAAAGAAGAATCCGTTCCACGACGGTTAAAAGTTCAGAATTATAAGATTTCACATGCATATTCAATAAGAGAATTTGAAAAACATGCGAAAGTCGCGTTTATTCGAACAGTTAAACATGTGACACAAGACTGTCTCATATTCGTAACTACAAGGAAAACATTAGGCCTACCATTAATGTTGAAAGAAAATTTACTTTAAAAATAACAAGCGGTAAGAAAAAAGAAGTGAATTCTTGAAATTAGTAAAATACTACAACACACTTTAAAATAAATGGTTGAACCTGGACAGGATAGAGACAAATAAATTAACATAAACTAGTTTGCCAGAGGGAATAATTTGCATAGTAAATTGACCAGAGAATAAATGGCAAAATAATAAGGAATTAAAATAATGCAACGTATCATGAGATTAATTCATTATTTGTCGGTAGTAATTGACTAAAGAAAAGAAAATGATTTATAACTTCATTCATATTTTAAACGAACTTGTTTACAAATTACAATAAGATGTATCTTTGTTAATAATGGTCCGATACCGATGACGTTTTTTTTTTAGTTTTTTAGGGAAATTGTAATGTTTTAAATAATCATTCAATCAACAGTAAAATATATAAGAGTTATTCGCAAATGAAGTTTGCTTTTCTTCATAACCCTTTTTCCTGAAATTCATGAAGGAGAAGAAAATTTTCAAATGCTTAATAATTAGATTTAACGAAGATATGGGGTATCAAAAAAAAAAAAAAACCTTTGAGAAATAATAAGGTGATTTTCGGCAACATTTACTATTTTATTTTATTTGAATTAGTCTTATTAAAGTAAAATAGGGGTATACTGTACGATACGAATGAAAATAGTAGTCAAAGACGAAATTAAGGAATGCTGAGGTCGATCATTTTTGATGCCGTCACGATTCCCGCCGAATCCAGCGCCTGTTTGATATGCCATAATTTGGCGGGTTAGCAAACATTAATCGTTTTAGAGATCCCTCGAATGCTAATGCAGGCTGGGCCTGTGTTTAGTAGCAGTCAGTATTCGAGCGGTTTATGGCCAGCGGTAGTCCTCAGCTCGTCTCTCTCCAAGAGAATAATCTAAACTCTCCATTATTGATTAAATATGTCCATCTCGTAGCTTTATTTTTATATTTGATATTAATATAATAAGATCATTGTAATTATGTTTAAACTTTTGAAAAAAAATACTAGAAAAAAAATACTGGTGGCACTCCGTAACTGGACTGAAAATATTAACTGTATTTTTTAAAATTAAATTTCTTCTCACTAATGTTCCTCTTTCAATATTTACTCTTATCGCTAATGACTAGGATAGAGGCAAACAAAAAATTGTCATATTTTTTTCTATTTTATTTTAATTTTCTTAGAAGTATTCTGTTTATTGTTTTTTTCTATCGGGTTCATAAACAATTAAAACTAGACGAAAGCTATATGCACCAAGGTGTGACAAGTTAAATATAAGATTTAACATATAAAAACGTTCTAGAGGAAAAAAAAAAAACGTTTTAGTTTGTTTTAATGTATCTATACGTCAATTACGAATTATTTCCACCAAATCCTAAGTTGATGACCAAATCAAGTCAAAATACTCACGATAAAATAGCTGAATGGTTTAAATTTATTTCATTGAATTACATAACATAGGTAAAAAATGTACTGCAGTGTCATATGTGTCAAAAAGTGTAGTCTACTGCATTGCTAATGTAAATAATTGTCAATATTTAGATATTTTACATTTTTAGAAAAAAATATCAAACGTATCAGCACGTGTATTAAAAGGGATACGAATATTATAAATACATTCATATGGTATACATGGTAATAACAATATTAATATCAGACTATCAAAATATATTTGAAAATATTTTACATTTATTATATAAAAAAATATATTTAAAAAAATCAAACAAGTAAGAAAATAAAATTATATATATCTACATGAAAATCCACATTAGTCAGCACATCAAATTGTAAGTATTGTAAGACGATTAGTGTAATCCAAATGCGAGACTGAGAGGAGTCTTGGTCTTGCAAACTCAGTCTTGGTCATGGTCTTGGTCTCGCGCAAGAGTCTCGCAACAATCTTGCAGTTACATATTAGCTTATTACTATAGAGATATTACTGTATTTTTTTAGAGAGGAGAAACGTTAGCCCGAATGAAAGATTAGAGGAGTTAAATTGCAAAAGTATATTTAGTTATACCAATTATTAACATTTAGTAACTGAGATTGTCGAGTATTATTAAATATTCTGCATTAATTTTTATTTAATCAAAAGATTAAATAAAAAAAAAAAAAAATTATTTATTGATTTTTATTGACCTTTTGATTATTATTTTACTTTTGATTATTATTTTGTCTTTTGATTATTATTTTGTCTTTTGATTATTATTTTGTCTTTTGATTATTATTTTGCCTTTTGATTATTATTTTGTCTTTTGATTATTATTTTGTCTTTTGATTATTATTTTGTCTTTTGATTATTATTTTGTCTTTTGATTATTATTTTGCCTTTTGATTATTATTTTGTCTTTTGATTATTATTTTGTTCTATTTATTTTATTTTTTTTGTACATATGGTGTGAATGTCATCCTACCTCACTATAACCAATGTCCAACAGACAGATTGTTATAATACTCAATAAAGAAATTTAAAAAAAAAAAAATTTTATTTAAAAAATTCGATTTTTTTTAGCAGTCCCTGGTCTTGGTCTTGCAACAGTTAGGCGGTCTTGCTCTTGGTCTTGCAAAGTGCAACACTAAAGACGATACCTGAGAAACATTTAGCTAATTTGTTTTCTAGATCATAATAATAAGTTGTTCTATTTTTTATAATGAAAGTGTCAACAATTATTTGTTGGTTTTATTTATTATGAATTAAATATTGATTTCCTTTTATATACATATAGGCTGTAATAGTTTTTTTTTCTGAATGATCTAGCCGTTTAAAAATATTTTCTACATTTTAACTAGCCATTATACAGTCTCTAATTACTTATTTATGCAAGTCATATGCGACTTTGAACAGAAAATGTGACTTTAAGACCCATAGGGTGTTTAATGAGAAAATTTCTTAGCATTAAATTTAAAAATAAATAAATGTCTTAAAAAAATGTATACATAGTTTTAGACAAGAGTTGCCGAAAACTCAGTAAATAATTTGTTATAAAAAAAAAACAAAAAAACAATATAGATGTGGTACAATTCAGGCGAGTTAAATATCCGAATAAAATTATCCGTTGCATCGTTAATATTGGTTCTCAGCGGATTCCGGACTTGAAGATTGTCCGATCGGCGCCCTGAACAGATTTCAAAATGAAAATAAAGGAAGGAAAATTGAAAAAAGACGGCGCAGGCGCAGAGCTAAGAGGCCCCTCGTTATGATGTCAAACTATTATTGGAGCAGCGGGGGAAGAGGATATATCTATAGAGCGGTGATTGCTGCAACTAATGGCTTCAGGAGTGGTTAATGCTCCTTTATCGGTAATTCTCCTTATCTCCGATCTGGCTGGATTCTGGTATTGGTCGGAGGTCGCTCAACCCCGGTTCGGCCTATAATCTTCTGGAGCTACAACTGGAGAAGGTATGGTAAGTGCTGGTCTTTAGGTCTCTGTGTCTGCGCAATAGTCCCTCCCAATATGAGGTTCCAAGATTCGTTAACTTATTAGCCGTGTAATGAAAGGTAATGCCATTTCTTTATTGAAGTTGAAATAAATATATTGTGGAAAAGATTTTATATATATAAACACTATTCAATATACATCATGTATAGGATTACAGATTTCATAAATAGAAATATGAGTTAATTATCATTTTCTAGCAAGTTTGTAAATATTTCCTAAATGTTTAAAATAATTTGTATTTTGATAGAGATATGACATTTTTCTAATAAAGTAATCTAACAAGATTCCCAGCATAAAGAAAACGAAATCATGGTAGTAAAAATAAATAAGTATAGCGGATTCTTCAAAAAATTCAAATTAAGTAGTACTTCGTCTATCCGGAATATTGTGAACAGGACTATTCCGACTAAATTGGTATTATATCTAAATTAATGAATTCTTTATATCGATGGGACTTTTTTAGGCAAGTAATGTTTGCAAAATATGTATGTTGGATAGAGACTCCTAGCCGCTTCCTTTTAGTAGATCTAACGTCACTTAGCAAAAATAAAACAACAATGCTAGAAAAAGTTTAGTTAAAAGTACAAAAATCATGAATTGACTTCATAGATTAGATACTCATGAGAAAAAAAAAATGAGTTTCTGTGGTAAAGTCCAATCTCTTTTTTTTCAACACAGTATTAAAAATGAACCTAATATACGATATGGTTAATGTGCATTCGAATTCAAAATTAAAACCAAACAAAAGTCTTTCTATCACTATTGAGTGATTATAGATTAAGTAATGATAACTCTTTATGAATTTGTGTTTTTATTATGTAATTAGGAGTCATTTTATTGATTAAATTAAAAATTGTATCCTTATATATATATATATATATATATATATATATATATATATATATATATATATATATATATATATATATATATATATAAACAGTTTTGAATAATTCCTGTTTTTTATATGTCGAATCCAAATAAGCGGTTTCGCTATGTTTGGTATTTTCTAAGAATAAAAAAAAAGTGAGCACTGTATGGTGCGCAGTGAAAGGTAATTATATTTACTTCTAAAAACTAGTGTTAACACTGTTGAACCTGACTCTATGTTTTTTATTATACGATAAAGGTGAATATAATTTAATTAAGTTATTTGGTAACCCTTCGCTCTATTGAAGTTTTCTCCGAGTAAAGTACCTTATAAAACACTTATTTGTTAATAATTTAATAGTCAAAAACAATAATATTTATTTATTTGGTTATATTTTATATTACAGATGTAAAAAAAAAATACTCAGAAACGACAAAAAAAAAAAAAAAAATCAAAAATACACCTTACAATGCTTTTAAGCAGTCAAAGGACTATTATGAAGACAATGAAAATCCAAGGATTCAAGACAAAAATAAATAAAAAGGGGCTATGAAAAAAAAAATGCTAAAAGAAACTGTATACAAACAAAAAGAAACTTAACTCATCAAAATAACAAATTTAATAAAGTCATACTTTTATACATTATTTACAAAATTCATACGCTGAGGAGAACTCCAAGCCAATCTTTTTCTCCATACTCGTGGTAAGAAATGCAGGACTCTAGGAGATCCCAGTGCCTCCCGCTCAGACACATTACTGGTATTAGGGAACGGCAGAGGCTGAGCCGAGGCACTATAACAGTGACGAATCAGTAAAATATTTCAGGATATAGAATTATGTTGCTGCTTTCCGCATTATTGGCCGCTTTATTATCAGATTACTGACTCACACATTAAGACACATCATCCTTCATCCACTAGGCGCCGAATTTCATCAGTAATGTGTTCTCCAATTTTCACGGGAAATGGATGAACCGAAGACGGAAAGATGGACAGACGAGATAAGCCTGAGGGAGTTTAGCAACCGCCGAAACTTCGGTGTTCTGTCGAATTAACCATGCGTAACGCTTCTCATGGATCGGCCACGCGTTCACGGGAATATTTAAGGATACAGAAAGCGTTATTAATTAATTTTTCGTATATTCGTCCCAACACGCGGGTAGCAGTTTCAGGCGTTAAAGACAAACGTACCGCTTCTTGATCATTTATGCGATTGGTTAAATCAATTACATGCTCAATTCTACCAGCTTTCATCAAAGTCAGCGAAAATCCTCTTAGCGAATCAGCAATTTAAAAGTGAAAATATGGGTTGCGAACTCAATAATAATGGTAAAAAAATCCCGTTTTTGAGATGTTGAGAATTAATCTTTTATGTAATAATAACACCTTTTGATTTTTTCATATAAGTAATTTTAAAACATATATGCGTTTTATTCCAAATAATAAAACAAAGTTAATCCTGATCAATTTTATACAATATCATCGTTCATGTGCCAGTTAAACTTAGCATTTTTTTGTAAAGACAGATTAAAAAATAAGAAGTTAGATATCAAAAGAATTATAAGAAAAAATATAGTGGGTTGGCTATGTAAAATGAATATAGTGTGGAAGAACGACTTAATACGTTTAACATTGGGTGACTTTCTGAAGAAGAAAATGCTGAAGATAGAAAAGACCTACATCGAACTAGTAATAATCATAAGGCGTTTATTAGTAACTTTAAAAATACACAATTGTATGTGTTTTATCTTCATTGCTTTATAAACGTTCATATATGAACACAACGAATTCTTCCCTTGTCAAATTTGAATTAAGTTACAAAACTGATCTTCAAGATTTGATAAAACATAGATATAGGGATTCACTAGCGGATCCAGGAATTAATTTTTTGGGGGAAGGGAGGAGGGTGCTTCAGCCCGAAAGCTTTTTTTTTTCATAAAAATAACGATAATTACTTTGGAAAAACAGAAAGAAACTAACTACCTTTATGAAATGGTGTTTAAGTGATTCCTTAAGTCCTTTTAAATGTAATTACACCAACAATAATACTTTAAGAATCATTATTCAAAGTTTTTTTTTCCATAAAACATGGTTATATTTTATCATTTAGGGGGGAGGGGGCTTCAGCCCGAAAGGCCTCCCTCCCCGTAGATCAGCCCGTGTAGGGATTTGCCTATTGAAGTGCATTAACTGTTCACGATTACACAAAACATTTTTTTTTTTATTTATTTATTTAGAATTATAACATTCTGTCACGTGGACAATAGTCTATAGTGATACATGAACCAATTCACACCACATATACAGAAAATATAAAATTAATAAAAGTAAAATAATAATAAAAAAATTTGTACAATAAAAAAAAATAAAATAACCTAAAGATAAGTGAATTAAAAAACATAAAAACAGTCATATCTATATACAATATATATAATCAAGCAGGGAACCCCAAGCCTGGCTTCTCCCCCAACTATAGAAGGAAAAGCAGGACTCTAAGAGATCCCTGCGCTACTCTCTCATCCGCGTCATTGGTGGTAAAGCCAGTGGAGCTAAACACAAAACATTTAGAAGGGGAGTCTGATTAGAAAATGGTTTAGTATCCTGCTAACTTAATAAATCATTGAAAGCTTTTCTTGCTATATCGATTGATTATAAACATAGTTTATATCAATTTTAAGCCAGAAAGTAAATCGAATTTTACTCGATTTATATATATATATATATATATATATATATATATATATATATATATATATATATATATATATTATATATATTCTTTTTTTTTCTATGGGTTGAAAGTAATTAAAATTTTAAAGAGAAATAAATATTGTACAAACGTTTAGAATCCTCATCCATTCAAACATCTTCCTGATGTTGCCGAAGGTTACATAACAGGTGTAAAAGCCTGAGGGTCTGCTGTATGACTCACATTCCCATGAGGAATTATACTAGAGGCGCTGCGTTTTGTCCACAACAGCTGTATTTATGAAATATAGGGACCGGAAAAATGGAACTTAGTTGCGGAATTAGTTTTCAACAAGAAAATATATCTGTTTCAAATCGTGAGCGCGGAGGTGAGATTAATGTCCCTGGCGCTAAAGAGTAGCCGAAAAGTAGAAAGTCTTTCGCTCTCAGATTTATTGCTAATGGCGAAGAGACCCCGATGATCGTGCTGGACGGAAGAGCGGGAGAACGGAAATTGGAAAACAAAGAAAAAACACTCAAAAAGGAGTCTATAAGATATTGAAACCATCCTTCAGGTGGTTGTTAATTACGAAAGAGTATGCCGATGATCGGGTAGCGGTTATTGATGACAGGAGTGCCCGGTAGCGTATCGGATCGGTAATGAGGGTGAATTAATTAACGGAGATGTTGATGGATCGTGGTGGCTACCGGGCCTAAGTGACACCGCAACATCACTCACCACCGGTAACACCTCGTTAGTCTGTCGGCTTCTGCTCACTAATAGTGGAACCCTCGGGCGTTCTGGGAGTACCGTCCGGGTGTCCCGAAAAGATCAATCACGGAAGAAAATGTTTCTGTGCCAGAGGCCTTCGGGAGTTGTCAAAAAAAAAAGGTTGTCTCAGGTAATTCGGCAGTACCTCCCAAGTATTAGACAAAGCTAGACACAAGAACTGAACTATACATCACTGCATGAAATTTGAATGAACACCCTAAACAATTTTATTGTGATCTAAAAACAAATTAAATCAATCAAAGTCCTCAATATGAAAGAGGAAAACACACTGAGGTATACATAAAATCAGTAGGTAACCATAAATAAAACAAAAGAAAAATCGTTAATCGATAGGAGGCTAAGAAACTGTTGGAGGGCGAGTAGAGCCATGAGAGATAGAGAAAGGTAAGCGGTATATCAAGGCGGAAGACATAGAAGACGAGGAAGAACAACATCCATCAGAGCCAGTGTCCCGCGCTATAAAACACACGCATTAGTTTTGTTTTTGGGCCGGCTCTAAGCATCGGAGGGAATATTCCCTATGTTCCATATGTTCTATGTGGCTTATCCAAAAGATAAGCCACATAGAACATATATATTATGTTCTATGTGGCTTATCTTTTGGTTGAATATCTTCAGTTACCTGATTATTCACTTGTATGTTTGTATATCTGAATATATAACCAAATAATTCGACCGGAGTACCTATTTATAGTGAACTCTCCTTATATTGAAAGAAATATTCTTATTCATTAAAACATTCAACGTTCCTGATATTGGCTTAAAAATAATCATGAATGAAAACAATATAACTAAAACAATCTGCTAAAAAGGCGCACTTACAAAATCTACAATCATTTCAATTACAAACATTTTAATAACAGCAGCTCCCTGGTACGTAAACAACAAAACTTTACATACTAACTTACAACAAGCAACCATCGATCAACACATACTTACTCTCTACTCCCGATTTCATCTTAAACTACACGGACATCACAACGGACTTATCAACGATATGGCCATAGGAGACGACTAAAGAGGAGCTGGATGAGAGATTTCCTTTCCTAAATTATGAAGCAGACCAAGACCAGGAAGAAGTACTGCTGGGTACTAATCTTTCTCTTGCCTTAAATGACAATTTTCTTCACAATGAGATCACATCTACTTATTGTCAATACTATGACAGGTGTGGATAGAAGTATGAAGAAAAAAAAAAAAAAAAGAAAACTGAAATTGTATAAATTAAAACGAGCTCACAAATATTAAGTTAAACATGTATTTGAAATGGACCAAGAATTGCCTAATACTAGACAATGACATGACGGGATTAAAAAAGGCAAAGTATTTTTTCCAAGAACTATTTTAGACTAGATAAACGGTACTATACCTTAGAATCGAATCGTCAACACATTTCAGATTAATCATGCTTCTATTTAAATGTTGTCATTCGTATACAAAAAAAAAAAAAAAAAAAAAAAAGATAAACCTAATAAACAAGTTGCACAATAGTAAGTAAGTATATCAAAAAAATCAAAACGTCATAATATTCTTGCAAGATATATTTGATTAAAATAATAAAGTGGCATTTAATATTTTTTTTCTTTTAAAAGGAATAAAACATTGTTTGAAAACTCAAACGCAAGTGATTTAAAAAAAAAAAAAGGAAAAAAATAAATTAGAGTATAAAAATGTATGACAATTTTTGAATTAAAAGAAGTCATATTGTTCAAAAAGTGTTTCCCGGATCACAAGGGAGGAAAATAATGGCTTGTTATGTATAACGTTTATATTTTTATCAATTTAAGTATAAGTGCTTTTTCTAAATAATATTTACCGCTTAAGTGATGAAATAACACAATAGTTTTTAGATATGAATTATATAAAGTAAAACCTTGTAGAAATACAGCTCCCAATACCCTGTTCTGTGCTTCCAGAAGGCGAGTTCCAGGTGACCCTCGGAAGTGGATGGATGCTACCTCCCAGAAGAAGGAACGCCGAAGGGGTCCCTCGTATATTCCGAGTAATTACCCACAAACTACTATATTGGAAACCATAAATTTAAAGTAGGCTCATGGAGTTAAAGACCACTCCACTCCTGAGACATATGGACAAAAAAAAACCTGCTGTCCTAATAGTGCCTTCCTCGCGATGTATGGCTTCATTTCTCGCTTAACCGCTCGCCCTCAAAATTCGATTTCTTTTTCTTGTTGAAAATACTTTACCGCTCAGTAAAACGAATGGTAATAACCAGTTCATGGCATGTTTCCTTATTAGAAATGATTTGAATATTCAAGACGAACAGTAGCTATTTTAACAAGCCCTATTTGTATAATTGTGAACTCAAATACATTAGAAGATCCAAAATGCTTATGTTCCTAAAACAAAGAGGATACCATTATGCTACATAGATAGCAAGTTGTGTAATAAATGAGTTACGTATTTAGTAAGTGAACTCTAATCGATTTTTATAGAAATCCTGATAAGTATCGATTCCTATTTATCTAAAATCTGGTGCGCGCATAAAAATAAGTATTCTCAGACAAAGGGAAGTAAAAGTAAACATTACAGACGCTATATATATTAACATTTCATTGTGGGTATTTTTATTTGTTTAATTAATCTTATATATACAAATTTTAATTTTTATATCGCTGTATTCTATACAATTAAATATATAAAAACCGCATATGTATATATTCACGAAAAATTGTTTGCACTTTGGGTACATTTCAAATAATGATATACTCAAAACGACTTAAACACCCCAAAAGTAAAATCCTACATCCACTACAAATACACTACATTTCATTCTTCAGCCTAAAATCACTCCAATCCTCTGGTTCTTTCTATCTCCTGCTCCCTGCTTCCTGAACGATGCAGATTAAGAAGAAAATGACCGAGAGACCTACTACATCGATAAAAACAAAACCAAGCAAATACACCAAAACAGTATAAATACAACAAAGTTACTAGATGCGTTGCCGCGCAGGCGCAAATTGCATTTTTTTTTCACTTTATTTCTTTACCCACACCTGTCATAAGCAATGACAATTACATGGTCTGCTGTCGGTAAGAGTACAGGTAGTGGCTTGATCGGCGTGATGCAGAGGAGTGCCCAGCGGCATCTCTTCCTGTCTAGATTTTAGGGTCTTTTTAAGAGAGGAAATACCTCATCCAGCTCCTTTTGAGCCTCCTAAGTGTGTTTTTGGGCATGGTGAATGTTGCCATACTTTGTATAACTGCGTTAGGATGTCCATGTATGTTATTGTGAAATCGCTTGTAGTGTGTCCGTATGTGATCGTTAACTGTTGGCATTTGAAGGTAATGTAATGTTTGTGACGTACCATGGAGCTTTAGTTATGGTCCTGAAATTTTTGGATTGAAAAGTTTGTAGTTTTTGTATGTGGGTCGTTTTGGCTGTCCCGTAAATTTGTGAAGCGTAGGTCCATATGGGCTTAAGTAGGTAATTGTAAGTGTTTAGTTTTGGTTTTAAGTTTAATTTTGAGCGTTTTGTCGGAGCCTGTATTATATTAAGCTCATGTTACGTAAAGAAGCCTGTTCTAATCTTTCGGACCAGCTCGGGTGAGCTCGGACGTGCGTCCGAGTGCTCGTATTGCTTTGGTTCCTCGAATATAACTATTCTCCGTTATGATCTCTTATTTCTCCTTTAGTTAATTATTAACTGCTTTTATATTTAACTATTTTTTATAACAAAAATTAATTTGAAATGACTAATTATTTCAGATTAAAAAAAATTAAAGGTACTTTAGAGGAAGTTACTATTGAAAATTAGCCATTTAAGCTCTGCAAGAGAACATCAATGAGAATAAAACCTACATTATATTAAAACTACTTAATAATACACTGATATACTGAGTTTGATCAAAATAGTTTGAGCAGTTTTTGAGATAATCGTAGAAATGTGTTAAATCGATTGTATAAAGTGCACCTTAAATTACCGAATTTAATGAAAAAGTTGCTGTAATATCCCATGCATATAAAAACCTTAATATGCAATTTCACTTTTGTAGTCATACAATTTTACGACTTTCTGTTTTTTGAGCTAGACTGTTAACACACAGACACACACACAGAGACCATTTTTTAAGTAAAATATAATCCATCAATAGCTTACCATCATTAGCAGTTCTATTCAAATAAAAATTTATAATAAATTAATTTTAATGCACCATTATTGTAAACAAAAAGTTAAGTTTTTATAGTACAATTTTATAATTCCCTCTCTTCAATCATACATCACTTTTCTTTTCCAAATCAAACTGTAATAAAAATTTTTTGTTCAAAAACTGGACTTGAGGTTTATTCTCGGAAATATGAGCTACAAATAAAAAATTTATTAATTTAAAAAATTTGCTCTTGATATTACACTATGGATTATACCGATGACGGTAGAAGGCATCGAGGCCGACCACGGATGTCTTACCAGGGATACGTCGACCGTTTGTGCAGAAGAAGAGGAAACGATCTCCGTCAAGCCATGAACAGAGAACAGTGACAATCCTGGTTAAACGTTCCCGCACGCTGAACGTTATGATCATTAGTGTTCACTTTGAAAATAAACCATCCAAATATTAGTTTAAATAGACTACGTATACCTACTGATCGAAATTTAATATATCATATTGCTCCTGGTGACGGAACATTTCTTGAAGGACATAGGTATACCACATCATTGGGTACATTTACAATAATATTAAACTTATTGAAGTGGTACAAGTACTTAACGGCTTCCGGGAAGATGAGTGGAGACGGTTTGAGATCAACCGCAGAATTTTTACACAATATGAAGTTAAAAATAGTATATAAAAAAAAAGGAATACAATAATAAACAGAAAAGAAAAAAAAACGCAACGATTACATTTTTTTATCAAATAAATTTCCACATTATTACCATATAAAAAAGATAACTATCAACTCATCGTCTTACCCGCAGGTTACGTGATTCACAATGTTCGCAATAATATCTGTTCTTGATTGTGTCTAGGTTCGTTTTATCAAGCATTTCGTGAACATGAATATACAACGTTTAAAAGGTCATGAATCTATTAAATCCTACTTATATCCTTTATGACTCATTACATTAACATCATGATGGTAGCAGTCAGCATCAAGGTCTTAAGCGATCGCTGTTCTTTGCAGTCTGGGGGTTGAAGGCGAGGGCCGGTTCAAGACTCCGGTATCAACAACAATGGTCTCATCCTCACCCTCCAGAGAAGATTCTTCGAGTGATGTTCTCGTAAAATACTCGAGCAAGTCTCAATTATTGTCTTGTCACTGATCCAACGATTAGTCAATACAGGTCAATAATTTACATTGATTGACGTCCAGGATACACACCAGTCATCTCTCATAATATCGCAACAAAGGGGACGTATGGCTAACAAGTATACTGACGGTTGTGTGAAGCCATGGGTTATATATGAGTAAGTATCTGGTGTTTATATAACACTAAATGGTGGTTGAAATATGTATAACTACTATTTATCTTTTATTTCTACAGAAATATAATCTTAATTGTTCAGTATTTTAGTTACAAAAAACAGTAGGTAAATCATAATTAATATGTAAAAGACAGCTGGTCCACCCTTAGTTCATTTTAGATAACTTCCAAATTTTACACTGTTATATTGATAATTTAGTTTCCAATTTATATAACACCAAACTTTGACTTATACGTATCCCTATGTATTCCTTTTCAATGTTTTCAAAATATGAGTATGGCGGTTTACTGTTGTGACAAACCGTATTAATATAGAAAATTGAAGTGTTATAATTATATTTTAGTAGCATCATAACCTCACAGCTTTAGTCGGATTTGAATTTCCATCAACCGATTTCTATATTATAAACATCGTTTTTATGTGTAATCTATTAGAGCCCTTTGTGAACAAAAAGATTTTTAAAAACAGTTTGACTGTAAAAAAAAGTCTACTAATAATTTTAAGGCATCAATGTCAATTTTCAATATATTTATTTTATTCAAATTTAATCGTAAATTTTTAATAAGTTTATTTGTAGAAAATAAAGACAGATTCTCTTTACATATGAATAAAATAATTGAAGTAAATTTTCAACATTAAATAAATAATATATATACATAAATAATTTCCAATCTATTTTATCTCAATATATATCAATCAAATTTATAGTATGATTTATTTTATAAAGAAAATAAATTGTCTTGTATTTTTTTTTCCACCTTGACCATTATCCTTTAAACATATTTAAATCATTTGTAATTAATGATAGTATGTTTTGACTCCGTTCTAATTACCAGTAAAGTAATCATTAATGTTATTTTGTTCAGGTTTATTATTTTATTCGTTCAATTAATGCAGTTCGGTCCCTCCACGCCCAGTGGTATAATAAAAGGCCTCTGGCCACAGATGCAAAGAACGCATACAGCGTGCATAGCCCTCTTACCTTAAAATGCCCTTGGGCAATAAAAGGAAATTGAAAATTTATGTATATCTAACATTTATATCTATTAGAGATAAATATATATATATATATATATATATATATATATATATATATATATATATATATATATATTGTATTTTGTAATCAAGAAATTCCTGGAAGGTAGGAAAAACAATAATAAAATAAATAAATAAATAATTTTATTCGTTCAATGAAAGTCACAAGGCCTTCTGCCACATATGGCACATATGCCACATATCACAAATTCCATGGCAGTGGATGGAATTTGTTACTTGTATTGTTATGTATACTATATATGTAACTTGATTAAATAAACATTTTGGAAGGTTAGGAAAAAAAAAATTATTTTTCATATATGGTCTATGAATTTCAAAATGTTTTTCCTATTTTTCCACGTCTGTTATGTTCATTATTACTATTTTTTGTATAGCCTGTTTTTACAAGTATTACACCTGTAGGCCTCTCCAATTAAGAGGGTAATGGTCTAACTTCCCGCGGGGACCAGCCGTATTGGGAAGTAGGGCCGGGATTCGATCCTATGATCTTTGCTTTACTAATATAGCGCGCTGACCACTCTGCTTTACTGGCCCCCATTATTACTATTAAAAAAAATTTATTATCATTAATACAATACTTTAATCTTTTTATTTTATTTAGGATAACAATTTTCCTCTTTTATTTTACAAATAAATACGCTGTTAAGGGTATCGGCTGTGGGAACATCCATTCATATGACGTATATCTATATTTGTTATTGAGAGTGCACAGCTCCTTCGATAATGTCACAGTTGTAGATTTTAAATTGTGATTAATTCGAATCTAATTTCAAATGGAAGATTATCAACCTGTGAAATTTAATTAATAAGACAAACATTATCAAATCAGCAGTAGTTGTGAATATCGTTTCCTTAAACTTGAAGGAAACTTTTCTAATGTATTATAAACCTTGTTAGTTTTCATTAGCGTAAATAAAAAAATGATCAAGAGCAGATAGCAAGGCTGCCTGTGGGAACCGGCCGCATTAACATACTCCTATGTTCTATTCCTCTATATCGATGTATCCATTAGCGATAGTGGGATTAAATTAATCGATAGTAAGTGTTTAATATGCCTTGTAAGGCCGGTGACGGTAAGCGGGGCCTCCTTCTTTTGTCCTCCTGAGGAAGGCCAGATAGGAGCCTATCTTATCTGGCGATGAATATATTGGAGCCTTATTTATTATCTATGTGCGGTTTGAGCCACAACTGGAACAGATTCCTCCTCCTTCCTAGAAAGAGGTCCTTCTTCCGAGTACTAATGAAGCACTATATTAAAACGAATAAAAGGACAAAATAATTTCTCATAAAATTCCTTTAAAAAAATTTTATCTTAGCCCCTTTTTATTTGTTTTGTCTTGAATCCTTGGATTTTCATTGTCTTCATAATAATTCTTTTACTGCTTAAAAGCAGTCATATTTTTTCTAGATCTGTAATATAAAAGGTGATGGGTCTCACCTCAGGCTTGAGTTGACCTTATCCTCTAGAGCTTACAACTAAATTAATAAAACATCTATCTCATGCGAGTTGTTGCCAACGTTTTGGAATTTTGGCTGGTAATAAGTTGTTGAAAGGAGATTTTGCCAACTGTTGAGTCTTTTCGAAAATGATTTTTTTCTTTTTTCTGGGACGTTGTATGATATTCTTTATTATTTGGCAATGACTACTTCCAATTAACAACAGTTGAATATATTTTTTGTATTATCAAAATTGCATTTTTACAAGTTTACGTTTCGAGATATTTACTCCACAATCTTCAGAACCACAATCCCAATGATCTTGTGGATACATGGCTAACAACAAATTTATTGTAACAACCGAATTCTGACATGTATTGTAATATGCACTATATTTTAACTAAACAAACTTTGTTAGCCATGTATCCACAAGATCATTGCCATTGTGGTTCTGAAGATGGGAGCAAATATCCCGAAACGTAAATTAGTAAACATGCAATTTTGATAATACAACAAATATATTCAATTGTTGTTAATTGGAAGTAACCATTGCCAAATAACAATGAATGATTGTTTTAATTTTGCTTGAAATTCTTTTATTGTTGATAAATTTAGTGTTGCTGGTATATCCAATGTCTTCATTCTCTGCTACGCGGTTCATCCTCTTAATATTTTTCTTGATTATTTTGGATTTATTGTAATCTTTTCCCAGTTGTTTTGCTGACATGATCAAACAGATGCACGATACAACAGAGCCGGCCGTATTATACTTGTATATTGTGTAATAGGAACTTTAGGCGTAAAGATAGGTTTGTTGTGCTAATTCAATTTTGGAGTCTGTAGGTCTTAGATGTTACTGTTTTAATTTTTTTGTCAAAACATTTTTTTCACTAGTAAACTTTAAATGTCGGTCGAAGTGAATACCGAGATATGTTAAGTCAGTCGATAATTTAATACTGTTGTTGTTAATTTTGAATGCATTTGGCATTTTTTTTTTTTCCATTTTTAGTATGAAAATAATTCCTTTTGTCTTTTCAGGATTCACATCTCTATGTTTAGGTTATGTTGATTTTTAGTTGTTCTGCAATTTTTTCACAAGCTGTTTCCGCCTGCTGCATAGCTTTTTTGGCATTCATACTGCTACATGAGACAACTATGTCATCAGAAAATGCTGTCACAGAAACATTTTTGTGTTTAGTTCCTAATATTATATTTTGGAAGGATACTAAAATTTTCAGTATACATTTATAATTTCGAGTAATAGCTCAAACTAAAATAAATACTAATTTTATTCGTTCATTCATTTAGTTTTGGAATCTATCAAATCCAAGATGGCAATTTTGTTTATACAGAATCGAATCCCAGCTAACGGTGGAATAATCACGAATGATACTCGGGATCCATCGAGATCTTATCACTCCAGGAAGAAAAGTAAGGAAATAGGATATTCATCTTGCACAATTTTCGTCGATGTAAATTTTTTGTTGGAGCAAAATCATTGTTGTATATTCATTTCCCTTCCAAAAAAAAAAAAATAAAAAATAAATAATAATAATTAAAAGCACTATAGGGTTTCTTATTAACCGCTCCTGAAGTGAGAAGCACCATTTTGATTTTTTTGATGAAAATCAATTTCGTTCATTACATATAATAATTGAAGAGTAAATTTGAAAATGAACGTGTATGGCTAACGAGAAAAAAAATGATAATTTTTGTGGCAATTTTTATTATTAATAACGTGAGATGTTTCGTTGGATAGTCTATCATCATCAGACTAAAATTTTAAGTAGAATGATTACTAACTTTAGTTTCAGAAATTGTCAATATATTTTTTTATATTTCATATTTTTTTCAATATATTGACATATTATGGGAACTTAAATAACAACAGCGGCTAAATGGATATTCATAAATAAATTAACTATTGAACAACAATGTGATTAATGGAAGTATATTATTCGAAAGACCTTCACATTGTTATTTATTTATTTTTTGAAACTCCTTAAAATGTCGCTTATTCAAAGATTATTTAGTTTGTGATATAACGTCAAAGGTAAGCAATCGATCATGAGAAGTAAACTATAGCAACAGTTGGGTTTATTTTTGTTTGCCTCGCTAGGTGTTCAAACTTGATTTACGACCCTATGGACCGTAGCTGGAGGTGATTAAACGGCTCTCGTGAGAAAATCCTTGTTCTACAGTCGTCGAGTTTAAATTTTTATCTCAGCTATATTAGGCGATTGATTTTAATATTTTGGCGAAAACCAAAATGTAATCATCAACACAAGGATTCAAGGAGCACAGACCAATTTCTTTGAAGAGACCTTAAAAGGCTGCCAACCGAGAGACGGTTTGTATTTAACTTATAAATTATTGTACATTGTAAACAGGACTGGAGCGGGTTGCCCGCCTGACCGGCCATGTTATTATCCTCCCGTTTTTTTTCGGCCTCTTCCCCCAATTCTCTCACACCCTCTAAGATAATTGATTAATCTCTGCGCAGGACGGGCTTTACCTGCTCCCACTGCAAACCCTGTTATTTTCCCTTAACGGGAGTTTCTGATAATGGGAAATTCGGAAAGGGGGGGTCCACTTGTTTTTATTTTTTTGTATATATTTTTAATCTGGCACATATATAATTAAAGTATAGTAAAAACAAATGCGACTTGAAGGGGGTTTCGCCGGCGGAGGTTAATAGCAAGGCAGTGGAAGCTCGTTAGTGGTCGGCTTTTATAAATCAAGGATATTTTTTCTACATATAATAAAGGTTCAATGGTTTAGCTTTGGGAAAAATATCGGAGTTTTAATGAAAATTACTTTAAAATGTCTTTGAAAACGAACTTATCATAAATCTTTTATATAAGTTCTGTCAATCAAATAGGTTAATAAAGCTGATAAATATTCCATAGGAGGTAACTGTGATCGATTTCGACCACCCGAAATTATAAATTTTTTTTATAAGTATTTTTAAAAAACGAGTAAAATATTACAAAGAGAAAAAAAGAAAATGTTATATCAGTTTTTAAAAATCTAATGTCCAAGCATGTGTCTGAAATATACCTGGAAAGAACCAAATTTGATAATAACTTTTCTTTTATGCACATTTTCATTACAATTTTTTTCTTTTCTACTTAATATTATTTCTTTTCTTATTTTTTTTGTGGTGTATTTTTTGTTAGTGATTACACTTTTTTTCATCTGTTATTTTTTTTTTTTTGGATCAGCTGTTTGATTATAACCTTCCTCAGTATGCGTTTGAAATGTCATGGAATAAAGTGATTTCTTTCCTTTTTTTTTTTAATACCCTTGATACTTAAACCCTACCTCTACTATAACGTATTGGTATTTTAGTTTGGAATACTTAAACAATTAAAATATAAACAAGAGACTTCATTTACTATACTATAAGATTAGGATTCTCAACTGAGATTAGATTAAAGAACTAAGACGAAATAAATGGAAATCTGTCCAAATCATTATACTTTTGATATATATGTATAATAATCATCTTGCACACAAGACCAAGAGCAGGACTGGTGAAAAAAATTATTTTTTTAAAATAAAAATTAATGCAAAATAGTTACTAATACTTGACAATCTTAGTTATTATATGTAAAAAATTGGTACAAACATTATACTTTTGCAATTAAGTTTTCTAATTTTTCATTCGGGCTTAATTAGGTTTCTTCTATATAACAAATTGCAGTAGTATATCTACAGTAATAAGCTAATAAGTAACTGCAAGACTGTTGCGATACTCTTGCGGAAGCCCAACACTCGTGTCGGTCTCGCATTTGGGCAAAACTAGAGACTAACAACATTTGTATTATTATGAATATATCAAATCAAAATTATCAACATAAAAATTTAGATGTAATAATCAATTTAAGGTCTTTCGGAAATCATTTAGCTCTCATTATACATTCAACTTATCTCTGAACATTTTATCAATTTTAAATTGCATAATTAAAAGTTGATTTAAAATTTATTCTGTTATAAATAAAAATGTACAAGAAAAATTCACTATGGGAGTTGTGTTAAATGTTTGGGAAGGAAGTACATTTTCTTGATAAATAGTAACAGACTCCGGTGGTATAGTCAGTGTTCACAAAACAACTTTAAAAAAAAAATTGTTAATTTAACCATTCCCTATAAATTTCAAATTTACTAACCTCTAACAGCCAAATGATCATAATTCTATTTTTTATTTTCCTTTTTAAAAAGTCAAAGTTGTGCATTTGAATTAAAGTGTGATCAACTGTGATTTCAATGCCGCAGATGAATACATTTATGGTAGTTGCTGAAGGACATTATCTCTAAAGATGGGGGAGTTTAGGAGTGGGTGGTGGGGGGGGTGGTTGGGGTGGTTGTAGTGGGGGGGTGGGTGTGGTTGGGGGGTGTTGTGGTGGAGTGGTGGAGGTGTATTGGATGTGTGTTGAGGGTGTGAGTAGGGTGGTGGTGGAAGGGGGGTTTGGTTGGGGGGGGGATGGGGGGTGTTAGGGGTGGTGTTAATGGTGGTTGGTTTGGGGGGATGGGGAAGTGAATGGTTAGGTGATGGAGGGAGGGATAGTTAGTTATGGTGGATGTTGTTTTGGTTGTGTGGGTTTGGGGGGTGGTTGAGGTTGTAGGAGGGGGTAGGGGTAGGAATGTTGGGGGGAGTAAGTTGGTATGGTGGGGGGGGGTTTTTTAAAGTGTGGGGGGGGATGGGGGGATTGGATGGAGGGGTGGGGGATGGGGGGGGTGGTGATGGGGGTTGGGGTAAAGTAGGGGGGGTAATATAGTTTGAGGTTGGGGGATTAGTTGGTAGTGAATGTTGTGGGAGGGGGTGGGGTGGGTTGGGTGGTGGTTGGTAGGGGGGGGGGGAGAGGGGTGGGGGAAGGGGGGGGGGGGGGGTTATGAAGGGGGTTTGATTGTGGGATGGGATAGTGTTGGGGTGGGGGTAGGGGGTAGTTGTATGTGGTGGGGTGTAGTTAATGGTCGGAGTGTGGGTTGGGGTAAGTGGTTAGATAATAATGTGTTTGGGAGGTGGGGATGGTGTGGGTTTGTGGGGTTTGTTGGGGGATGTGAAAGGGGGGTGTTGGGGTTTAATGAGGATTAGTGGGAGGGGTTTGTGGATTGGGGATTATTTGTTTTTTTTTTTGGTGGTTTAGGATATTGGGTAGGGTGGTTTTTTTTTTAGGTTAGGGGGGGTGTGGGTGATGGGAGGGGAAATGGGGAGATTATTTGGGTGGTGGGGAGATTGTAAGGGAAGGTTGGGGGGGTTGGTGGTGTAGGTGTGGGGTAGTTAGGGGGGATTTTAGTGGGGAGTGGTGTAGTTAAGGTAGTAGTGTGTGGGGTGGGGTAAGTGGGAGAGGGTGGTTGGTTTGTTGGGATGTTTTGGTTTGTGGGGGGGTGTGAAAGTGGAGTGTGGTGGTGGTTAATGGGGATTAGTGTGGGGAGGTTTTTGATTGGTGGATTGTTTGGGGTGTGTTTTTTTTGGGGTTTAGATAAGTAATGATCAGTAATGATTGAACGTGTAAGGGTCTTCATTATCAAAGCGATAGCGGGCAATCTTGGAACTTCTTGTGACGTTCATTCATGAATTACCGTGTAGGGTCTGCTTTAAGAAAAATGGAGTGTTTTAACGATCTGTTATGATGTAGTTTGATGAAAGAAATTTAATAAACGAATAATTGTCAAACTTAACTAACGTAAGTAATATAAGTCTTATAGTATGTACTGTAAGTGTTCTCAAAAGAAATAACTAATGATGCTAAGTACATATTATAAGATACATAAATATAAATCACAGCAAAACACGGAATACCATAAACTCAACCGTCCATATCATTCTCATAAACCAAGGTTAAAATTTTTCTAAGTTTTGTACACTTTTATAATTGTCTGATAATAAAGTCAATTTCGATCTCCCTACATTATCTATTCTATCTTCTTTGTCTCTAGCATAATTGATAACTTGGCTCTTAATTGCATTGATAAATTTTCACTGAGAAACATAACTACTACTTTACTTGTAAATGAAAATAATGTTTAAAATATTAAAGAAATTATTGGAAAATCTGTGTCATTTCCAACTATATTATAATGTTATTATTTTTATTTTTTTATTTTATTTATGTATTTATAGCCTCTTCATACAAGTCTTACAACTTGTAGGCCTCCCATAATTAAGGGGTTATAATGGTCTAACTTCTTGCGGAGATCAGCCGTAGTGGGAAGTACGACCGGGATTGGATCCTATGATCTATTTTTTTTTTTTTAATACCTCCTTATTTGTAAATAATATTTTTTTAACTTCTGCAGTGCGTCTTTGAATTCTCTTTTTACTGCATACTTTGATTTTAAGGAGGTCTCTAATTTTATAATTATTTTAATTATCCTCGATTTCTAAAAAAATAATTATGTAACGAGGCTCACACTTTTTTGTTTTGTACTTAAGAATAACAACTAAAACCACAATTTCAAACAGCATTTGCCATAGTTGAGGCAGTCCATAAGGTTTTAGTTGATTGAACAAAAGGTTAATTAAATTTATTACTCATTATTAAACTTTAGCATTTCTTTCAATTTACCTTAACATTAGGTATGACAACAAAAGTAATTTGTCGCTCATTTCAAATTCCATTTAGAATTACATAGTTTATTGTTTATAGCAACTATTTTGCAGTATTCAGACCTTATTTGATTTCTAGCGGAGTTTATAGTAACTGAAATTCAAATAGATACTAAAAACTCCTGAACATCCATTTGCTTTCCATTTAAAACATGATTGTTTGATAACTAAATCGAGAAAAATTTATCTAACAAAAATATCCATCCTAAAGGGTCATTATAACGAGGTTATATAGGCCAAACAGCCCAATTTTTCGGTAGGTTCGTTTTTTGTCAATACTCTGATCGAATTATCTTACAATTCAAGTAGAAAGTAAATGTATGTTCATGATTTGATTTTTACCTCATTAAACAGAAAAAAATTAGTTACAAAAATGTAATTAGAAAACGCACCATTTCTGAGAATTTTCGTATTAAGTTGTGAGTTTCGATAAGATGAAGCTTTTCACGAATTTTTAGACGGATGTTAATATTTCATAAAAGGTGTGTGTACCGCGAACATTTATATACAAATATTTCGATAATCGTATATCAAAAAAGCAATATAATTATAGAAAGATGCAGATGCGTTGGTTAGCTGTCCGATATGGCTGTAGGGTCAATGAGAGTTGCATTAATCGCTATGCAGGTCATGCAATGCATTGTAGCTGCATAGGGCGTGCGCTCTCTCCAACAATGCTCCTCCCCGAAACAATGAGATTTATCGACCAGTTTCCTATGTCCTCGTGATAAAATAACAACAGTATGGATTTCCTACAGTCCTGCCTCTCTTGTGATCTTTATTGTCGAGGGGACTTTCTAACTAAATACCAATATAAAAAATATTAACAATGATAAAACGACAGGTTGGATTGAGTTTTATTGATTTTAAAATGGTTTAGGAAATTTCTTTGAACTTTTTGAGTAAAAATGGAAATATTGATGTCATTGTATTTTTCTTTGATTCATCTTGTACAACTACCTCTCATCTCGTCTAAACATATTTAAAATATTTAAAAAAAAATAACCATCTAAATTAAAAAAAAAAATGTGTTTGGAATGTTTGTTGCAATGTGCATGTGATGGACGTGACAAGAGAAAAAGTATGAGTTATGGAAAATTTATTTATTTTCTCCATATTAAAATTACCATTAGTAAAAATTACACTTAACTTATTATAATACTATCCTGACTTTTATTTTATTCGTTAAATGTTGGGTACTATCGAGAAACTGTTTTTGGCAGTAGGGAAACATATTTTGAATTAATCCACACTTTTTTTTTTTCAAGGGAGTAATGGATGATCACATATTTAAGGTATTTTCCTATGAATGTATGTAAGTAACTACAGGCCTGTCAATTACTGACAAGAGGTCCAAATATAAGACTTCAGTAGCTGAAACCGATTAAATTTTCAATTCCCTTGACAAAATAAGTTGAAAAATATAAAAAATAATCTAAAAACATTCCAAGAAAAAACAAAAACTTATAAATAAATCGAAGCAATTGAAGAGAAAAAGACAAACCAAAGGTATGGTCTTCTTACTGATAATAGAGTTCCTGGAACTCTATGTCGACCGTGAGAGACCTTCCTAATTTGCCACCCATTTTGTTTTGGTTTTAGTTTCCAACCAGACTAAAGTGAAAGGGACAAATGTAAAGACTAATTTCGAATAATCTTTCGCTGTTTTGCTAATATCATTCCCGTTTCGATATTTTATCTCCTAAAAGATGTCGATGTCTTTATGTCAAATACAAATTTTAAAGTAGTTCTTAATTCTATATTTTTACAAAATTTCTTCAATCGACCTTATTATATTTTTACATAATTATTTAATTGGGAATAAGGTCACTTAATAGCTGTCACATTTGAAACCGCAGAGGGCATTTCTTCTAAAGTGTAGCAAAAATCAAGTGACCTTATTTCCAAATTTATTATGGAGTATTATTACTCAAAGGTCGATTGAAGATCGACTTATAATTCTAAGCTAAAGAAAAAATGACTGATGGACCCAAAGAAGGTTAAAAAAGAGATTTTTTTAAACCTTAATTATTTTGTGTCATTAATATATCTTTCTTCTAACTTCCCTCCCAAACCACTTAAAATATAATTAAATATAACCTAGGTATTTGTATAACGTATTGATGAAATTATATTAAAAAACGTACAATGTATTAAAAGATGTTCTGCTTTAATTTCCTTTACGCATGAAGGCACCCCTAAGGCCTGTTAAGGCGCACTATCGGACGCCGATATCGGCCTAGCCGGGACTACATCGGCTACCGGGCCTTGAACTTTACCCGAAAGGACCAAGTGAGATATGGAGCGTGTACTCCTCATCGGACCTGTTATCGGGGACTACACGGTAGTCCACTCACACCCCTGTGTCTCCTCCAGAGAGCCATTAAATCAGACCCTTCCAGCTCCAGACAGTTTGGCGACGTCTCATTCCGGAAGGTCTCCAGCAGTCACGCCTTGGGTCGCTATTACTCTCCAGTCGGTCGTTTACAGCTCATTATCGATCTGCCCCCGCCCAGTCACTCCTCTAGGGTATTTTTATTGTTTCAGCCTGAATCGCTTCTGAAACTTTTGCAGTTTTAATGTTTTGGAATTAAATATAAAACTTATTTTTGTGTCTTCATTATGTATTTTCATATCTTTATTTAAACATTATTTCATTTTCATTGGCACACAAGGACATGTGTAGCAGTATCTAATTGTTCCAATCTTGTATGACGTTCGTCTAGATGGAGTGAAGTAGTATTAAAGGGTGTATCCTTCATACATCCTACTGTAGGATAAAAGGGCAAAAGAACCAATACCTGACCTCCCTTTCGAAAAATGGGAATAATAAGATTTCAAGACCTCTTCCTAGACCTCTATTTCATGAATTTATGGCTTCTATATTTTCTCTTTGTACATTTGTCCCTTTCACTTTAGTTTCCAACCAGACTAAAGACATCGACATCTTTTAGGAGATAACATATCAAAACGGGAATGATATTAGCAAAACAGCGAAAGATTATTCGAAATTAATGAAAAAGCTGTCACATTTGGAAGCTGTCACAGAGAGTATTTCTTCTAAAATGTAAAAAATACAATATATTTCCGCCGCACATTTTAAATTAAATAAGTATGTTAATATATATATATATATATATATATATATATATATATATATATATATATATATACTTATTATTATTATTATTTTTTTTTTCGTTTGGCTCGACAGAACATGAAGATTTTTGGCGGCGAGATGTGGTATACGTATATTGCTTGCAGAAGCACAGATAGCCTGGTGAGGGTCAACCAACCTCACGTTGCTACGAACCATGGTCTCCATAGCCGACCCTTAGGGGTCAATTTAGCAGTTTCCTTCCCACCGACCCACTCGGGTTCAAGGACAGCGACGAATTGGCCTAGATCAATGGATCATGGCTGCTCAGAATCAGCAGGCGTACGAGGATCTATATTTCTTTCCCTGGAACAGACCGTCCATAGACCAAACTTCAACAGAGCTCCTGACATCCTGGTAAGCCACATCCCGATTCCCAATTTAAGTACACGGGGTAGGTAGTCCTACGCCCGGTCAGTGTGAGTTGCCTTCAGTAGCCTGACCGGCAACTATATATATATATATATATATATATATATATATATATATATATATATATATATATATATTAACTGTAATTATTAATTATAATAATGTGTGGTATTATATTATAGGTAAAATTCTATTATAATTTGAATTCTAATAGTAGTAGATTCTTCCAAATTTATTAGGTTGGCACAAGATTCAAGATTATTTATATTTTAAAAATGGATTTTGAGCTTTTCGGAAAGTTAAAATACACCATAAATCTGAAACTGTAAGACCGATAAGATTGCAAGTTCTCATCCCCAAATCTTTTTAAAAGCACGATCCAACCAATGAATCAACTAGCTTCGAAAAAACAAGATGCTGAAGAAAGAGTATAGAAAATAGGTCCAGTCACGTTTCACCAGTTTGTACCCCTCTCCAAAGTCGAGAACCTTAGATACGATAAATACAGTATCACTAATAAGTGAGCTTAATATATTCCATGACATGAATCACATTAGGAACGAACCTCTTTGACTTTCATAGAATAACTTGAATTGAATATATCGCTTAGGCAAGTCGAGCCTATTACGTAAATACTTTGAGGAACACAAGCCACTCATCGATGTTCTCACCAACTCACTGACAAGTGCCAGAGGTCATGGAAAAACTTCATTGAACAACTATACTCCTTTCCTTTCTATCGTTCTTATATTGGAATCTAGAGGGAAGCGAAAGGTGTGCAAGTGAACATTTTAAGTAAATACAATGGTGTAAATGAAAGAACTTGTACCAGTCCAAGATGGGTTTTAGGTTGAGTAAAAGGTTAAGACGTACATATTAATAAGAAATTTGAGAAATCCATGTTTCAAATGTTAATCTAGAACTTATTGAGCACTCGTCGTCTGTGGTTCAATTCAGTCAGTTGTCAGCTGGATTTTCAAGGAGAGCCTCTACAATAAAATTTTGAGGTGTATATTTTGTTAAAAAATCATTAAATGCCGGATTAAAACATCACTATCCAAAAATAGAGGTTGACATTTTTTTTTCTATTTTTAAAATAATATTAGAGATTTACCAATTGGTTGGTTCCCAACAAACGTGTTTCATGTGATTATATTCCGCTATACACATTTACTTGATGTATTCATACTAATACAGTTGTAAATATCATAATAAAAGTTAAACAATTTTTTTTTTAAGTATTGCTACCAATATCTTCAGATCACTTTAACGTTCTCCATAGCATCGAATTTGTCTTCTAATTTTGAAATTATTAATGCGATTAATATCAATGTTTGTAAATTTACTCATATAAGTGAATGTTTTAAATTGTGTTGGTATATGCAAACAATGTAAATTATGATGGAAAACAATAATGAATTAAGCTGGTAGCTCAGCAACGGAATGGCGTCGGTTTTTATTTTTGAATTCTTGATAGTGGTTTTTAAACAACTAAGCTGTGCGGGACTTGAAAATATAATGATCTCATTACAAAGTGGATCACCAAGCGATTTCGGATTGATCATATGATCTTATGACAACAATAAGTAAAGAGACTTTACTTTTTTCGATTAATGACTGTTTCAGTGTACGTAATTCCCAAGTACCTATTGCACATTTTTTTATTTCTACCGACTTTGACAAAGCAAACCTGGTTTCGTGATTCATGTTTCGAAACGGGTCTTAAAGTTGACGACACACTATCAGACACAAAACTGGAGCGACGGATTGGTATGAAGGGATACAGAGGGAATCTCACATCCGACCACCGACCTGTAGAACCTAACTACATGCTTTCGGACATGAATGAAGACAAGTCATCGCACCGGAGGGGGCGGGGTGGCCGTATAGGCTAAAGCGTGTGTAACAGCACCGCTAGTTGCCTGGCAACGGGATAACAGAGATTTGAGATGATATAAAAAGTACGAGTTCGCGTCCCTGTGCCGGAGGGGATTTTAAATTCCCCGCCCTCACCACCCGGCCCGGGAAAATCCCGTATAGCCTAAAAGGCGAGGTAGGGAAAAAAAAAAAAAAAAAAAAAAAGTCATAGCACCGGTCATAAATCCCTCCGAAGATTAATAAGCCATTTTAGTTTCAATAGATATCCAATTATATAAACTTTTATTACATCTGACATAAGTAGTGTTTTTTTTTTTGGGGCTGGAGTGTCGAGACCCAGGGCCTCCCAAATTCCAATTATTCATTAAACCCCACGACCTACCACCAACCAATCCCCACTCGTTTACTTAACCCCACCCCCCACCCCACCCGATACAAAAATGTATTAAGAATACTGTTTTTTTGGGTTTGGATCTTTTGAAGGAACCTCCGAGCCCACACCCGTTACCCAAGCCCGACCCGGACAGACTAAACCCCATTCCCACCTGTCAAGAGATAAGAGACAAAACCCTGTGCACCACCCCACCTGCCCTCCCCCGTTTTATTTCAAGATACTAAAGGAGCTAACCCAACCCCCCCACCCAACCCCCCACTGACCACTAGAACCCACTCAAACTCACAGTCTACGCCACCCTCCCTACGGAAATCATATGTACACAAAAAATGAGAAGTTCCCACCCAATACTATTGTTGTTGTCTTATGTTGATTGTGATCGCAATACCAGAAATTTATGTTGATTTTGTTATTTTTTTTTTGTAAATAAAATTAAAAATAATAAAATTATTTTATAGTTTTTGACTGGAAATTACATCCCACCCAAAACCGTCCCCAACATATTTTGCCATCGAGTGTGTAAATTAATCCCTCCCGGGCATTATCAACCATATACTATTTAACCCCAGTGGCCAATTTCAGATCTCAGGTTTAATACAAACCAAGTTTCCTTTATTTTGCTTAGCGATCATTAGCCGCTCAATATTCTCTAGCAGTTGTTGATTAAAAAGTATAATACACATCTATGTGCTAATATTTCATCCCGTCTAATTTACAGTTAATTATTTTGCTAACCATTTTTCGTGGACTTTTTCCAATCGTTATTAACACACCAAATTAAAATACCTGGATTGATTGAAAAACTATTCATTCCTAACCTTCAGTTGATAAATAAAACTAATTTTCACGTCTGATTTTGTGGAAGTGTATCACAGTTGACAAAATCACCGAATACATTAAAAAAGATAATCCTATTCACTGCTTTTGTTTATGATTAATTTAAATGAAAACCATGTTTTAATAGCATGGAACAATGTATTAACATTTAGTATAATACTGGGACAGAGTTTGATTTTAAAAGAAATTAAGTTACTACTGGATTATCCCATGGTGCAATGATATCAGCAATGAATAGAAATAAATCCGTCCAAAGAGATTTGAAAAATCATTTTTCGTAGTGGCAGCTGTGCCCTGCTATAATTTCTAAGGTCGTATAAAATACTGTAGCAATCAGGAGATAACAGTTGGCTACACTGTAAAAGAAGGAGCGATACAAAGACAGCTGATACAATAAACAAGGTAGTTGGCTTCAATAAAGACCACTGGAAGGTGGCTTTACGATAGGATATAAAAATACCAGAAAGCCACCGTATGGAGTTATTGCTGGAGGAACCTGTCCTATGTTGTTGCCTCGCTCGCACGTAAAGGCTCCAGTAGTTCGTATCATGGAGGCAATTTCTCAATTTTAATTTGCTATATATGATACTAAAGTTACAATTAATATAGTTATTACTCGATTAATTATCGAATAATTTCATTAAGATTTAATATTAATTATAATCTTCGACAGGTAAAAAAACCCATAAAGTAAGATTTATTAAGTTAGTAATAATTTTACAATTAAAACTAAATATCACTACATATGAGTTGTATATTTCCAAAGTGAACGCTAATCTTTAATAATCATTTTTCATGAAAAGGGAAAAATATATTTTCTATTCAAATTGTGAAATATTCTCTATTTATTGTTTTAAAACTATGCCTATTGTGTCCTCCTTTGATAATTGCTTGCTAAAAAAAAATGGGGATAAAATAATAACATTATAATTTATAAAACAATTTATAAATGTTTTATAGGAATCAGTTGTAAAATGCAACTGGGTACTTCAGAGGTGATTATTTTGTATTTAAAACACTTTTTCTGTATTTTAAATACATGATAAATAAAATACACAGTGTTTAAAAAACATAAAATATCTGGTATTTTAATCACTTTATTTTAAAATAATAATTAAAATACTTTTGGCATAGTTCTTTGAACAAATCTTTGAACAAAAAAGAAGATTGATTAGGGTTTGTTTTAGAAAAATTGGTATGATTCGGGAGGAAAAAGTATTAAAAGTTCTACAATAAAAAATTATCTTTTTGTTTACAAAAATAGTAATTGAAAATGGTTTTGTTATTAATTTTCATTTGAGTAAAACGGTTAAAAGGGCTTTTGATTTTTTTGTTTTTGTTTAAGAAAACTTATAAAATGTCAGTTTCGATACATTGAAATAAGGCTAGTTTCAGAAATAAATTTTTTTCACACACCTTTTTTTTTAATGTTTAGTTTCGTTTAGCTAAAAATGATATTTTTTCGGATTTATAGTGCATTTTTACATGTGAGTCGATACTGATATCAATTTTGCTAAAAATCGATAAGAGCTCACTTTGAAAATAAGCGACTAATATTTTTACTGTTTCTAAACTTATGAAGATTTAGCAATTAACAATATGCTAAATGATGTCATATGGTAAACCGAAAAGTTGATATTCCATTGAAGGTATTTAGTTTTTATTGTTCGCTGATTTAGCCCCAGCCAGATACCTATCCTTTCATGATAAACTCCAGTCCTATCCGAATCCATTTGTTTACAGCCTTAGTTCTTCCTCAGTTCCTGATAAACCCCCTAGGCGTCTGAAAAGAAGATGGCTTCGTGATCTACTTACTTAGAATTAAATAAGGAGTGCTACCATTGGGCAGTATCTCTTAAAGTCTGTTCATATCGTTATTTCTAATGTGTGCATTTTTACTAGTTGTATTGTTTATACAGTTGTAAATTTTTTTTAAATTTCTTAATGACATTTACAACTGTATTAAATAAATACATCTAGTAAATTTGAACAGAATGGATATAATGGCATGAAAACACTTGCTAAGTAACTACCCAATGGTAGCACTCTAATCATATGTCTACATTAGGAGATCACGGGGCCATCTTCTTTTCAGACGCCTCGGAGGGTTATCAGGAATTGAAGAGGAAGCAAGGTTAGAAACGAGAGGGTTGGGATCATTCTGAAGTTTATTATGGAAGGTTAGGTATCTGGATTGGGCCAGATCTGAAACATAAGAAACATTAAGGTCATTATGGATGGTTTTATTTGTAACAAAGTAGGAAGCATTGAGGATTTTACGAAGGATTTTGGATTATAAGGATTGGATACGAGAGGAATTCGATGGTTTAGTGGAGCCCCATAGCTCAACTCCGTAAGTCCAAATAGGCTTTATTACAGTCAAGTATATGAGTCTTTTGTAATTAATTGGAAGTTTAGAGCGGTTGTCTAGTAAGTGTTGAAGTAATCGGAAACGTCGAGCGGTTTCTTGTCGTTTCAGTCTAGTATTAAAGTTGTAATAAATAAATAAATCATTAAATAAATAAATAAAAAAAAAGATTTTATTGTTAATTTCCACAACCTATCCTAGTCAAAGTTAGAAGGATGAACTTTTTTTAGTACGTTCATCATAAAAATAAGATAACATTTAGCAACCTTTTTTAAGCAAGCTATATTTCATAAGTTGCCCAACCACTAAAGAAATAATTAATCAATAAAAAGAATCGAACGGAACAAAGGGCCGAAGCAATATATAAAATATATGTTGTTTAACAGGACAAACATGTATATGATATCATAACTGAAATGAGATAATTAATAAATAAATAAAATAAACCAATAGTTTCACGGGTGTTGAACAAAATAATCAAAAATAGTATATCAAACATCATTAAATAACTAATAACTTAAATTTGTTTTAAAATACCTAATAAAATATTCCACAATCAATAATCAAAACAAGGATTATTGCCAATTACAAATACTATTTACAAAGTATACAAAATAAAAAAAATGTAAGTAAAAGATAATAATGTTTAATTTACATAAAATTGCTTTATTCAACCAATGATAGAATGATAAAATTCGCATATGTTTCTGATTAAACGTCGATCTGAGGTAAATTTTGATTGTAGATAATTTGAGCGGTGATTAAATTTCACCTCTGACCGACATCCTGTTCATCATGAGGCAAACTGATGACTCATGAGGTCGCTTCAAGGATGTGAGCCATCCTTCTTCGTCTTCCGTCCGAGGCGGAACCCGACCAGAAGACTGCCTCTTCTCCCTCACAAGTTTCCGTGTACAGATAACCAGTTTACTCTTGTAGGATAATTAATTGCTTGATCTTTGCAAATGTGAAATGAATTAACATAGCATCATCTTTAATAGATAATTTACAAAGAGGATTAAAAAACTCATTTCCCTGTTTTTTTATGAATAAGGTGTTTCGTAAAAAAAGAAAGAAAATTTTTAAAGAGGTGATAGACTTCAAGATAGAAAAAAAAATAACAACTCATATGAACAATGATCAGATTTTCCGCAAAAAAAGTAGAAAATTAAAGTTCCGTGATTTTTTTAAGTAAGTCGCAATATTTGTTAAATAGAAAGCGATGAAAATAAGAAATATTGATTTTAAGTAATTACCAATTAATTTACAGTAAACTAGACAAAATTTGCTTCAAACAGAAGTAGATTTTATAATTTTTTAAAACTACTCAAGAAGGACATTTGAGCGGATAAACTGAGCTAAGTTCTGTTGTAAAATAAAATCACGAATTATTCGCTATTAATTTTTATCAGCCTCCAACTATATAACAGGCCCACTTTTAGAAAAACTTTCTTCTTTAATAAGCTTGAAGTTCATACTATTTTAGATGAGTTATTTATTGTGAAATAACTTCAGATTCATCTCAAGTTGTGTAAAAAAAAAAAAAATGATTTGATTTGACATCCTGTCTCACAAAAGTTAAACGTGTTTTCAGCAAAAATGACTTCAATAAATTATTGCAAATCTTTAATTTTTTTTTTGTTCCGCGACCTGGAATATATTATAACAAATATAAATTCATAAATACACTTTTTATAAACATAAATAAAGCTCTATAGTGATAATGATAATGTGATAAAAAAAAAGAAGTAAATTATAACCTAGCGATTTCAGCAACAGTTCATTGTAAATATTGAACTGCATTTGACTTTAACCAAAATCAAATTTCTAAAAATCAGTGTTTAGACCTGAGCGATTACAAGTATTCAGGACTTCTTGTAGAATGGATAAGATCCTTAACTTGTTACTAGAGGCACCTGAAGTTTTAAGGACGGAGGGAAAGTGTCTGACCATCGGTGAGCACTCGAAGGCACTGCATAAACTGCATTAGTCCGGCACCAACTGAATATTGGAAGAGGTCAATTTAAATAATTGTCTTTTGTCCCATGTTGCGCAGTCAGTCAGGCCTGACGCGTCATTTATAGCCGTTTATTAAGCAGAGGAGCAAGAAGTAGGCGGGTTGATAGCACACGGCCCCTATGAATTGTAAGGAGATACCATTAGCACTGACGGACTGCCTATTGAGCGAAGGGACCCCAGATAGGATCGGTGGGTCCTGCCATTCAGGAAGACATGGAATCACCCTTTTCGTTTTATTACTGATTTAATTATAGCTCTATTGTCAGCCTTAATCTGCCCGCGATAAATCACTTCCTTCATTAACGGCACAAGCCAACCTACAATTCTCGCACTTAATTTCTGTTAGTCGAGGGTAATGGAGAGTAATTCAGATAATAATAATAATAATTAAGTCCTAAATTAGTATGGCCAAGGAGACTGTTGTTTAAATTCCAGACTACAAATTTCAAAAATCGTTATTTATTTAGGGGGCCGAATATCCGTGCTGATAATACCTGAATGGGCGATGATAACCGAGGCTGAAATCTGTTCAGATATTTTTAAATATTTTTATTATAAATTTTAATTCACTTCCTTCAAACAGAAACAATGATACTTTGATATCGCTTTTGATAAAAATGATTTCTTTTTTTTTTCTTAAAGTTATTAGAGTATCAAAGAAAAAAAAAAAAGGGAGGGAAGAAAAGAGCCTTAAACGTCTTAATTTATTTACATTTAGAAACTAAATTTAACGGTTGTTAAAGTTGTTTTTCTTTTTGCTTAAAAAAAAATAATAAATAAATGAGCATGGGCATACCCACATGAAGTAACTATTTTCTTTCTATATTTAAACATAATTCAGTTCCTAAAATTAAGGATGTGAAATTCTGAATGAAAATATTATTTCAATAGTAAGTATAGTTAAAATTATGTTTAAATTTAACTATGTTATTGAATTTTAGTCATAAATAAAATAAAATTTACTATAAAATACTAAATAGGTGAAATAACTGAATCCGATTTAAAGTAACTGAAGAATTAATGAGTCAAGTGAAAAAATTTTACAAGAAATGTTTGTTGAATTGAAGAAAGAGAATTAAAGCAATTTTTTCAACTTTAAAGCAAAATGTTCCCAAATAATTCAAATATTGTTAATCTGACAGGTTCAAATATTCAAGTGAAAATCTTTGATTTGGAAGAATATAAACTTTTTTAATTATTTTAAAAACAAATTCACAAAATTTTAATAGTTAAAATAAAATATCTCGTAAATATAATTTTTTTTCTAAAGATACATAATTATAAAATAAATATTTTAATCAATATTTGTTTTTATATTGTTGTTTATGGCTTGAATTATATGTAAAATAATACAAACATAAAGAAAAGATAAAGAAAAATTGTAAAACCAATATATATAAAAGAGGCTGTGAGTAAAATGTATTATAAATCCTTAACAAATGTGTTTGTTTATTATTAAAAATAAATATTTTAATAAAACGAACCATTATCTATCAAATCACATCTATCAACCGCAAGGCTAGCGCGCACCATCAGTGGAACTTTTATCAACTTGGTAATAAATCAAATATCAACCCCAAATGTAAAGCCCATCTTGGGTGGAGGATAAATCATAATATATCACTATCATAATATATAAAATAATGTATCACTTTACCGCCTTATCAATAATAATAATCAATATAGAGATGTTACTTATCACATTTAATTAACTACACACCATTTCAATTATAATTTACATCATATTAAAAACACTTATTCACCAAGAAACTAAAACGAAAAAATATAATTACACGATTTTAAAAATGTCAAATGAATGAATATATTTTGATGACCTAGCTGCCAAAAATAATTATAAATCGTGAGAAGTGAAAGGAGTTTTTAATATACTTTTCGAAGACCTTTTCAATAAGGAGTTCCAGAAACTCGGCCACTCCATTTGTGTCTGACACCTCCTTCCCAATAGCCCCGTCGTCTTGACATAAATCCATCCTGAAGTCGACATAAACCTGACGTAATCATTTAAGACACGATATTGGGAGTTGATACATATTGGGCCGAAGAACCATAGCGTTCGAGGGCGGAGAGAAAGTCGCCGACAAGAGACTATGAGATGTGCTGCAGACAATTAATATAGACCGGTTACCCCGAGGGCTGAGGAACAAGGCTGACATGACAGCTCTTCCATCAGGAGCGACCCTTGACCCCCGAGGGTCTTAGGAAGGATTCCCTCTGGAATCTTCGCTATGGTAATGGGATCACCTTTGGCCACCTTGGAAGGATGTGATGATACCCAGCCCCTAGGTCTGTTAGATTTGGGTATAATGAGGCCGACAAAAGGATTATTTCAGTGGGTACACCAAATATTTCAGAGCCATATTATAACTTTTTCTGTTGCTTTTCTACGGTGGTCTTTCGACGTGATGAACAGGGGTTTCGAGAATAATTGCGTTAGAAGAAAATGTTAATGTTACAGAAACTTCAATCACTATTTTCCTTTAAAACATACAAACGACAAAAGAATACATTACTAAAGAAATAAAATTAAAAAAAAAAAAAGAAATTTCCAATAACAATATAAATGCATCTTCATTAAGGACGCTGGGAAATGATGTGGTGTACAGTAGTTACTATTGGTCCTATTGTGAATATTTTTATAGTAACTTATTAGAGAATATTTTAAAATCATTTCGTAACAAAACACAGGATGTGATATTTAGAGTTTTCTGTTTTATTTTTAAAAGACTACCATATATTCGAACTATTTATGCTAGTTAATTTATGATTATTAAGCTTATATAATTTTATTTATTTATTGAATAATATAACCCTCTGTCATTTGGACAATGGTTATAGGGAGGTAAGATCACATTCACAATATTTATAAATGTAATCAGCACTAGTTTATTGGCGATTACGGAAACGAGAAGAGACAGAGAATAGTGTAGAACTTGTAAAAGAAAAAAAAAAGAAAGGTAACCTGAAAATTTAATGAACATTATCTTGAAACTTTAAAGCAAAATGTTCACAAATGATTCAAATATTGTTAATCTGACAGGTTCAAATATTCAAATGAAAATCTTTAATTTGGAAGAATATAAAATTTTCTAATTATTTTAAAAACAAATTCACAAAATTTTAATAGTTAAAATGAAATATCTCGTAAATATAATTTTTTTCTAAAGATACGTAATTATATAATAAATATTTTAATCAATATTTTTTTAGGGACAACTATTGTTGATTAGGGCTTGAATTATGTATCTAATGATAAAATATTATATGACTAAAAAAAATTATAAAATCTATACATATATATGAAAGAGGCTGTGAGTAAAATTTATGGGTTTATTATATAAATCTTTAGCAAATGTTTCTATTTATTATTAAAAATAAATATTTTAATAAAAGGAACCATTATGTGAGTAAATATCAAATTTATTAATTTAGAAGTCATTACTATTGGTTTTGAAATGTAAGAACTCACTCAGAGAAAATTTTTAAATGTAACTTTTCAAATTTCTATTTTTTGATTTCCAAATAATTGTAGAGGGAGATGGGGGGAAGTGGGAGGGAAATACTCTCTGTTCCTTTATAACGATAATCCTGCATCGCTAGTATTTCATAGAGAGATTGCTTGGACACTTCACCAACTTTAAAAATATTTTTAACGAGAAAATCAAATAAATCCTTAAATATTGGATGTTACTTGGGGGATTGATATATTTTTGGTTTTATTTTCTTTATTTTGGATTAGTTAACCATTGAATATAACAAATTTATAACAATAAAATATCATTTTCAGAGTACATTTATACATAATAACAAAAGATACAGGCTGATATATTTTTATATTGTGAGATATTTATAGAAGTTTTTTCCAGGTAATGGATTATATCTGTGCACCAAGTAGCTCTATCGACTTAACACTTAATAAATTCCAGCGAAGTTAACAACCTTGTTTCATACACGTCATTTCTGGCGATTCGAGACACTCCCACGGAGTCCTTAGCGGTACCACCCTCGACAGACCAGGAGTAACAAGCCCCCGGGGTCCGAAGATCGTGGGAATATGCGAGCGGGCTGCAATCAGCGGCTGCACTTGCACATGCAGTAGCCTATCGTCGACAAAGCCCACAATTAAAACTTATTTCCACAGTCGGTCAGATCTGGGCTGCCGTGGGAAACGCTGGGTCGATATTAAATCGATTATCTAACTCAAGGTTCAGAAGAATTAATCTTATTTCGTCTAGTTAAAATATGAACTAATACTTATATATTAACTAATACTTCTGTATATTTATATATAAGTTCATATATTGTCCTACCGAATTTCACTCCTTCCGGTATGTTATAAAATATTCACTTTAATCTTAACCAGTCAAATCACGAAATACGCCGAGGAAATTATCGGAGACTACCAATGCGGATTTAGACGGAATAGTTCGACTATTGATAAAATATTTTCTTTACGGAAAATATTAGAGAAAAAATTGGAGTATAACGGCATTGTTCACCAGCTGTATATAGATTTTAAAAAGGCTTACGATTCTATCGACCGCCAGAAACTGTATAATATTCTAATTGAGCAGGGGATTCCAAAAAAACTGGTAAATCTAGTCAGGATGTGCTTGACGGAGACACTCAATAAAGTTAGAATCGGCAATAATTTGTCCGAAAAATTTGAGGTTCGTTCGGGCTTAAAACAGGGGGATTCTCTTTCGCCTGTCCTGTTCAATTTGGCATTAGAACATGCCATTAGGGAGGTAATGAGAACCGAGAAAGGGTTGGATCTGGGCGGGACAACATCCGTGCTGGGCTATGCTGATGATCTGGTAATGTTAAGCGAAGACGTTGAAACTATAAAACTAAATACGACAACGTTAATGAAAGCCGGTAACGAACTAGGACTCGAAATAAACGTGGATAAAACAAAATATATGGTTAGCTGCAAAAATGGCGATACTACTGGTGATATCGATATAGATGGTAATATGTTTGAACAGGTAGATAAATTTAGGTATCTAGGTTCTACGATAACTAGAAAAAACGAAATTGAAGAAGAGATTAAGGTTAGACTGAAGGCGGGAAATGCTTGCTATTTTTCTGTGACAAAACTACTTAGTTCGCGCCTCTTGTCCCGGAACTTAAAAATTTGAATCTATAAAACAATTATCTTGCCTACAGTTCTTTATGGATGCGAAACTTGGCCGCTTACATTAAGGGATGAGCAGCGTCTTAAGGTTTTTGAAAATAAAGTATTGCGTAGAATATACGGACCGAAGAAGGATGAGTTAACCGGAGAGTTCAGACGGCTACACAACGCCGAATTGCGTGAGCTGCATCCGGGTAATATAATTGAGGTAATTTCATCGCGGCGAATCAAATGGGCTTGTAAAGTTGTTGGGCTTAGTAACGAGAGAATTCCTAAAAGGTTAATATTTGCTGTGTCGAATGGTAAGCGTCCGAGGGGTAGACCGAAGCGAAGGTGGGAAGATTGCATTAAAGCCGATCTGAAGGGATTGGGTTTGGACGGCGAACGGTGGAGGGAGGTGTGTAACAAGCGATTGGTGGTGTCGGCATCGAACCTTCGGGTTCGCTAAGCTTTTTTTTATTATTTTTACTATTATTATTTATATAAAACCTTAGAGTATTTAATTCTCCTGGTTCCCAAATGTGCCCAAGTGTTCCCCCGTTCTGAGTAGTTTTGTTTTATCATATTGTTTCATTATGTTCACTTTTTCTCATATAATAATTATTTTCATAAAAATAGTACACATTTTTGACAAACGGATGCATAATAACTATAAATGAATCAGATTTCCTCTTTAAAATATGTATCAATATTCTCTTATATATCATATCCTGTATTGATTTATAAATGTTTTATTTATGAAATGTTTTTTTTCGGATGTAGGTACATATTTCATTAAATAATTATTCTATATTTGAATTTGGATAACAATAATTCATACACGTTATTTTTAAATAAAAGAGCGCTGCTCAAATACATTGGGTTGCTGAATATACAGAACTATTTGAATGTGTATGAGTATAATACATTTATAAATATTTCTTTTTTCTCCCTTTGTTTTTCTTGTTCTTGAATTTTTTTTTCTTTAAAATTGAATTTAATGTCCCTTCTCTCTGTGTATCTCTCTTATATTATACAAGTATTAAAATGTTTAAAATTGTAGCATAGAAGCAATAAAAAAAAATGTGTATATACAACAAGAACTAAATAATATTTAATATAACAAATAAAATAAGCATTTTCAATTAATAAGAATGAAATAAATTTAAAAGAAATATTTCTTTTCCATGATGTTTATTTCCATAATTGAGCTAAATTAAATCAAATTACTGGGGAAAAGATTTTTTTAGAAGGGTTTTTAAAAGATGTTTTATTACGACTATTTGATGAAATAATAAGATCATAATGTTTTATACTACAATATCGAAAAAAAATAATAGCATGGGAAGATATGGGAAAAAAACATTATGATCTATTTTAAATAAGCGAAAATAATATCATAAGGCAATAAAGTTTAATAATTTATAAAATAAACTTAAATGAATATCAGAAATAATCTTGGCCTGTTGTTAATGATCAGTTTTTATTTGGTTTTGATTTCAAATCAGGTTCCAAAGTAATAGCTCGAATTTGAAAAAAAATAAGTGAGGAGTTGAACAAATTAAAGTGAATTAATTTATTAATTTTCATCTTAATTTCAATTTTTTTTTCTCTGTAGTTTATAATAAAGAAGTTAATGAGTTTGATGGATTTTGTCATTAGTTCTCTGTTGATTGATTGATTTCTTTCTTCCTTTGTTGAATTTAATAAAATAAAATAATTTAATTAAATTCCATCAAGTTCTATGTTTTCTTAATAATAAATATAATATTTTTATATTATATTATTATATTTTTTTTCAGATGTAAATATTTCATTTTATGATTATCCTATATTTGTGTAATTTTTGTACTCAAATATATTGTATAATAATAACTCTTTATATAGATTTTTTAAAATGTTTATTTGACTAATTGAGCTAACTAAAAGCAACTTATGAGGAAAAACATTTTTTAGAACGACTTTTTAAAGATAATTTATTTCGAATATTTGATAAAATAATAACATCATATTATTTAATACTATAATATCTAAAAAAAATATACCATGGATGGGACATGAAATATAAGTTAATATCTGTTTTAAAAGAGAAAAATATATTATAAAGCCATAAAGTTTAATAATTTATAAAAGAAATGTAAATGAACTTCAGTAAAAATCTTGTTGCTATCCGGCTTTTAAATTTTTGATTTCAAATCAGGTTCCAAATTCATTGAATTTGGAAAAAAAAAAAGAAGTGAGGCGATGACCATAACAAAGTGATTTAAATATTTAACTTTTATCTTAATTATAATTTTTGTTTTTTCTCTTTGGTTTATAATAAAAAAGTTAATGAGTTTTGTCATTATTAATCATCTTTTGATTGACACATTTACTTTTTATTTTTAAATTTAATCGAATTAAGCAATTTAATTAAATCCCTCAAGTTCTTTGTCTTCTGAATAAAAAGTGCAGCTACTTTTATGGGCGTTTAGAGATTCATTCAATATCGATGTTATTCTATCATTTTGAATGCGTTATTATTATTATTGATTTATCCATACTTTTGCTCGAAGATTAAGATTAAATATGAGAATTAATGAACAATGTGACCCATTGATAAACAGTGTGTGACAATTAACAAAAATGAAGCAAATTAATAAATTAAAATAGGTTTTGGTATCTTGAACTATTGAAATTTATTTTATAATATCTTTGAATTAACAAGCCGATTGACGAGAAAGCAAGAAAATGCACTTAGGCTAATACTGACAGTGGGCTTATATTTTTTTAGAAAGTTGAATGGCAACTCCGTCATTATTTGGAATAGTGGATCTTGAGATTCTGGTAAACTCCACCGGGTTTGCAAGTTTCCACTCTTATGCAACGTCTCATTACTGGGCCTGTAATCCTTACTTTACTGGCTATAATATTCATCTCAGGGGGATAGCTAAGATTTATCATATACGGCTACAAATTGCTGTACGATTCGGAAGATTAGATAGCGAGACCGTGCAAGATTTCCAAAATATTCCTCCTCCGTTCATTTCCAATCGTATCCCTTATAGTCCGTGGTACAGACTCCTTTTTATCAAATTATCAACATCTACCTAACACTTCGTAAATAGCTTCATCTCATCGCAACCTACAATTAGGGTGTTTTCAATTTGGAGATCGGCAAACTTTATCTATTTAATTAGTAACTAAAAAAACTCATGAACATACGTTTGATTTCCAAATGAATCTTAAGATAATTTGATGAAAAAATCGATAATAAAGGTGGCCTAAAAAATATTGAACCCTTTAGCGTGACCTCCATCCCCAATATGTCAAAATAACGAGGTTATAAGGTACAGAAAAAACGGTCTGATATTTTTGTAGCAGCCTTATTTTCGATTTTATGATCAAATGATTTTACGACTCATGTGGAAAGCAAATGGGTATTCATGAGATTTTAGTACATAATTACATTAATTAAATTAATGAGAAATTTCCCATCCCATATCTGAGAATTTTCGTAGATTAAAAATTAGTACGTTATGATAAGATGAAGCTATTTACGAAGTGTTAGGAGGATAATAAGGGGTCTGTAGTGTTGCCCAAATGCGGGACCGAGACGAGTCTTGGTCTTGCTAACTCAGTCTTGGTCATGGTCTTGGTCTTGCACAGGAGTCTTGCAGTTACTTATTAGCTTATTACTATAGAGATATTACTGTAATTTTTTAGATAGGAGAAATCTAAATAAGCCCGAATGAAAAATTAGAGGAGTTAAATGCAAAGGTATATTGGTTATACCAATTATATACGTATAGTAACTAAGATTGTCAAGTACTAGTAACTATTTTGCCTTAATTTTTATTCAAAAAATCTTTTTTTTTTTAACAGTCCTAGTCTTGGTCTTGCAACAGTTAAGCGACCTTGGTCTTTGGCACTTTGCAAGACCAAGACCGATTTTGGGCAACACTAGGTCTGTACCAGGGACTATTAAGAAAAAAAAATGTCCTTTCGTAGATGTACAGTTTTAACTCCTCAGATTTTTTATTTATCTTACATATTGTATTTATAATATTAGGTAGAATAAGGAAAAATTTATTTAAAACTTTGTAACACCTGAAAAATCAATTTCCAACAAAAAAAAGCTAACAGTAATTAGACGTGAGTAAATTAAATTTAATAGGATCTTGAAAGATACTTCTTGTCTTTTATACAATACTGACTACAATGATGAATTGTGTATATATAATTCTTGTGTGTCTTTCTCAAAGCAACCTAGAAACTCGAGATGACGACTTAAATTTACATATTAATATATATATATATATATATACACACACGTTTATATACTTTCTATTCTTCATATTTTGATAGTTTATTTATATTTAAATTGATAAATATATCAATTTTTATTGATATCTATGAAAAACAATACAATATTGCAAGGTTGATAATGTATGTTCCCATGCAGTGATGTAAATCGTAACTGAATAATTAAAATTTAATTAGATGTCTGATAATTTAATTCTTTTCAAAAAATGGCATTTTCGTGGTTTTAGATTTTATAGAAAAAATAAATCAATTACTGTCTTGTACACAAATTGAAGTTTTCGATTTAATATTAATTTTTTTTTAAAACAATGTATTAAATTAATGGATTATTATTAGTTTTATTCATATCTATACCACACAGTAAAAGAACATCATGTCTATTTTTATATTTGTTCAGGGAAGCCAATTTTACATTACTTTGGACTAGTAAAATGTTTTTCTTAGTTGCGAAATCTTTACTTCGGAGGCAAAGAACGCCAATTCGCACATTTATATTTGTTCCTGGGAGCTAATTTTCCATAACTTTGAGGTACTCAAATTTGTTTTATAAAAATGGACATGGTTGTCCTTTACCTGTAGAGCACAGATATTTTGTTAATATGAATTTTTTTTTCCATAGCTTCGATTTTACTTAATTATATGAAATATTCGAAGCGATTTGATAGTAATGGCACACAGTATATGGTCTAGTTAATAAAGTGTAATTATCATAAAAATATAATTTGATTACTCACCTTGGAGAATCCGATGTTGGGGGTTGGGATGTGGTGTAATCCATGATGACCCTCGTGACGTTTGAACACTAAAAAATATATATATAAAATATTAATAGAAAATATTTATTAATCTGTTTATATCATAATTAAATGTTCTATAAAAATGCTATTATAATACAATATTTCCCTATATTATTTATTAAATATCTGAATAAAGGGAATAATTAATGAGCTAAAGAAAACATGATATGGATTGGAGCTGTGGTAGTCAAGAGTACTTCTCGTGTGAACGTTAGTGAAGTAGTTGTCTCACTTTCCTTTGAATATATGTATTATTCAAGGATTCCTCTTGCCACATCTGCGGAGAAAAAAGTCCAGTCAACAAATTACGATTCGTAACGCTGTTTATAAACATTTATACTTTATAGGGCCGTAACATGTAGTATTTTCCTTCTCTGGAGTATGCTATCTTCCAGGACGTTAAAAATAAGCCAAGTTTTAAGGAATATTTTTTATGTAAAAAAAAGAAATATATATATTTTTTATTGTTGATACGCAACTTGCTTTAGGAAGAATTTATTTAAAATATGGTGTATTTTACTTAATAAATAGAAGTACAGGCAAAGAGGCTATTTCACATTGAAATAGGCTCATCAACTATTGACACAGGGTAATAATATTATAATATATTATGAATACAATTTTTTGGGAGGGTATTTTAAAATTTTATACATACATACATATTCCTGGCTCACAATAAATTTGCCATCTACATCGGTAATCAGCAAATGTGATATCAAAGACAAGAAATGATAGCATAAGAAAAAAATAATAGTTATAACAAAACAAAAAAAAAAAAAAAAAAAAAAGAACTTTGTAATGAGGACTTTGTAAATAGCTAATTTATTAGTCACAGATAATTTAGAACGTCTCTCAAGTAGCCTAGAAAGAAGTCCGTATCGCTGATTAAGTTCTTTTCTTTTTTGTTTTATGTGGTATGTCCATGTCAGTAGTTTATGTCCAAGTAGAGACCCAAATATCGTACAGTTTTTGAAAGTGGTAGAGCGATATTATCAAAGAACACTGGAGGACAAGAGTTATGTTTAAGTGTAAATGAAACAAATTGGCTCTTAGACTCGTTCATTTTTACTCTCCACCTTTTAGCCCAACAAGCTATGTGGTCTAGGTGTTCTTGAAGTATCTGAGAAGCCTTAGCTGCATCCTTGTTAGATGTTAATATTGCCTAAATGTTAATATTTAAAATTTAACTAAAAAGTTTATCAGCACCATTATTGAACGACTACACCATTATGAAACAGACTAAGCAAAAATAGTTATGTACAGCTCAAGAGTCCCTATCTTTCTTTCCTAAGGACGATGGTTCATGCAACCCTCCTCCCACCACTTCCCAAGAAATTTGATTGTTCTCATCTTCTTATAAATGGCAAAAGTGAAAGAAGAACCATTAAAAATGTAGTCTCTATTACTATTTTAATTATAGAATAACACTAATTTTCGTCTTTCCCATGGTTGCTAGTTTAATGAATTCCTTGTTCCAAGATGATTTTACAAAATCTTAGAGAAGAAATATAGCCTTGACCTTTTGTTTTGAAATACCATATTGAACATACTGACATTCATTTTTTCGGATTTCGGCTTCTAAAAGTCTATCCTTAATTATGGTACACACATCTTAAACATGCTATTGGTGTGTAATTTATGAATCTCGTGCCTGAGCGTGTACACCGCTGGAATCCAGTGCCTGAGGAGTCATTTCCTATAAGTAAAAGAGCCAGGGCTGGTTAGCCTATGATGGACGATGGCAAAGATATTTCTTCACCTAATAACTGAGATGCCAGCAATAAGAATAAATTCGTGTGGAGTGGGATCAGCCGAGGCCTTGATGATATACGGCCCACGATCCGCACTTTCCCTGTCGCGCTGGAGTCCCATGACTGAAATGTTGTCGCTATATTGGCCAGAGGGTTAATTTTTACCCATCGTAAATATATTTATTTATAAATATAAGCTATTTACATATCAAAATATAAATAGTTGTTAAAAGGATAAACTACATATACTCCGTTCTATAGGAGACAAATAGTAGAATTGAGAACGCGCAATCTCAATTGTAGAAATTTAGATTAATTTAAGATAAACATGTTTCAATAAAAACTCTGACATTCCATGTGACATTAAATAGGCCCAAATTAAAATAATATTTAACCTATTTATGACCACTGTTTCCAAAAATATTTTTTTGGAATTCAATTCGTCTTGACATTGAACCACTTGTAATATATACCGGTTCATAGGTATCTTTATTTTTAAGAGATAGAAGGGATTTGTATATTAGGAGTTTGTTTATTTTTTACATTGAATCACTTCATCAAAATTAATTTGGTTAAGAAGGCAGTGGCCTCGAGATCTTTTGTAAATACGTCATTGGAGTCCTGGCAATGGCCAGCTTTTCCACTCAAGTCATGAGCGTATGTGGATTTAGCGCTCTTTCTCAGTCTCCAGTGGATCCCCATCTCAGTGATGCGGCTGAGAGAGAAGCGCTGGGATCTCTTAAGGTCCCGACTTGGAGATCCCTCGGCTGACTGTAAATATTGTAAATAAGCATGAATGTTATTTATTTAATTTTTTTTTCTTCTTATTTATTTTTTTTTTTTTAATTTGCGTTGTATCATATTCTATTTCATCTGCTTTACTAAGCTTTCTTTTCTTATTTTTGTTGTGATTTCTATTATTTTTGTAATTGCATATATTGTATGAATGAGTTTCTCACATCGCAAATACTCAATGACCTTGATTAAGGCAAAATGTATTTTTTTCTCAATTTTTATATATTTATTTAGACATATAATATTCTGTCACGGGGACAATAATTATATTGATAAATGAACACATTCAACCGTATATACAAAAAAAAAATTAACAAAAGTAAAATAATAACTAAATAATAATAAATAAAAACTATATACAATACAAAAATAAAATAGTCTAAATATAAGTTAATTAAAAACATAAAAATACACTCATACCTATATACAATATATACAATCAGGCGGGGAATCCAAATCCCTGCGCTACTCTCTCAACCGCCTCACTGGTGCTAAAGCCGGTGGAGTTTGAGCGAGAGCGCTTTATTCACATAAACTCATGTCTTCAGTGGAGAATCTGGCCATTGCCAGAACTCCAAAATAAATACTATAAAAGATCTCTGGGCCATTGCCGCTTCAACCTTCGAGGAGGGTTGTAGGGGTGAGTGGAAATAGATAGGGATTGGGCTATGGGATTTGGATGATCGATAAGATTTTGATGGAATTTTGAAAATTATTCGGGAATAACGTCAAGGACAAATGGAATATTATGGTCATGATGTAGGGTTTTGTTGATTACATAGAACGGAGCATCGACTATTGTTCGGAGGACTTTGGATTGAAAGGATTGGATGCATTTGATGTTAGAGAATTTTGCTGTCCCCCAAAGTTCAAGTCCGTAGGTCCAAATAGGTTTCAGGATTGTCTTGTAGATCAGTAATTTGTTGTCAATTGAAAGTTTTTCTAAAAAAAAAAAATTAAGATATCAAAATTTAATGTCGTTGTATACGATTCGAGAATAAAAAATCAAGGTGCATTTACAATTTGTGGAAGATTATTGGGTTATACAGTTTATATTTCGTGCATGTGGACTTTTTTAGGGACATCCCAAAGTTATAATCAATACGGCCTTAGTATTGTGGTGTACATTAAGGGCTTGTTTTGTAAATTGAGAGATCTATTGTTTAAGAAACGTGATAGTTGTTTGTACCGTTCGGTTTTTTTTTTCAATTTAAATTGAATCTTCCAGGTTAGTTGTCTTTCCAAACAGAGTCTGATAATTTTTTAAGGAGCTGGATTTATCATCTGTTATAGCCAGGCATGAAACATTTCGCAGGTCAGGATCGTTAAAACAATTTAATATTTTTATATCTCTCATTTAAATAAAAGAATGATTGGAAAATAAGTCATTTCCGTAGTAAAGTATGACAGTGACGGGGCAGACTTTAAAAATGTCTAAATATCATTATTTAGTAAGATTTACTGATAAAAATAAAGAAAGTATTGAAATGTAAATGAGTGAGCGTTTTTTGTTACCTCTTTTGTGAACATATTTTTGAATCGGTACGATAAGTTTTAATATCCGATATTTTATTTCGTTCTTTTATTTAAAAAAAAAAAACTCTTACAAAAGAAAAATACGAATACCATCAAGAAGCCATCCCACACTTCCTCAAGAAGATAAATGAATTTATAGAATTGCCTGCGAGTACAGCGATGGTATATTAACAGATAAGACCACGGAGATAGTGGATTACACTGGGAGATAGCCATCTTGCGAGGAATTTCAAAATATTTTCGTAGCGGGCATATGCGGTACGGTTTGAGAAACCCACTCTCATTAGCATAAGACAATGGGTTGTACGCTGGGATCTATGTCTCTATTGTTGGCTATTAACATTATGTGATAACATTAACATGCGGGCCCTCCTCTGCATGGCTGTCCTCCAGCTGGACATAAGTCGAAGGATCGTGCCTGGGTATTCAATACCGTATTCTGGAACAAGGGGCCTGCTGGCAGCAATGGATTATGGAATCCATAATTTCTGTGTCCACAGTAAAAGCCAAACATAACGTATAAATGAAGAATAAGTTAGACTATTAAGAACTTCATTTATTGAATTCCTTATTATGTACTGTATTTCGTTAAATATGAATGAATGAAAATTCTATATTTTGTAATTAGTATATACAATTACAGGAGGTATGGCTCCATCAAATACATTATTACATAAAAAAGAATCAAAATAAAATACTATACAAATATAGAAATAAATCGGAGAAATATTCTTTTTTCATGAATAAGACAAACTAGGTATATAAATTGTGATGTAAAAAACAAAAAAAAAACAAAACGAAAAACAACTGTGTAACAAACTGAAGTTCTTTTCTTAGCCCTGATGAAGGCCTCAACTTCAGGTCGAAACGTCGGCAAATGTCAAAATAAATATTATCATTTATTTTTGCCTTCTTATTTGACTGATCACCCCAACTATTCTTCTCTGCATTATTCACGACAGTCAACTATTTATCCACAATTATAAATAAAAATGATTCTCTCAAAACAAATAAATATTCATTCAAGGAATTTTAAAAATAGCAATAATATATTCCTACAATACCATGTAGCAGATTGCAACAATACATATGCTCAGCTTCTTTGCCAAAGATAACAATGTTTTGTGGCAAAAATAAACATAGACATAAATATTGCTGGCATTTAATCATTCATAATGAATGGTTTTATTTTACGGCTATCTACTGTAAAATAAAATATATCATTAAACTTTGTGAGGTTTTTTATCGTTAACAAATTACCGAGTATTGAATTGTTGTCTTCTGTAATATATGTCTTTATGTTATGTTCCCTCAAGTCTTTATACATCGGACATTCTATTAAAAAATGATATAAATTTTCTGGCTTATGGAGGTTGCATATAGTACAGTTTTCTTCTCCTTCTAGTGTATAGGCCGTTCCATTAATATAAAATTAAGGTTTCGTTAATTTTGCTAACCTAAGTTGGCTGACTGTTCTTTGTTTGGTTATCTTTGCTCTTATGTTTAAATATTGTTCTTAGGCTTAGACTACTCATGTTTCTGTATTCTGAATTATATTTTGAATTGACGACTGAATTTATATCGTTGCAAATGGAGTGATTTTCAAATCTATTGTAGTATTTCGCTAAATATAGGAAGAAGTCTAAATTATAATATTAAATTATAAGTGAATAATACTCTTCCATTTTTGAGCCTATTTATTCTTAGCTAATTAAAAATTCATATGTCAACTTTTCGAAACTTTGAATCCCTTATCTTCTGGATACCATTGAACTACTACATATCTGTTGCTCCTGTGATAGATAATATTCATTATTAAAATCCATTTTTTTCAAACATGATTATTAATTAACATAACGTTAACATACTTATCACATCAAGCGCTAACATCTACATTGATTTTTTTTTCTCGAGTCCTTAAAATTTTAAAGAAAAGTCTACTTTTTTACATTGCATTTATCTTAACACTCTTTAAGGTCCTGAAGATGAAGCATGGTCCCGAAAGGTTGGCATATCAGTTGTTAATTAGTTAGAATATAAATATTATATTAAGAAATATACAAAACATATATGAATCTATAAAAAAAAAAAAATCACTTCAATTGTTTTATTTTTACAAGTTCTGACAAAAAAAAAAAAAAAAAAAAAATATATATATATGAAGTTTCCGTTATGACAAACAGTGAGAGAAAAATATTCTGCATCGAAAATCGTAACAGTCAATCCATCGTAAAAGACAACCTAGTTTTGGTTTCAGTTTATTATTTTCTCAAGTGTATTATCTTTACAATTGTTTCCTATTAATTTTGGCAATATTCAAATGATTAAAAATATATATTTAATTGATGGTCTTTAAAAAAAAAAAAAAATACAATATTATACCAATGAATCTTCAAAGTATTATAGCAATATAGTTGCACATTCATATTTTTAATTAGCTTGTCTATTTAATATGTTTATCATTATTTAAATTAATTAAATTGTTTTGATTCATTTTAAGATGTTTGAAACTCTTTTAGAGCATTCGAAAACACTCTGTTAGATTTATAATATTTTATATATTTCTTTATACAATAATATCTATAAATTAATCGTAATTCCCAATTTTCGTAATATTGAAGAATTATTATTTCTTATGGAGGAAATAATAATTGGTTAATACATGGAACAGTTTTGTTTAATGTAGAGATTAGCTGTATGATTATTGATATTTTTGTTCGACTTCTCAAAGTGATGTAATATAATATATAATTTATTCGTTTTTCCCCTCCGTTATTGTTTTCAAAACTTCTTTCCTTGAACTCCCAACTCAAAATATATTTCATAAATAATTATAATTATATTTCATAAATACTTTATTCATAAATAAAGTTTTTTTTTGTTTATTTAATGAAATTTACAACTGTATACAAATACAACAAGTAAATATGCGCAAATATAAATAATGGCATGTACAGGCTTGAAGAGTTACTACCCAGTGGTAGCACTCAAATAAAGTTTAAGTCAAATCATTCTACAGAGTTTTGAGATCCACTTTTTCAAGTCAGAACCTTACCCATCACCCTAATCCCTATTTAGCACCACTCATCTCTACAATCCTTCTCGCAGGCTGAAACGGCTTAGGCCCCGTGACCTTTTGTAACAAGTATATATTGGGGTTCTGGCAATGGCCAGATTCCCCACTCAAGTCATGAGTGTCCGTGGTTGTAGCGCCCTTACTCAATCTCCGCTGGCTTTTAATACCAGTGAAATGGTTGAGGAAAAAGCGCAGGGGTCTCCTGTAGCCTCGCTTTCCCTCCACATGTGGGGGGATAAGTATGGTTCGGAGTTCCCATGGCCGACTGTAAAGAGTGTAAATAGGTATGCCTGCATCTAAGATGTTTATTTTCATTACATTTTTTTTTTTTTAAGATAATTTTAGTGCTATTTTATTCATTTATTTTCATTCTATGATTACTATTATTTATATTTTCTTGCTTTACTATGATATTTTATTTTGTTCTTTTATAGCTTTATATTATTTGAAATTAGCTTTTTTTTTTTTTCTTTTAATTTGTAAATATAATGTGAATGTGCTCTCAGAACTCTATTATAAATGTTCTTTTTATTGACAGATTGTAATATTTATCAATAAACAAATAATCAAGAAGAAAAAAAAATTCAATTATGCACTAATTGGTCACATTAAAATGGTATAGGAAAAGTATAAGTTCTCAAATATCAATAGATTATGTTTTTACAAGTAATATACACTATTATACAAAAAAGGACGCTTACTATGAAATACGACTATGTTGTCGATTTCACGATGTTAAGAAATAAAGTGAACAAATAAAAAAGAAGATATTTGGTAATTTTTAGATAAGAAGAGTATCTTTAAAAATATTAACACCATCATTATATTCATATAATAATAATATGATGTAAAGACAAAAAACGTTTCAAAATAAACATTTCACACCATTAAAACTTATCAAAACTGCATCAGTACTTTAAGACTCACCTGGGGGGACATTAAACTCAATTACTTATGGCGAAAGGGACAAATTGCGCCGGTCTCAAAAACAGGTGCAAGAACAAACGGGGTCATCAGGAGTTGGATATCTTCGTCAGGACGGCCCTTCAAGGTCCGGGGTAAAAGGTCACCAGGAGATAGAATCTTCCGATGGCCTACGTCATTTTAACCAATTTCGAAATTTCCTAAGGAAGGACGTTGGGGGCTTATTCCTCGATTATTTTGTTAGTTTCTTTAGCGCAAGGATAACAGGTCCTGGTTGGGAAGGCACCTTATATGAAGTAGTTCTTGGTCTGCTGGTCCTCAGAAATCATTCCCAGCAATTAATTACACCTAAGTGATTTATGTAGTTCATAAATCAGTTTAATAGGTTCACTTCCAGCTGACTGTATACACGTGGTTAATCAGGGATTGGAAGGTATTATTGGCTGTGGAATAGGACGCTAATATCGCAGCAGGTTCATAATATCAATATTTTATTTTGATGATATTTACCTGATGAAAATTTGCGATTTCCCTCCTACATCTTATATTAGTTTATAGTAATAAAATATCTCAGTAATTTCGAAAGCACATAATTAGGTAAGATATAATTATATATATTTTTTAAAATTATATATTCTTATATATTTTATTATAAAATTATAATAAACAATAGTTCATTGGCATTTAAAACTTTGGATATTTTCTATTAACTTCATGGTATAATATTGTTCTCGAATGTATTGAGCCTCTATATTTGAATTTAAATGTTATATCCCTATTTAATTCTATACTTATTTAATAATTCTATACTTCAGCCAAATATTCAGTATAACTTATGTGTACTCTTCCTTAGGTAAAAGGGTCTTGGGTTCAGTAATATTTAGGGAAGGTACTGTTTCAAGGCCTACGGTTGTGCAGGGAGGGGATCGGACAGGATCACACTCAACCGCCACGTTTTCCACTTTAATCAATTATTTAATTAAGGAGGAATATAACATAAATAAAGTTACAAAAGGAAAATACAGATAAATAACTAAAATAGAGAAAAGAAATAAAGTAAATAAAATAATTAATACGTACGTAGAAAATAGATATAATCTGAATGAATTTAAAATAAATAAAACACATTCACACCAATGTATATGTGCGCATATGTGCGTAATGTATGTGCGCAATAACAAACTCGTATTGGTCTCGCATTTGGCCAACACTAGCAGGGGATAACTAAATTGTTAGTTTTTAAATATTTTTTGAGGTATAATGGTCACCATTTTATTTCCAATACCTGTTTAATTGCTTGAATATCTGTATCCTGAATAACTTTATATGTTGAATAACTTTATCCTGTTATATTAAATAGATCTAGAAAGCGTTAATCGAACGACGATTACCGTCTAAACAAAACTTTCTCATTTTCGAGCTATCGATCACCTCACAATATAGTTATCCATTACAGGGTAGTTATAATTATCGTTATTTAATTTTAATTTAATGATAGTTGGATAATGATAAAACTATGAAAGGCACTAAATAAGTCGGGCGTGATAAACGGATTTACGATAGGTACCGGTTATTTTAGCCGAGGCAACATATTCCCTCAAAGCAATCTGACTTAATGATAACTCACAACGCTCGTAAATCAGGACGAGTCTTCTTGAAAATGAAAAAGAAGAAATGGCTGCCATTATTTCGGGGTTCGACCAATTATAAATCATAAGGAAAAATCGTAATTAGCCATTAACCAATATACAAGGATTAGAAAGTGTTCGAGGCGATTGCGCATTTTCTCAAAAATTGTATGTTTGTTATTTCTTCGCGGGTTCGGCCTGAGTTATGGTGTCCCGTAGGTCGGATGTCGGGGGCTATACTCCATAAATCTTCTACTAGATACGTGTTATATTAGAAGTCGAGGGCACATGGAAGACATCACAGGAATTTAAGAAAAAGAAAACGGGTTGAATTCTTCAATTGAAAACTGATGTGATAATGTAGAAACTACTTTTAAAAAATCTAGTGCATTACAATTAGTGTTGATCAAATGCGAAACGAGACGAGTCTTGGTCTTGCAAACTCAGTCTGGTCATGGTCTTGGTCTTCCACAAGAGTCTCGCCACAGTCTTGCAGTTACTTATTAGTCTATTACTATTTGGAGATTACTGTATTTTTTTAGATAGGAGAAACCTAATTACGCCCGAATGAAAAATTAGAGGATTGAAATGCAAATTTATATTGGTTATAGTAATTATTTATATATAGTAACTAAGATTGTAAAGCATTAATACCTGTTTTTCCTTAATTTTTATTGTCTTTAAATTTTTATTGTGTTTTAATGTCTTGCAACAGTTAGGCGGCCTTGGTCTTGTTCTTGCAAAGACCAAGACCGATTTTGGGCAACACTAATTACAATAAATTCATTTACCACCCTTTTTTGTAGAAATAGATGTTACGAGACAAAATGAAGTGAATGTAAAAATTATTGATTGTTAAAAATATAATTTAAAACAATTAATTGCCATATGTTTTTTACCCCTGTCTAATATATTATGGTTGTGCTGTTTTTTGTCACTAATCAATTTCTTTTATTTCTGACTTTTTAAATTATTTATTTGATTATATATATTTATTTATTCCTAACAATGGAGCCTTCTCAACCACTGAGAGCAATTTTAACCCTTATACAATATTTGTTTAATTATAATAACAAATGAAATTCCACGAAATATTTTTAGTCCGATAAGAGTATATTTTATTGCAAGCATTTTTATTTGTTTAACCGTTGCTATATATAGAAATTTTAATTTTTATATTGCTGTGCACAATTGAATATTAAATATTATCAGTGCTAACATTTATGAAACCCTACCTGTATATGGTTATAATATTATCGGAGTCCGTTTTTTATTAAGCACGTGTTACATGTAGAAAAAAAATCGTTATGAAACTGTTACCCTAGACTACTGAGACTAACAAAAAAGATGTTGTAAACATAAACTGTAGATAGGTTAATTATACAATGTTTTGAAATGTTAATTTCGTGATCCGTAATTTTTATTTATATTATATATATAATTTCGTAGATAAATGTTATATACAAAAAGGCTCGGTCGATTCTCTGTATAGTTCAAATGTTTTCGTTCTGAAGACGTTCCGCCATAAATATGCAAAAATATGGTGTCATATCCTTTACCATCGGCATACCATGACCTCCTACCCTTCACATAGCGATGAGAAAAGCCGTGTTCCTTCAATAGTTGCGTAATCGGATGAACTTTATACCAAGATATATTCAAATATGAATATACTCATATAAGGGATTAGTAATATCTATTTAAAATTGAACCGGGAAGATTTTTATTTATTAATTTTGAGTCACTTCTTGTTTTCTCACAAATACCTTGTTTATCTTATAATATAATGAAAATATGTAAAAATAACATAAACAAGATTAATAAATAAATATAAAATTAGACAACAGCTATTTGTGCCGCACATCATTTTTTTTTTCAGTTTTAGGTTTTTTTGGGGGAAGAAAAATCTATCTTTAAAATAAATGTTATCCACTGAAAGCAGGTTTATTTATAAACGTTCCAAGTAAGGAAAAATGAGAAACTGATTATAGTAACTCTGTAACAATGCACAAGGTAGGCAATTTGTTTTCATGTCCAGATTAAAATGCTTTACAAGAAAATCTAATGAATTATTATTTCGCTTGATGCCTACAATAAAACCTTTTATTATTATCATTGGTATGCCAGTCACTCGTTAAATGCCACCAATTTTGCTTACTGGAATTTATAGAAAATATAATCTTTGTGAGGGTTGATTTCTTGACAAGAAAATCCTTCAACATTCTCTAGTGCAATATAATTTAATAATATTGAGCTTAGCAACTTTAATAGGTTGCAATTACTAAAACATTTTATTAGATAAATAGTCTAAACGTCCGATTAATTAAATAAAACCTAATCTAAATGGCTATAATGGAATGTACGTGAGCAGACTAGGTTGAGCTTTGGAACTTCAATAAAACATATAATACAAATCCTGAAAAACAAAAAATGTTTCATCATCAATGCTGTTTAACCACTGAGGTCCCTTATCTTGCTAATTTTTAAAATGGATATATATCCTTAAACTACACAACTATTCAATCAAATCGATTTTCTATAACAGGAGAATGAAAAGAAAGCGAAAATAGAACTAATATTATTAGGCAAATCGGTTGTTTCTTTACTAATCATGACATATCAGTAAGATTGTAAATATCTATTTGATTTTTTTTAAATTGAAATTCACAACTGTATTATATTAATACAACCAGTAAATATGAACAAATCGATAATGATGCCATGAACGGATTTGTCGAGATCGTTTTACATATGCCTAAAAATCCCTAAATCGTTTTAAATAAAAAGAAAATAAAAATTTCCAAAGGCCATCTTCTTTTCAGACAGCAAGGAGGATTATCTAGAAGCGAGGCGGAAAACAACTGGATTCGGATGGGTCTGTATTTTATTATTAAGGGATAGACATCTAGGTGGTGACAAATTAGCCACTTACTTATTGAATTTAAATAAACAACCAATGTATATATATATATATATATATATATATATATATATATATATAAATGAATGTATGTCTGTCTGTATGTCCTTTGTGCATTACTAAACCATTCATCCGATCGCCATGAAACTTTTGGAAGTTGTTCCGGTCACTCCTAGGAAGGTTTCTGGTATAGTACTTCTGTTTTACGATAATTTTATATATGTTAAAAAAAAAATATGTAAATGTTTTTCTGTTCAAAGCCGCAAAAAAATGTGTCACTATAAACTGTAGCGCCAAAACGGCTTTACCGATTTTAACGAAACTTGGCTAAAGTCTTCCCCTTGAAATCCTTTTAATTTATGTGTATAACATACTTTCCCGAAAACAAGCTGAAAAATAACAAAAAAAGTACAGAATTTTTTACCAATAATATCCATATTTATATGAAAGAGTTTTGAATTGCCGAAAAAAATCATTAAAAAAATCATCGAAATCGGACGGTTCGTTGCAGAGTTATAGAGTTTTAAACATTTACTGCTTTCTCTTCAGACAAGGCCATTTCCTTTTGCTTCCTCACTACCGAAGGTAGACAAGCATTTTTTTTTTAATTTTTATTGATTATTGATAATTAATACAGTAATTGAAATTATCATTTGAAGAAGTTATATGATTCTCCTTATGTAGGTAAATACTATTATACGTTCTTTATATTAATTTTTTATTTTAGTTTTATAAGTTCAACTCAAGACTGTTTCTGATGATTATGAATGTCGGCGTATTTACTCACATGATTATGGATGCTCAATTCGAATTATGAGAAAAAAAAAATCATTTGAATTAGTTTAAATTAAAGCCATTTTGCAGACGAATTTGTTTCCCAACTTTTTAAATATGACAGATGCCCTTTTCTATTAATCTACTTATATATGCTTTCTATTTTCTTTCTTTTTCATTTTGCCAGGCTAAGCCACAGCAGCGCGTGGCCGGGTAAAGCTTTTTTTTTTTTAATCTGTTTATTGAATAATAATACAATCAGCCATTGCTGAAGGTCTATAAGCATTAGAGCTAAAAGTTCTCATTCATACAACATATACAAATAATAAAGAAATAAATATAAATATAAGAAGTAAATAAATAATACTGGTGAAGACGTTAAATAAAAATAAACAAATAAAATAAAATAAAAACTTCTAAACACAATCATACCTATATACAATATATACATTCGCCCAAGAATCTCCGAGCCAGGCTTTTTCCCCCACACGTGGAAGGCAAAGCAAGACTCCGGAAGATCCAACCGCCACTTTTCCAGCCGCATCACTAGTATTAGAAGCCAGTGGAGACTGAAAGAGGGCACTTGAGCCACAGACGCTCAGGATGGAGAAGCTGGCCATTGCCAGAACTGCAAAGGCATATTCACAAAAGATCTCGAGGCCACTGCCGTTTCAACCTTCGAGGGGGGTGGTATGGATGCTCGGAGCTGGATTGGGATGATGAATGAGGTTCTGGTGAAAGTTGGAGAATCTGGATGGGATGATGTCATGGACATATGGGATGTTAAGGTCATGGTGTAGGGTCTTGTTCGTGACATAATATGGAGCATTGACTATTGTTCGAAGGACTTTGGACTGGAAGGATTGGATGCGTTTGATATTCGATGATTTAGTTGTCCCCCACAGTTCAAGTCCATAGGTCCAGATAGGTTTCAGTATGGTCTTGTAGATTAATAATTTGTTTTCTGTTGAGAGATGAGATGTTCTGTTTAGTAGTCTATATAGCTGACCAAATCGTCGGTTAAGCTCTTGTCTTTTAAGTCTCGTATGTGGGTTTCAAGTCAGTCTTTTGTCCAAAAGGAAGCCAACTACTGTGTCTGAGTAGGGAAGAGGAATTGAATTAAAAAGGATTGGCGGACAGGATCTGCGTCGAAGACTGAAAATTACATGCTTGCAGGGTAAAGCTAGTGTTAAATAAAATTATTCTATATCAAGAGACAATTTAAAGGCAAGGGTTGTTTTTACAACATCCCTTTAAAAGATTTAAAAAAAAAAGTTTTGCTTTATTTGTACTTGATGTCGGGGAAAGAGCAAACTACAGGTAAGGACCTTAAAACGGTAGTGTTCGCAGCTAATTAAGAGAAAGTACCAGAACAAAGAGAAGAGAGCAAACGACTCTTTATGACTCCTGGTCGCTATTAAGAGCCAATTAAGAGCGGTGCCAAGAGAGCGACGATCCGTCAGAGAGAGACAATAGGAGCGGCCAATTACCCTCTGTTCGATATCTAATTAGCAGCTCCTCCTACTGTTGTCCTCCTCCTTCCTCTGTCCTCTTCTTGTCTTCTCTTCCTCTTCTTGTCCACTCTTCCTCTATTTGCGCCGCTGGTGGATGCCTCGAAGGAACAGAGGGAGTGCAGCAGTATTGAACTCCTTCGATATCCCACAAATACCTTGTTAAATAGAAACTAACGCTCCAGAGAAATGTACATAGCTTCGAAGTTCTTGATTTCGTCGAAATGGTATACACTGATGATGGACTCAAGGTTTCAGTCAGAATAAGTTTACAGTGGTGGGATCACCAATTTAAGTTAAACATTTTCTGATTTTTAATTAGGATAAAATATATCAGACCTGTGTCAAAGGGTGCTTACTAATGATCCTTCAGGAGTTGAGAAAGTAAAATTATATAGTTTTAACATTTGTTTATATGATTGTTTTCTGTATTTGCAACGCATGTATTTCTAGGTTACAATTTCTCATGAGCGCATATTTTAAAAAAATTGGAGAATACACATATAGGATAAGTAACGATTTTTAAGTAAGCAATTTCTACAATAGAGGTCTTAATAAAACACATAGTTTTAGATGAGAAATATTCGAAAAATCATAATTGTTAACATTTCTTTTTGTAATAAATAAAAGGTATATTCATGAATTAATGTTTATAATAATACTACCCACCTCCCAATAAATTCTGGCAGGGTTGGGTTTAGACGGCGCCCGGCGGAAGAATGTGGACATCGATCGGTGGAATCGGCATCGAACCTTCGGGTTCGCTAAGCTTTATTATTATTATACATTCCAGGTCATGGAAAAAAATTAAACTAAAACTTAGCATGTATGCTTAAACCATTGGTAATTTAAGGAGACAGGACATCAAAACACTTCGTTTTTTTTTACACAACTTTTAGTGAATCCCAACATATTTTTTAATAAACCTTAATAAACCTTATAAATGTTTTGGGCTCTTCAACCACCTTGATCATTGATCATTGAATCAACTACTCCCTCAAAAACCCTCAACTTAATTAATATGGACATAAAGCTTATTAAACGAGGAAATTTTTCTAAAAGTGAGGTATCTGTTGTATAGTTGGAGGGTAATAAAAAAAAATTCGAATGATTCATAATGTTTTTAAAACAGAACATAGCTCAGTTGTTTCACTCAAAAGTCTCCTTTAAATAGTTTTAATAGCGACAAACTCTACTTTGATTTAAAGTAAATTTTATCTAGTTTGCAGTGATGAAATTGTTAATTACTTAACTCAAATATTCTTTTAATTGTCACTTCCTATCCAACCAAAAAACGTCAAACATAAAAAAAAAAAAAATTAAATCTCATTCTTTTCTGTCATAAATCAGACCGTTGTTTATATGGAATTTTATTTCTCGAGTTCAACTATTACTTGTTTAAATATGTTCCTCTACTTATGAGACACCCCGTTTACAAAGAAAGAAATAACTTCTCCGAAATTTATCGAATTAATCAATAAAAATGGAAAAGGTTACCGATCGATTTACAACAACAAAAGAGCTTTTAAGTGTATGTTTTATTGCAACGAAGAATTGTATGTCGCGCCATTTTATGAACTCAGAGTTTGTCAGCAGCTTGAAGAACTGGTGTAGTTGTATCATCTTCTTCAACAATGGGGAGCGCAGGTTTTTTCTTATTATAGTGCCATGAATTATTAAATTATTTTAGTAATAAATTGTAAGCAGATCTTAATCTTCAATTTAATTGAGAATAAATCTTAATACGTAAGACTAGGAAAAAGAACATTTTTTTTTCTATATAAATTTGTCCGTTTCATATTTTATTTATTTTAATTGAACCAAGTTTCCATTATATTCTGATTTTTCCCCTCTATTCCTGCCTATCTTGGTTTATTTAGTTCTAATTATTTGCATGCGCATCCATCTGCTTTTTGGCCATCCACGTGGTATCTTGCCTACGATTTGAGGTATTTATTGTTATTTAGAGGTTACATATTCTACATTATAATAACATGTTGTGACCTAATTAATTATATAATAACACTTTTTTGAACAAATAAAATTTCTAATAGTTCCTAACTTCTTATTGGTTGAAACAGTTATTTCACATAACAGTTGCTATCTAATATTTAGGTAACAACTGTCATTCCATATAACATAATATTTAGGCTGAAAAACAAAAGATTCACTTCTACCTATTTATCTTCGAACTAAACATCAATAAGTTGTTACCTTTAAAGTTGTTTACCTTTGTAACTGAATTATTAAAATCTCTTGAATATGAAAATCGATTTTTTTTTTGGCGAATAAACTAAATTTTCATAAACAATTCTTGAACCGAAGACAGTATCTCACCACCGTCTGTTGAAAATAAAATGTATATAACTTCAGAACTATCAACGTATTACTTCACTGAAATTAACGGCTGTTTTTAAATGTTACTGAAAATTAGCAATTAAAGTTTCAACAGGTAATTTCAACTAACAGTTTCACCCGTCCGTAATAGACAGCAGTCTCTGTGTGCGAGTAATTTTACAACGATGCAACTCTCAGCTATTAGCTATGTTTTAATTTGAGCCTGTGTTTTATTTGTGGCTTTTGACTACAATTGAGTGCTATAAAACTGTTTTTAAAAATCCAATTTTAGTCCTTATTTGTTTCGAAAAGACTTGCAAAATGGTTTTTATGAGTTCTCAGAATCTCTTGCCTTACCAGGGGTCAAGGGAATTTGAAAGGCATCGCGAATATTTCAGAAAAATATAATGAAAGAAATTTTATCTGAACAAATTTAAAGTTTGATAAAGCTACTGATGACAATATTTACAATTTTCTAGATTATTTGTTTATTGATAAATATTACATTCTGTCTTAATAAAGGACATTTATAAAAGAGTTCTGAGAGCACATTCACACCATATTTAAAAATTCGAAAAAATAAATAAATAAGGTAATTTCAAAATAATATAAAGGTAAATAAGAACAAAATAAAATATCATAGTGAAGGAAGAAAATATAAACAATAGTAGTAATAGAACAAAAAAAAAAAAAAAGGAATTAAAATGAACATCTCAGACGCAGGTATACCTATTTGCACTATTTACAGTCTGCCATGGGAACTCCGAACCATACTTGTCCCCCCGCATGTGGAGGGAAAGCGAGGCACTTACAATTAAAAACCAAAACTAAACTCGATCAGGAAAATGAAATAAGAAATGATGCATCATACATTCGATTTTACGAAGAAAAACATATATAGCTAAAGTTTCATTAAAAATAAAAAATATTGAAATTTCATCTACTTTCTCTTACAAATTACAGTTTGACTTACTTAAAAATATATATATCGCAACGACACTGTTTTTGAATGAAAACAAAAAAATCAAAGTTAAGATGCCATCTTAAAATTTCTAAAAAAAATCAGATAAATTATTAGGAATAATGTAACTCGAGTCTTAATTTGGTTAAAAGACATCTGATCTGAAGATTTATTTTTAATTATGTTCTAAGAAAATTATAAAACCTTATCTTAAAGATTTGTAAATTATACGTCCAACAATTTTATGTCACTGGTTTTGTCAAGATACAAATATTATAAATAAATATTTTTTTTAGAATGTAGCATGTCTATGTATATTTTATTGAACCAGAATAATTTATTTCGATTAGTTTCAAATAAAAATAAAAATTTCCTATCCTATCCTTCTAAAAATTATTATTTTTGTTTTTTTACATTTGCGTAAAAATCATAAAATATATATTTGGTATGTATAACTTCTAATTGATGATAAATTTCATTGTTATTGATTAGTACCCATCCATTTCCCTAGCCACATTATGAAAACGCCTCCGCTGTCCGTCGAACCTATTTAATAATTGTGAAGTTCTCAAAATTATTTATTTTCTACGATCTATCTTAAAAACTCGAAGCAGAGATCGAAATATTCATAATCTTTTTTAAGAAAGATTTTAAAAATTATTTAGCAAACTAATTAAGAAAAAGTTCGCACAACAAAAGTTATTCTTAAACTTTTATGAGGAAATTTTTCTTCAAAAACTTTCAAAAAACTCAAGGTACATCCAAACTAATATTAAAGTATGAGCTTAACAACAACTTTTTGGCTCTTGGTTGTGATTATAAAAGTTGCTATAATAGGGTAATGAGTGAATGTTTAATCATACTATTTTTTATTTTGATATGATGACATCAATGAATTTTCGATTTTGGCATTTCTGAAATTACTTTCTTTTCTTTTTTGTATAATTGTATAAAATATATTTTTCTGAAATTATTTTTTTTCCCCCTAAAAACCTTTTATGAATAAGTTTTAAGATAACTGTTTTAGTAAACTTTTATTTAAAAAATTATTGGGATAAAAGATTTAATATAACTTCATCGAAAAAGTTATCTTGATGGAAAAGTTCAAGTTCAATAAAAACATTATGTAAAATAAAAAAAAATATTAGTTTAAGTTAAAATTATTAAAAATAAAATTTAACTCATATTTCGATTCCAGCCTCGAAGTCTTTTTAAGGAACCTCTACTCTGGCCGGTTAACAGTCCTCCACTTTTTCTTATATTTTGACAGGTCCTGTATGCCAAATTTAGTTTATTTGAAATAATAAACCTTATCTCATTGCATGCAGTTGTAAAAATGAGGTACATATCTATGCCGGCCTTAGGATGGCAATTGCCCTGGGCGCCTACTTGGAGATTCGCCCGTTGGGGGCTCCGGTCTATCCTTAGAGGTGCTTGCCACTTGTAAGAAATTAAAAAAATAAAATACAAAACGTATAAAAATAAGTAATTTTACCCCACCAATAAAGCAACTATTAGAAAAATGTTAAATGCAATAAAATTCAAATACAACATAATATTCAACAGCTTAAGAAATAAATTTAATATTTTTAGGGGAGGAAGATATGACGTCATTACCCAGGTTCGCCGAATGTCTAAGACCGACACTGGTACATATTAACTATCAAAGAATCCGGAAGAACAGCGAACTATATGAGCTATATGGCTCTTATGACATTGTCCGTTTCAAACGAACAAGGAGAATTGAATGCTTGGGTCACAAAGCACGGGTGAATGAATCAATAATGCAAAAAATAATTCTGAAAGATAATTGGTAACAGAAAGAGAGGACGACGTCGGAGACGTTAGGTTCAAGATAAAATTTGGGGTAAAAAATAAAATTTTACTTGAAATCTAGAAGAATTTTCCATATTGCACAGGATTATTGTATTTATTATAATGAAACAGATAATTTTTTTAGAAGCTATAATAAATAAAATAATAAAAACACCATTTGATTTAAAGTTATTGAGTTCATCGTATATCAGCGCAGTAAATGAAGATTTTCCCTCATTATGAGGGAGATAATGAAAGGATACGCTTTTTGCGAGATGGGCTATTAGGATAAATGGCTATCCTTCACTATGCGAAATGTAATAACAACTTTATAGCACCTTATCCACTAACTACTTAATAAGAAAAATTCGATTTAGAAACTTCACTTAGAAAGGATAATGACCATTTAATTCGTTTCTTGTGCAATATTCAAAACTGTTCCCTTTACCGAGTTTTGCTGGTTTATTTCAGGAGTCGATGTAATTAGAAGGCGAAGTCTGATCTCATGGGACTGCCTTTTATCCGAAGATACAGTCACAGACTTTGTAAGAGTTCCACACCTTCTATATTTTATAAATTTAAAATTAGAGTGATATGACCACAATTGTGTAATCTATCTATATATATTAATAAATTAATATAGAATGAGGTACCAAATCAAAGATAATTTTCTAAGGAAGTGGCGAATCTCGATTTTGACAACTTTTTGGAAATGAGAAGTTTCAAAAGTAAAAGAATCCAGACGTTAAAAAGTATTCGAAGAGGACAAAAGACACGGTATAGTTCATTGTTTACAGCTCATATATAATATATGTTTTTTGGCATTTGACTTGGCTCGTTCTATAATACCTTGTGTTTTAAGGACCGAAAATCCACCGTTTTTGAGATAAACCAAAGTTCTCCCTGAAAGCCTCTAAGATGATATGATACCTGTAACGTGTATAGGTTTTTAAAAATTGATATCTTTCATTATCTTCGACAAACTAAAAATGGATTGAGAACGTAAATTTAGAAAAATAGCTAAATGATTTCTAGGACACTTAAGATAATATAGAAAGTAATTTTTAATAAATTAAAAAAAAAAACGAAGTATAACTTCTATCGTGTGTCAATGATGATACTTATCTAATGGGTTTGGGTTCCTGCAGAGGTAACTAATTTTTTAATTTATTCCCATAAATTAGAGTCCAAAAGGATATTGCTGATATTATTGAAACAGTATTAACTGATTTGAAAAACTCACCAAGTTCGTTACTATCACAACAGTGAACTTGGTCACTCATCGTCTACAGAAGACCGTTGCTCCAGAGGACAACCTAGATCGGAGACCAGAGAGCGGGCCTTACGTAAGATCTGGTGCAGGCGGGAGGCGGGGCAAGACGTGGAGGAATTTATAAACTCATACGTCTTCACACACGTCCTCAGGATAATAGTCGGCCGTCCATTACTGGCATCCTTCGGGTCTGTTTGTAATGGCGGCCACCTTTCGGTCTGGCCCCGTCTGAAGCTGTTCCTCAAGGCAAAGACAAGTGAATACGAATCAATATAAAAATCAGAGATGTACGAGTAAATAATACAAGCCATCTGGTTCTTGAAAGACGTATGAAGCTGAATTAATTACGAAATCTTCCCCACCTCGAAAGCAATTCCAGTCAAATTAAAATCCGCTCTAGGATAACGAGGGCCAATAAGGCGCTTAAAGACTCGTGACCCAGAGGTGAGACAATACGACAGACGGACAGACCAAGGATAAGGATCTGTGAAAGGAGATCTACCGTCTCGTTAGGACCCCATCGCAGGAGAAAGCGAAGCAGGGCAGAAGATAAATCTTCCAAGTCCTTTCCCTGTTCTCTTCCTCGAGGGTGGCTTTGTCCAAGTCCCCTCCCCTGTGGGCCGTAGTGGACATCCATCTGGGCTGTCGGGATGTAGGTAGACGTCTTCATCAATCGGAAGGTTCCACGACATTCTACAATGCCATGTGAAGTCCATCAGAACGATTAAATAAAAGAAAAATCGACACTTTCAAATTAATTTTTTTTTACAATCATAAATGTATAAAGGATGCTCGTGGAACAAAAATGAACAAAGGATGGATAATGAATATGTAAATTTAATAAGGATTATACGCATTCTAATCTGGATAAATAAGGCACCAAAAGGATGCCAAAAATTAATGTTTCTTTTAAGATAACTTTTTCATTCGAACTGCTAATTACCATTTGTCTGCATGGCAGTAGATAATTTAAGAATAAAAATCTTATTTATTAAGAGCTTTTTAATTATCAATTTATCAGATTGTTGTTAATTAACATCTATCTATAATACTTATCGTTACCCAATGTAGTATAATTAACACAAAAAAGGTATTCATCAAGTCTATTAAAATCTTACCTCATTTAATGACTCCATTTTAATATTATTATTTTAATTACATTATTCCTAAGTTGTATATATAAAAGCACTTATTTAAAATTCATCCTAACTCAGGATTTAATTTAAGAATTTTTTAAATGTTTAAAACTAAAATATGAAATTATCTGACAGTATAATTATCAAAACTTTTATTTGATAAATAATATTAGATTTCTTTCCTTTCAAAAAAAAAAAATAAATAAACGGAAAACTATTGAAATACAAATAATTGTAATAATTTATTACCTGTAATTCTGAATTTGGAGATATTTCAAAATTTATAGGAACTTAAAGCATAACAAATCTGCAAAATTTAGGTACCCGAATTACGACATAAAAACAAAAATGATCGAATTATCGATATATATATACTACCGAAAATTTGAAGAGTTTCGTAAACCACCATACAGATGTGGACAATATAAATACCTTCCACGCTAATTTAATAAACAACATTTGGATATAATATAATAATTAATTTAAAAGCAAAATTCAAACCATAATTTAGATAAAATTAATAAATTGATACAATATAATAGGATAGAAAACCCTCTCCCTTTTACCATCCCCACTAGTACGATATAAATCAGTTCCTCCATAGATGACGAATGGGAAATTCTAAAATATTAGCTCAGTTTTATTTCTTACAATAAAGAAAATGACATTCAATATGTATATTTAGCAGTTCAATGCAGTTTATATAATGAATAGAATTTACATTCGTGGTAAGCAATTAAAATTATTATAATAATTGATGTAAAGTATAAATGTTTTACAAAATCAGCAGATTAACTAATTATGTAAAAGAAAATTAATCGTTTAATTGAAAAATTGTAATTTAATAATGACAACAATTTTCCAGACTTGAAAATGACCCTTTTATTTATTATTATTTTTTTTATTGATACATTCTGCCACATTAAAGGGCATTAATATTAAGGCTACATGAATCATTCACACAATATGTACATAGAAATAATAATAACTAAGATATCGATAATGAAGAAAAATAAAATAAGTAAATTTATATGTTTGTGTACATGAAAATGAAATAATAGATAAAAGCTACATGAAATTAAAGTAAATAAAACACGCCCACACCTATGAACAATATTTACATATTGTGGAAGCCAAGGCAGGGCTCCAGGAGATCCCAGTGCTTCTCTCTCAACCACGTCACTGTTGAAAATGGCCCTAGTGTTGGCCGAAACTTTGTCAGGAAAAAATAAAATGTTGGTGGAATATGGCCTTAATTTATGAAAATTAATACCTCAAGACACCAAATCTAGGTATGATGAGCATGATAAAAATTTATTATTTATTTTATTTTACTCAGATTCAACCTATTATTTTATTCATTGATTTGTATTATATAAGTTCTATTTATTTTATATTTCTGTTTTTATTTTTTTATAAATTATTTATACTTTTTTGTTAATATATTTAAATTATTGTATGAATGAACACTTGTAGCACAAATATTTCTCGCCCTTCAATTTGTCAAATTGCATTTTTATTCAATAAACTCTTTTAAAAACTGAAACTATAAAAAACTTCGTACTCAAAGAGCAACATTGTAACATTGAGTAATAACAACTTATCCTGTTTTATTCATCTATAATTTGTTCGCATACAATTTTTACTACGGAGGATCTATTTATAACTCTCATAGTTCATCAATAACTAAAAATATGGTTCGACACAGAAATTTTATATATTATATTTCTTTATTTTCTTTTTCTTTTCATTGAGGTTACTATACTTCATCCACTTTATAAAGGCGAAGAAGTAAAATCGAGCTATAATCAAAAGAGGAGAAAATGAATGGAAGGCATTCATTACAAGGAGCAAGTAGTCAGCTATTTCTTACATTAAGGAAGGGTTATTATTGCCACATCAAGGATCGCGATGAATATTAATGCATGCTAATGAGGGATGGTCCTTTTGTTGTACTCCTCTACCTCTCCAGGACACAATATGGTGCTTCATAACAGCCCGCGTAATACCATACTCCAATCATTGTTATCTTCCCTCCAGTTCTTGTTCGACCACAAGAAATCCTCCAGGTTTATTGACCTTTCAAGAGTAGAGGAAGAAAATCTGTCATGATAATAAAAATTTCAATACATCGACAGTTCAATGAAATGGTTGAGAATTCAAAAGAAACCTCTTGAATAAGGGTTATTTTAATCTGAAATGAGCTAAAGTACACTAATTGTATTAATTTGTTTCATCGATATCTTGTTGTATGGTGTCAAACAATATATAAGTGATATAACAATAATATATGAGTGATTAAAATAACAGTTTTCAGTTTTAAATAATGATTTAAAAGCATTAAAGTTTCTCAAACAAATCAAAGATTTATTGACCCTTTTACACTATTTTTAAGGAGCCCATTATAAAACTGATACTGCGATATGAAATGCATTTCAGAATCGTTTCCTTATTAATGTCTAGCAATTTACAAATGTTGCTAGATGCCTAGAAGTATATACTGATTATACTTTACGATTTTACTACTTGGTCCGTGTAAATAATCCCATGGTTCATTATTAATAAACCAAAAATGTGTAGAAATTCCAATTATAGTAAATAAGCTATAAAAAAATCCGATAGACTTTGCTAATTATGGTCTGATTTCGATGATGTCTCAACAATTTGATTAGACCAAATATTACAGTCTGTGGTACAGACCCCTTTTTATCGTTTTATTAACATCCGGTTAAACTTAGTAAATAGTCATCTCATCGTAACCTACAAAATATTTTATTTACGAAATTTCTTGGAATTGGGGCGTTTTCAATCTAGAGGTCGGCAAACTTTGTTTATTTAATTAGGTACTAAAAACTCGTAAATACCCATTTTCTTTCCACTTTAATCGTAAGATAAGTTGAGCCCAAAGAAGAGGACCTACACCCCCAATTTTTCAAAATAAAGAGCAAACGGTTAAATATTTTTGAAGGCCACCATTTTTCTCGACTTTGTTCTCAAAATATCTTATGATTAAAGTGGAAAGAAAATGGGTATTTACGAGTTTTTAGTACCTAATTAAATAAACAAAGTTTGCCGACCTCTAGATTGAAAACACCCCAATTCCAAGAATTTTCGTAAATAAAATATTTTGTAGGTTACGATGCGATGGAACTATTTACTAAGTTTCAGCCGGATGTTAATAGATTGATAAAAATGGGTCTGTACCATGGACTATTAATGAAGATAGAGCAGCGAAAAAAAAAATAATTGCCTTTGAAAATAATTGTATAAAAAGATTAAATTAATTAATTTTATTTAAAAAAAAGATAATCTCTGATGTGAAATTATTGACTTGCGTATTATAAGTATTACTGAATTTCTACTTATATTAGTAAAAAAAGTATTATTAGTAGATAAATATATTTATTTATATTATAATAAAAACTTAATGATAGAGGAGATATGTCCAAAGAAAAATTAAAAATAATGTTAACCCGATCAGCTGGGTTTGTTTTTATGCTATAATTTATGTTTATTATTGGTGACCATAAAAAAATTATAATAAAACTTATTAAGATTTTAGTCACCTTCTAATTAAATAGAAACTTTATCATTAAATAACTATATAATCAGGCAATATATACCAACTTGCAATCTGGCAACTGGCAAACACCAATGGTGACAATGGAATAAATAATCATGAAGTATAGCTAGAATTAAAAAAAATACAATGTTCTCTATAACGATAATAGATAAATAAATTGTCGTGCTAAAATAGAATTCATATAAATATATATGTTTTTTCCAATACAATCCTACTAATCTCATGTTTTGAAACGGTAAAGAACTGAGGTTAAAACCGTGAAGTTTCTTGCGGCACTAATCTGAGATTATAGCAAGAGGAGGGATATAAGGCCATTCATCTTTATTACCGAATTAATTGCACTTCTGCTCAATTTAGTATTTACTGAACATCTAAAAGAACTTTAATGGAGTTATTGGATTTTTAGCTGGTAGTAGGAATGCTCTACCACGTTATGCAACAACAGAGCAGTAACATTATAAACAAACATCTTTTCCATTAACTAAAACTGAACTTAAGACAAAAAATATTCCACCGTTAAGATAACAAATGGCATATTATTTGTTGGCATATTATGATAAGCCAACAAAACATTCCCTTCACCTTTAAGCCAATATAAAACTTTCTACTAAGTAAATAGTGAAAAAAAAAAGTGGAATAAACTATATATCTAGCCCATACTCTAGGTTTTGAAACTGGATTACTTATTAATATCTTTTGATCCTAATTTATTTTGTTATAAATAAATTATAGTGGAATATATATATATATATATATATATATATATATATATATATATATAATATATATATATATATATATATATATATATATATTATATATATATATATATATATATATATAGTGGAATAGATGATTTTAATTATTATAAAACAAATTAATATGTGATCCTTGAGGCATGTTTAGATTATTTTTATTCCAAAAAGGTTCTAATTAGCTTATATTCGAATAAAAAATAAATACAATTTTTTACTTGGTAAAAAATGAGAAATAATACATTAAAAAAACAAAAATAAAACTCTTGAGTCAGAACCAAAATTTCAGTATTGTCTGACTATAGTAAGTGCAAATATAATCGAGGACTGTTTAAAAAAACATCCAGAAAATTGCTACTGTTGCACAAATGCGAAAACAAGACGAGTCTTGATCTTGCGCACTTATTCTTGGTGTTTGTCTTCTTCTTGCTCATGAGTCTTCCAACAGTCATGCCGTTACCTATTAGCTCAATACCATAGAGACAATACTGTAATTTTTCAGATTAGGGAAACCCAACAAAGTCCGAATGAAAAAATGGAAGAGTTAAATGGAAAGCTTATTGGTTATACCAATTATTTACATATAGTGAATAAACTTGTCAAGTATTAGTAACTATTTTGCCTTAATTTCTATTCACAAAAACGATTTTTTTTTTACCAGTCATGGTCTTGGTCTTGCAACAGTTAGGCGGTTTTGGTCTTGCAAAGTACAAACCAAGACCACGACCGGCAACACTAGAAATAACCAATTCCTATATTTCTAGATTTCTTGCCGAGGCACTAACATAATAAGTAACGATCATTATTACTTCCATATAGTTATTAACAAAATAAATTAGGCTCAAACGACATAAACAATTAATCTAGTTTCAAATCCGAAATCCGAGAATGCGTTATTATAAACATTACAGTTTGGCATCTTGTAAACTCCCCCCGCCCCTCCCTCCCCCAAAAAAGTAATAAAACAAAAAAAAAACAACACAGATTTCTTAAATAAATAACAAATAAAGTTTAATTATCTTTGCTCTTTTGGAATCATTCCTCATACCTTAACTTTTAAGTTTTTTCATCTGAAAAATGATATGTATTATACTCTTGACTATATATTTTAACTAATATTAATATTAGTCCAAGCGTCCAAGCGTGGTCTCTTTAAAATTACTACATATGCAGTACAGTTCAAACTAATTAGAACTAAATGAAAATATTTCATCGAAATTTCAAAAAGTGATAGTTTTTTAATCTGAAAGTACCGAAAATCATAAAAACACAAGTCTTAAATTATAACCAAAAGATTCCAAAGATAAACTCTCAAGGAATAAGCAATTTAACGTGTCTAAAATTGATGGATCATGAAGAGAGAAAAAACAAAACAAATTTTCTTGCAGATAAAATGCAACTTTTCACACCAACAATATAAAAATTAAATATTATATGTTCTATCTGAATTAGTCCTAAGGTTGCATTGCGAAACTACGAATGCAAACGCAATTATAAACGTTCAAGACTTCAAATTTGGAAAGCCGTATTTTTTTTTTTTTGGTAGAATGTTCTCAAAAAAAAAAAAAAAAAAAAAAAAAAAAAATCAGCCATAAATAGATAGCTTTATAATAAAAACAACAGCGTTTCCATTTAATCTATGGTATTTTATAAAAATGGAATACCACTCATCTTAAAGTATAAGCAGGACGGATGGAAAAAAATATGAATTCACATGAGATAAAAAGAGCTCAATTAACGGTCTGATGTCCAGAATTAATTAAATGTCGATTGGATCAAATTTAAACTCTGAAAAGGAATGCTTTTAGATTCCACCGAATGAGGGCGGTATAACAGAACGATCGATCCTGAAGAAGACGTCAAAGAGAGGATTGAGGACAGCCGCTGACAAACACAACTAACTCATTAGAAGGAGTTAAGCCGATATTTGGGCCGGTCAGATCTGGGGGACCACAATATCCTAATGGGTGGTCCGATGTGACACCTTGCAGGACACCCGGAACCTTTCACCACGTCAGCCTGGTCTTCCAGTTCGCTGGGTCCTTCAGCAGCTCCCGATAGGCATCGCCTCCAGGAAACGATCCGCTTATTTCGGCAGATATCCTGATGTCTTCATTAGCGGGATGTCTGCCATCCGAGTGAAAATATAACGGATAAAAAGGCGTCGGTTGAGGATTTATATAAATGGGATGATATTGATTCGATTTTAAATCGAGATGTTTATAACTTAATTATTTATTTGAACTTATATATATATATTTTCCCTCTTTATAAATACATTTAAAAGCTAAAATTCTTATTTAAGCACAATTGCTACTTAACTTGAGTTACGATTAGGTATAAACTAGAATCATTGAAATTTATTAAAATGCCAATGGCCATCAGAAAATAATGACTCGCTCTTCAATGCATATCAAAGTGGCATATAATCACACTTAAATTGTGTCAAATTGGATAATCGAAACAGATTGCTTTAAGCCATATTTATCCTTCGTGGTAAATCCCAGACATCTCGTCCTTCAGTTCCCTTTTACAAGCCCCTTACCGTGTACAAGAATGAAACAAAATGAATGCTTTCGTTAATTCGACTGTTTCGATATTTGCTGGACAAATGCTCCAATGTTGAGACGGATCCTTGTAGATACGACCTATAATTTCTTTGTATGTATATTTTTACACTTAGTAGCATAAAAAAAACAACTAAGGTATGTGATTTAGAACACATGATAGAAGTGAAAACATCAATAAGGCGATATCAATAATATGATATATAAATTATAAATAATAGCTCATAATAAAGAAGAAGAAATGCTGAACCTCTATCGCTTACAGTACGCAGGTCCGATTTTTAGTTATTGAGATATTTTAATCCATATTTTCCATAAAACTCATTATCATTTAGTTTTGGACACTATTTTTTCTTTTCGCCTCCTAAACACGGCGTCGCGTTAAGATACAATTTTGAATTATAGCCTATTACAGAGAGGATGAAATGCTGAATAATATCCCCGCTTACAGTATGCAGGACCGATTTTTCGTTTCGGAAATATTTTAACCCATGTGTAAAAACATTTCAATTATATCGACTCTAGTCGGCTTTACCCGAACGTTAACACATTGGAAATCTGGCGGATCGATCTAACACACTCTCCACAAAAAAGTTCAAAGCGCGCCTAAAGAAGTTTTCACTTAAAAATAAAAATTCAATTTTAAATTAAATCAAGTTATAATTTAAAGAAATTTCTATCCCATAATAGTACTAATTTTCAAATTGAAATGTAAATGTAGATATAAATTTCGATAAGTATTTATAAAATAAATAAAAATAGTTTCATTGAAGAGAAGTTGTTTAGTGTCTTAAGTCAATGAAAGGACAAAATAAAAATAATATATATAATATTTATTTTTATTTCCTTTTTTCCGATTTTTAGGCCTATATTTCAGTCCTTCATGGGGACTAAGTAAAGACAAGACATATACAATTTTGGAAACAATGCATATAAATAAAAATGTAAATGTTAGTTAGTTCAAAACCGATAATATTCGACATTTCTTTACCGGTTATTTTCTAAATTTAGTACAAAGTTGTAATGTAAGTCAGGAGTGTTTTAATGTACATTCCATTATCATCTGCTCTTCTGTTTCGAAATGGCATCCGAAAAACATTGAGTCGCTGTAGACAATAGCTTCAAAACGGCTGTAACGATTTTAACGGGACTTCTTCTTGTGGGCCTTTTAATTTATGTATACCACTTACTTCTCATAAACTGGGTTGAAAAATAAAATAACGATATATTTAGAGTTTTATTTGGGAATAACTCATGAAGTATACAATTTTAGTTTCATTAAACTTATGGGTATTTGAAAGCGTCCTGAATTCCTTACCAAATGAAAAAAAAATAGCCGAAGTATAAAAAAAAAAATACAATAACATATCTTTTAAACATTTTTTTCGGATTATATATTTTATGAGATATCTACTTTGAAAAATGTATATTTGGTATATAGCTAGTATGAGAACGATGTTGAAATTAAACAATAGTGAAGAATTTAAGATAGGTATAATTTGAAATTAAGATAGGTATTTAGTGGTCGCAATCTTTCCAAATTCGCTTCGGTCTATCCCTCCAACATTTATCAGTCGGATCTGTACATATTAACTTTTACGATATCATTAGTTATCAATCCAACAATTTTACATGCCCATTTTATTCACCACAATGTAATCACCTCACCTATTGAACTATTCAGGTGTTGATTGAATCAACTGCATTTTGTATTATTATTTTCTAATAATAGGTCATAATAACAATAATAATATTAAATTCAATTGAAGAAATGACGAAACCTACAATTACAATTAATCCTGCATTCTTTCTATACTTAATAGTTCAGTAAATGAAATATATTGAATTTGTAATTACATGAAATATTGCGGTAACTCTTACTTCAAGCGGCTGTTTGATAGGAAACCTTCATGCCTTCAGTAGAACCATTAAATACAGAGCGCTCTGGGTAGAAATATTAACTGTCATTAATAGGAGCAATTAGAATCATTCTAAATAACTGAAGCAATAAGATCGTGTGTGTAAGGATTGAGAGATAAATATAGAGAGTTGTAGTGGGCATTAAAGAACTGGATACACTCGTCATAATAGCGCCGCCTTCTATATAATTTGTCAATTTATCCAGGAATTATCCTTGGAACCAGTGATAAATCCCCTTTCCAGGCTCAGATTATATCTCGTGCTCGTTTCTTCCTCTATATCTATGTCTCCTTCTACCTGATACTAGATACTACAGCCGACTAAGAGTGTAACGTGCTATGTTCATAACTTAATATTTTAGGGAATTGCAATAAACATAATTAATTTTAAATGATCATATTGATAAAATATTATGACGCATGGTCTTATCCTTAATTTTATCAATTTATACACATGATTTTACCAATGTATGTATATATTACGAGGTACAGACCACTGGCGGATCCAGGATTTAATTTTTGGGGAGGGGCTTCATTCCGAAAGATTTTCTTTTTCATATAAATATAACGATAATTAATCTGAAAAACAGAAAGAAATTAACTACCTACGTGAAATTGAGTTTAAGTGGTTCTTGAATTACTATTAAATGTAATTTAGTTTTTAATGTGAGTTAGTTTTTAATAATTTTTTAAAAATAAATATATTTTACCATTTTGGGGGGCTTCAGCCCGAAAGCCCCGCCCCCACTAATAAATCCGCCTGTGGTTTAGACCGAATATACTGATTTAAAAAAATAAATAACTTAAAAAATTAGTAAGCTTAAAAATAAATCATTGATAATTTTAATTAACAAAATAAAGTATTAGCTCACTATTTTCTGGCTTTATAATATTAAAAAAAAATTATATAATCTTTATAACATTATTTTAAGAAACTATTCAGTCTCGTCAGTTTAACAGGGAAACGAAAAAAAAATATGGTTAACGTCGTAAAAATATGATTTAAAATTTCATAGCTGGAAGTAAACAAATGTTCAAGATTTGACCGAATCCTGAAATTCATCCTTAGTATATTGGCTTATTTTAATTTTATGTTAACTAAAAAAAAAAAATAATAGACAGACATAAATTTAAAATTTTCTAACTATTATCAACAGTTTTATAAATTGTTATTTACATCTGTGAAGTTAACTATCAAAGTGTTATAGTAGAACTATAATTTGTATCAATCAAATAACCAAGTTCGGAAGCGAAATGGAATTAGAAAATCGTGATTTCATGAAAACATGAACTGTATATTAGGAACTGAACGAAACAACTTTTGAAACATGACAGCTACGATAAGTAGCAAGGTCAAATATTTTTTAGTGCAATGCTAATATTAATTATTAACAATGTCTATAAAATAAAATATTGCAAAATATCAACTCACCTATAGAGCTAATAATAATGGGACAGATGAATTTCATTAAAATTTTGAAACGTTTTAATACACAAATAATTTATGAAGAAATTATTAGTTATATTTCAATGACACGGAGTAACACTATAAATAATCCCCTATGAAAAATGCAATATGGCATATATTATGATAAAGTCATTGTAAATATTCATACGGATGAATCAGAAGGAATATAAAAATAAGTAAGCAGCGGGCAGGAACACTGTCAGTGCAATGGTAGCCACATGCATCATAAGTTGCATACAGAGCATGCAACTAAATGTTAACCAATGCGGTTGAATTAAAAGTAGCCGTCACCATAAAGCGTTGGACCAATAACCAATAGGTTGACATCTGTTCCGCCCACTTCGATATTTATCGAACAATGGCCTCTGACCTTACATGCCTTCCCCTGGCCATATATAATTAATTTTCAATTGCCAGTCCGTGTTTTACATACGCTACAGGCCCATATCTTTTCACACCAATATGAGGCTGCTGGAATTGTAGGCTGCGACAAGATTAAGAATGGATGGATGTAATATAAGGTATTAATAATAATTTAGTTTAATTTGACACAAATAAATTATAAATCACTCTAATAAACTGTGTAAGTGTCTTTGCTTTTTTGGAATAGTGGAATGTTATCATTATAGAAAAAAACAAAATAATTTATTTGATAATGAATATACCTATACGCTGGAAGAAAAAGACCCCGTGTCCATTTTTGTATTTGTTCAGGGGAGCAAATTTTCCATAATCTAGAATAATCAAAATTTGTTTCTTAGTTACTAAATCTGTACTCTGGAGGTAAAAGACACCATGTTATATTAGTAATTTTCTAGGAGAGTCAATTTTACATAGCAGTGAGCTATTAAATTTTGATATTAATTAATAAATTATTTAATAAAAAAATTAACTTGGTATTTATTATCATTCGCTGGGAGCGACAAATGGCTAATTCATTTATAAAAAATCATAACATAAAAGCGGAACTAGGCATACTAATAAGACTCAAAAATTATTTGATCGGATTCGAAAATCTAATAATATTAAACATTCCGAAAATTCTGAAATAAAAACAAAATAAAAGTTGTAAATATAATCTTAGTTGGTCATTATTTTTGGCTCACTTTTAAAATAATTTTTAACACATTTAAAACGGTTCTAGAATGGCATACTTAACTCAAGAAAACCAAAAAAGAAACTTTAACTAAGAAGAAAAATTAACAAAATTCATGAAGTTCTACCTTACAGGTGAAGGTTTGAAAATCTTTATCATCATGTCGGTTGATTAGAAAATAATTACCTATATTTTAAAAGAAATGATTCATTTATTTTTTTTGTAAATAAATAAAATCGTTTGAGTGTAAATTCGACGGGCTATAAGTTTTTGAAATATATATTCGGTTTATAGTAAACAGTCATTAAGTGACATTTCATAAACTAAACTAAACAAGAACAAATCTCCTTTTATGTTATCAGAAAATGGTGGGTTTATTGTATATTTGATGTATACCAGGGTTTGTTTCATTTTCATGGCCTTACAGTATTTTTGTATCGATAAAGTCGAAATTCGAGAATTTGTTTTTAACCTATATCAAAAATGTACTTAATGACTTTAAAAAAAAAATCGACGATATGGTTGTTTTACGAAAATATACATATGTATGTGTGAGTAAAAGTATTGATAAGAGTTCTATAAAAATTGATAGAAAAATATTTTTTCACAAGTCCTGGAGTTTTCTCTGATATTGGATGAGTTGTTTTAATATATAAGTATGTTAAACATAATGGATTTTGAACAAAAGTTGAGGATGAAATTAAAGTTTATCGGATTAATACTAGTATAAATTAAGCACATATCACGGACAGGCACGAAACCAAATTAGATGGTTAATGCCTAAAGCTTAAATTGCGAAACAAAATTTATAACTCTTAGAACAATTTTCTTTTTTTTCAATTGATTGTTTCTAAAGAAGATACGATATAAGTTAAGGGAGTAGAAAGAAAAAATATATCTATACAGGTTCTTCTATTTATGATTTATTTCTTAAAGTTTATAATAAATTATAAAGAATTTATTAACATCGATAAAAATTAAATGCCACGATTTTTTAATGATATTATTACTTACCATTAAGACAGGCTAAGGCTGTCTGTTTTTACACACTCTCACACATTGAAGCATTACTGAATCCTACATATTTTAATTTTAAACGCTACACGGTATCAAAACATCCGTCATAATGTAGACTAGTTCCGAATTCGGATCAAAAATTAAATTAAAAATAAAACTAGCAGAACAATATATATATTTTAAATGTTCTCATTATAAATGGCTCTTGATAAATACACTTCTATCTCCAATGACGTATCATATTAGTCGTATCCTTTGCTGAACGATAAGTTTACACGTCAATTATACATGAGTAAAGCCTTAGAAATTTATCCATCTAAAATCCAATTTATCCATAAAAATCTATCTGCTTTGTTTAGTAGTTCATGATACATAAAGAACGTGGTGGGCTACCGCCTCAGAGCCAACAACTACCGTGTGACCTACGGAACTGACAGCTTCATTTGCACAAGAAGTGGCTTAACATTTGTCACTGTGTCGCTAGCCTTGTTCGGTTCGTGTCACAATTTTTATTATGGCCACTCGAGAGCAGTAAATATACCACGCCCTCTGCGGTGCTCCTGTATCCTTCAGAGCCGATTGTCCTCCTATCTTCCACCAACATAACTCCTTGCTTCGATTATACAAATATATTACATACACATACATTTTTACACACACAAATATATATATATATATATATATATATATATATATATATATATATATATATATATATATACTTTGCCAAATATCAATTAATCTAAATTCTATGCACTTTAAATTATGATCGTGAATTCTTTTAATATTTATAGAGATTGGTTTCCAGTTGGTTTTGGTGGAATTCGGAAATAAACTTGAATATGAATATGTCACGTTTTAAAAATTAAAAAAAAAAAAGTTATAAAAATGGCAAATATAAAAATTCTTGAAACTTGCCTTGAAATTTAAAGCATTTCTTTTTTTTTTATTCACATCTGTCGCTGGCGCAATAGCAAAATGTGCTGACAATCAATGAAAATCAAATGAGATTTCAGGCATGCGGAAAGGATGGTACTTCTCAGCACTCACCTGTAGCACTCGGTCTTGAAAAGGTCCATTGATTCACGAAAGGAGGTCTATCTTCCAGTTCCGTTTTATTCACCTTCTGATAGGCATGTTGGTAGGTGGAGGATTACACATATCTAGGTGCAGTAATAAACAAGGACGGAAAGGTCGACCATGAAATTTCCAACAGGATTAAAAATTCTAATTATGTGTATTACAGCTTATGCATATACACATACTAATACATTCATTGGAAAAATGGAGGTAGAGAGGAATATGAAAATGCATATTTTTAAAGCGGTATATCTACCAACCCTTTTATATGGGAGTGAAAGCTGGGTCCCATTAACCAAACACCTTAGCAGAGTTACTTCTAGTGAAATGAAATATCTTCGAAGGGTAGCCGGCAGAACCAGGACAGACCGGATCAGGAATGAAAAAACAAGAGACGATCTTGGCACAGTCTCACTAAAGGATTCTATAGGAAAGAGGCAGCTGAGATGGTTTGGGCATGTATGCCGAATGAATGAAGACCGGGACCCACGAAAATTCATGGAGGCGAGACCTGTAGGAAAGCGCCCAAGAGGAAGACCCAGATTGTCGTGGATGGAGTACATCTCCCAGATCGGGCAGAAAAGAGGTATGAGGATAGGAGATATGAGGGCTCTAGCTCGGGATGCATGGATCGAGGCATCTCCACGCTGAAAGCCACAAAGGAGGTAGAGAAAGAAGAAGAAGAAAATAGGCATGTCAGCCATGGTCGTGTAGTTTACAGTCTGTTGTTATGTACCTGAAGTTTAATATGGAAGCGGCAAAAAAGAGCACTTACGTAATAGATGATAATTGGTTGAATATTGGATCAAAAATTTTAGGGTTTGTTGGCTATTTTTCTGAACCGTTTACGTAAACGGTTAACGAAACTCATAATCCTTTCCAAAGTTAACATACATCGATGCATTGGATAAACTGTAACAGAATATTACAATATGTAAAGGGAGGCTCTAGACATACTACTCCAAGTTTCGGGTATTTGTAGGCGATATTTTCTTCTTCCAATTTATCAAGTTGTTTATATAGATAAGCAAGTACATTCCCCTTGGACAGATAGGATTATTTTTGTTCTTTTTTTTTTTTTTATTTAAAATTATATTTTTATGTTTTCATTTTCATTTTTCAAGTATTGCCCATTTATATTCAGCGCATTTGATCACGAGCTTGATATGATATGAAACCGATAAAAAATCAATGCTTTAAATATAATGGAATATTTTTTCATAATTTTGAGCTTACATTGTATCAAAACATCACAAGAACTCACTGAATAATTTGAGCAATCGAACTTAAAAATTGGTAAAGTCGTTCGCTCAAAAAATCCTTACTTTCCCAAATGAATGACTCTCCTTGTTGCTTATTTTTTTTTTTGGCAATAATGGAGTAATAGAAAATGTGTGACATGTTCATATTAACTTTTAATTTTTGAATTTCTGTTTATAACCATTTGTCGAGCATATTTTTAATTGAATTTTATTACTTAAAATAATATGTACAACAAGATAATAATGAATGAACAGTCACGGTACACCCTGTATATAATTAGAGAGTAACTTACTAGTAATTAATTCTGCTACGAATAATCGCATTCACGGATCCCGTACTACAGTTATCCTTTAAAGCCATCGAAGCCATAAAGATCAGCCCCAAAGACGGCCATAGAGTTCCGTTAACGAAATCCCAACGACGTATGTAGGCTAGGGGAGTCCGTGGCTGCTGATCCTATCCTGGAAACAATTAGAAGAATCACGAGGACTCTAATTGCCATAGTTCTCGTGACCAGGAGCACGTAAAGAGGACCTTTCTCAGACTCTATCTCCGTCTCTTATAGTAGTTCTCAATTAGCTAGTTCTCTTTTTATTGTACTTTCCTATAATTTATTAGAAAAATTATCTTATCTAGTCGAAACTACAAGGAACCTAAGATACAAAACGCGTAATTTATAGGGTAGCATCCAAAAGTTATTTCAGAAATTTCCAGGGGAATGCTTGAAGGTACGGACGGCTATCTGTTGGGCCCCAGAGGAATGCCCTCCCCCACGGGCCAGGAAGATCCCAAGCATTACCATACGATGAATACCCATGGAGCCACGGAGGTGTGGGTGTCCCTCGTCACGGGAGATATTAATAACAGAATCGGCAGAGGACAACAAGTGGCCGAAGGGGACAGAAATAATAGAATTGTGGAACAATACCGAGCCTGGCCGTATTAGCATATAATGCAGAGGATGACCAGATAGCACGGCCGGGATCTGCATTGCTAATGCCTTACCGTCGGGATCTGGGTCAGTGAGTGCTCGTCGTTGTCGAAGGGGGTGGAGGATGCTGGGGGGAGTGGTAGGGAGGAACTTCTTTTATTTATCTGACTGAATTCTTTTACATGGTCAGCAAACTGACTTTCTTGTTGTTCATTAGTTAAGTGCACAACACCTTCCTTCCACCCCTGCAAAACCCGTGTAGCCGAAATGCAAGAATTAAATAAATAAGTAATAAGTAAACAATATTCTGACCTTATGGAAAAGTAAGGTTTTTATTTCTCAGTACTAAGACCTTTTTATCAAATTTTTAACATCCGTCTAAAACTTCGTGAATGGCTTCATCTCGTCGTTAACTTAAACTTTTACATTTACAAAAATTTTTGGACATGGGACATTTTCAATCTGAAAATCATGAACACCCATTTGCTTACTACACGAATATGTTTTTTGACTCCCTTTTTCTCTTTTTTGTGATGAAATTATCTTCCGATTCAAGTCGAAAGTAAATGGATATTCATGACTTTTTAGTACTTTATTAAATTAATTAATTTAATCAGAAAATGTCCCATTTCTGAGAATTTTCATAGATAAAAACTTGTAGTTTACGATAACATAAAACCATGCATCAATAATAAGCCTAGAGGATATAATTTATTTGACAAAAAGGAGCTATAACGCGGGTTTTTCAATTTTCAAGCTTTAGAACCATAATGGTTTGTAAAGTCTTAAAAAATTTATTTAAAAAATAATTATTATGTGGCTACAAACCCACACTTTCATACGATTATAACACTAACATTTGGAAACGAAACGGAGTATTTTAAAAAATGAGGTGTTTCAGTATAGCAATAGTTAGTTAAACGTTGTCAAATCGAATATTTTATTCTATAATTACAGATTCCGTTTTTTTAAATGTCTTAATGTGTTAAAAAGAAATACAATTTTAACTCATTGCTAACTCTCAAATCCATTGCTCTACACATAATCAACAGCAGCGCACCATGCAACCTCAGAAAACGACAAAATAAGCCAGTTAAAAGTTTACAAATGTTCTCGTTTAATCGGTTTTAATAAAAGCTCTTCAAATCATTTAATATTTCCGAATAATTGGTTCATCAAACACGTGTGACGTGTCAAGCTAGTTTCTTCGATGATTGGAGGAAAAATTAAAAAAATATTGGCCACTTTACAATTTTATTATTGTTATTCACACTTGACAAGGAAATGTCAAAAAAATTATTCTTCAAATGATAATCTCGATTTATTCCGTAAATGCAACGTATTTGAGTAATCAAAAATCAAAACAAAAGATATGAGCTTTAATTGCAACATAAGTAAGCAAAAAAGTGTGCAGTTAGTAAGTTATTCACAAATCAAATTCTGCATTCAACATAATTTTTTATATAGCTTCTTTTCGGAAAAGAATGCTATATTGATAAATCTAAAGAGCTTCATGGTGAAGACTTTAGGTAAGATTTATTAAAATCTTTACAAGCGTCTTGGAACTTCAGTCTATACTGAGCTGTGATTTTCGACCGCGATTTTGAAAAATAAAACAAAAGATTAGATGGTAATTCCAATGATCCTTCTCGGTTGACATATGATATTGATGACAGATCTCCAAACATTCGGCGCAGTACTCTAGAACAAAATCCGCTAACGGCGTATGGCGTCCATAATCGAAAATAATAAACCAAAAATATTTGAGAGACCTATTACCTTTAGTTTTTAATCAAATGAAAACTAATCTCCATGTTTACCTGAACTTAATTTAGACCATTAAAGAGTAATAATGTTTGTTTTAAAAAGATAGACTCTATGGGGTATCGGGTTCTTCCCTGGAAACAAATAAATAAAAACTTCATTTAACTAATTATTATTGATGTTATAGGAGTTTGAAGTTTTAGATATTTTAATGTATGAAGTATGCTTCAAGTTACGAAACGTTATTAATGCGAGGAAAATAAATACAAATAATTTATTCCATCAACGATCTCAATGCATTATAGATATTGTGTGAGTGACTAGATATAGATGATTGGTTGGTTTCAAGACAAAAAAATGGAAATCTGTTAATGAAACCTATTAAAAAATTAACCAATAATCCACTCGCTGTAACATATTTTTCTGATTTTTTTCCGCCAACTGCAAGACCCGGACGTAAAGACTGCCCAGACGTTGAAAGGCTTTTGATTAGGTTTGGCTGTCATTGCCTCAATCAGCATCCATTGTGACCATGGCCTTCCGAATATTATCCCTGGGTTATTGAATCGGACACCATTAGCTTTTGTGGTTGTTTAGTACGCTATTTTCGTTGTGCTTTTATATAATGTATAAAAGAATAACAAAAAAAATGTTGTTCTTGTTCTTAACAAATGGTTTAGTGGCTAATAAATCTTAAAAAATTGAATAAATCATCTTTGAGAGAAAATTTACATTACATGTCAACATCTGCTAATAACATTTCGTATTGTACTGTTCGTATACGAAAAGGTATAGAATTTTTATTAATCCTATATAACTTCTCCAAACTTCAGTCGTCATTTTAGGTTTTCGTTTTTGGCAATGATTGTCTAAAGAATTATAAGTGTGTTGAAGAACGCTTCAAACGTTCTTTTAAATTGCAAAGCCGGCTTATGATAAATGACCTTGCCGAAAGAAACGGAATTACACCGATTTGCATCTAAAATAATCACTAATTCTTGGAACCAACCAACACGGTGTTTTTCTTAATACTTGATGATAAGCTATCTGAATGATACTTAAATTCACTACAATACTTATTAATACCACCTGCAAAGACGAGTGTTGAACACGAACAGGATGTAAGATAAACAATACAATTTAAATCTTGTTCCTATATCTTGTAGTGAAGAAGGAAGAGATCGATATCTAGAAATCATATTGAATCAATATCGACTCCTCATTGAGCATCGAAAAGGCCCAACAATAGTAGGCTCATACATATTCATTGCGTCGGTGCAAGTTGGGATGAATCCATTACCCCAAGGATCTCGGGATTAAGGATGCGCCTTATCTTCCCATTAAATATTTAAATTCATATCTCAGCCGTGTTTTGAAAAGGAAAACTTTTTTTATTGTATATTTCCCTTTTATTTTCAAACAGATCTTTTTAGAATCAATTTCCTCATACTAGAATAACAAATATTTATATACAATGTATTGATATACTATATAATAAATTTCATTACTTATTTATGTATTAACATTTATTTTAATATTTTTCATATCAAATTTCTCTTATTATTTTTTCTTCTTGCGACACCACTTAAGTCTTTAACCATTTATTCTATATCTTAGCTTCATTTTTGGTAAGAATTGTAGTGTGTTCTCACATAAATAATTTGTCCCTTTTATTCATATTTTTCAAAAATTATTTTTTCCTCTTATAAAATTTAATGGAATTAAGAGGTTTTCATCTCCTTCCATTTTAAATATTTCTTTGTTAGCCAGATGGTTGAAAGGTAATCTATTAAGTAAAAAAACACAGACAATTTTGTCCAACCAATGTACTTACTAAAAGAATTTTAGAAAACCATATCTTTGTTGTTTATAAATGAATGTTACAAATTATTAATATACAAGACCATACTGAAACCCATCTGGACCTACGGACTTGAACTGTGGGGGACAACTAAATTTTCAAACATCAAACGCATCAAATCCTTCCGATCTGAAGTCCTTCGTGCAATGTTATAAACAAAACTCTACATCATGATCTTAACATCCCTTATTTCTTTGACGTTATTCCATCCCGTTTCTCAAATTCTCATCAAAACCTAATACATCATCCTAATCCCTTAGCACAATCCTTATCCAGCTCTAGCCATCCCTACAATCCTCCTCGGAGGTTAAAAAGGCAGTGGCCTCCAGATCTTTTGTAAATACGTCATTGAAGTCCTGGCAACGGCTAGCTTCTCCAAGTCATGAGCGTATATGGCCTTAGTGCCCTTTCTTAGTCTCCACTGGATAGCCATTTCAGTGATGCGATCTGAGAGGGAAGCGCTGGGATCTCTTAAAGTCCTGCCTTATCTTCCACACGTGGGGGGAAGGGAAAGGGCCGATTTGAAGCTCCTTCGGCTGACTGTAAATATTGTAAATAAGCATGAATGTTTTTTTTTTCGTATTTATTCATTTTTTTTTAATTTGTGTTGTATCATATTTTATTTCACCTGTTTTACTAAGCTTTCTTTTTCTTATTTATAATTTCTATTATTTTTGTATTTCTATATATTATATGAATGAGTTTCTTATTTCTCAAATACTCAATGCCCTTGATTGAGGCAAAATGTACTTTTTTCAATAAAAAAAAAAAATAAATAAAAATGAATGTAAATTATCTTATAGTCTTAAAATGGACTAAAAATTCAATATGTCAAACTGTCTTATAATATGTCTAAAAAAAATATGTCTTAAAAATATATATATGTGTATATATATATATATATATATATATATATATATATATATATATATATATATATATGCTTAGTATATCAGAACATTGATTTATGTGTAGATTCTTCATCTGCTTCTGGAGGTTTCTCAGCTACTATTTTTTCATCAAGTCTTTCCCGATTTCATTTGGGTTTTGTCACTTTAGTTGAGTTAAAAAAAAAAATTATTGAAACTGAAATAACAACATACAATGTCTTAAATTTTGGTTAAATTATATTTTTCTATTAATTCTAATTAATTAATTAAGTTTCCTAATCGAATAATCGCATTTCAAATATGTATAACTTTTTCAGGAGGTGATTTATTTTATTTAAAATTCCTTTCATCTTAACATTACCATACCGGTATCACCATTATTATTTTATAGATATGTGACACATTCAAATAAAATAAATTACAACATATAAATGTGTAACCAAGATTAAGAAAGCACTGGAAACAAAACAAATTCTGCTCCCTTTTGTTTCCTGAGCCAGATGATTAATTGATATTTTAGCATGTGCATGTGCTCTTACATCTTCATTCTCTTGTATCTTGACTATCTTTTTTTTGATGTTTAGATGTAGCATGCCATACTATTGTACATAGAATAAGTATTTTTTTTTGTTATTTTTATTATCTTTATTATCTTCAATATCTTCTTATTTATCTTTAGTTTTATATAGTAATTATGATTAAATTCTCTCTTTTTCCTTGCATATTATTCCTTTTTATTGTATATATAGTATTAATTCTGTAAATATTTCTTTCTGTAAATATTTCTCTCTGTAAATAGATCTGTTAACCTTTTTTGCTGCTTTATAAAAAATATCCAACCTAACCCTTCTCACATGAGCTACCATGGTAGAATAGATGATTTATCATGGCCAAATCATGGGTAAGTAACTTATATTCTCTATAATTATCTCTTTAGAGATGAAAGGCTAGTAAAGCCAGGCGCCCAACAAATAAAAATTCTTGTGAAAAATCATATTTATTAAATATTATTTTATCTTTTTATTTTATCCTTTTTTTTTTGTCATAAATGTTTTAAAATATTAATTGCAGAAATTTTATACTTCATCATACCATAGACACTTATTTTCTGAACTCAAGGTCTCAGGTTCGAATCCGGCTGATGGCAGGTAATTATTTATTCTGTTTCATCAGCAGTGTATCGACTCCGTGCTCGGAAGACCCGCTTGGGGCACAATAAGCCTCTATAAAGCTGTTAATATTAATTAAATAATTAATTAAGGATGAAATCATCGTCTGATCACCTCCCTACACAACAGTTAGGCTTCAAGGAATGCTTCCTTACAAAATACTGAACTTTCATGGGTTATGGAGATGAATAGAATTAATAGTTAATTAATTAATTAATAAAAGAAGACTTGAGGCTGCAAAGAGCCTAGACATTACTAAAAATCCAAGATAAGGTGCATTATAAAGGTAAGATCAGCCGAAGAGGATCTTGGAAAACAACTCAGATAGTACATGGGGGCGGGGTGGCCGAATAGGCTAAAGCGTGTGTAACAGCACCGCTAGTTGCCTGGCAACCGGATAACAGAGATTTGAGATGATATAAAAAGTACGAGTTCGCGTCCCGGTGCTGGAGGGGATTTTAAATTTTACCGCCCTCACCCCCCGGCCCGGGAAAATCCCGTATAGCTTTAAAGGCGAGGTAGGGAAGAACAAAAAAAAAAAAAAAAAAAAAAAAAAAAAAAAAAAAAAAAAAAAAAAAAAAAAAAATCTCAGATAGTACATAAGTTCCGCGAACGATTTCTAACCCAAGGGTGACGCACAAAAAAAAGTTTGAGATAAGAAACTGCTGATTTTAGATATCCGGTAAGATTACTCATTAATATTCAGCAGGCGAGAAGGTGCTATAAGTTCTTAATGCTTCCCTAGACTGAAGACGTTTTTATAAATTAATTACTTTTTTTCTATTCAAGCGATATTTGAATATTCGAAAGAGCTCCCCCAAGATAGGCATAGAATCCTAAACGGAGCCCATTGTCATAGGCCCATCTCTTTTCATCATTCCCCCTTTACGACAATAAATATCCACCGCTGTGGGGAAGGAACTAGCGATCAGTGTTTCCAGCCACGTCGGGCGGTAAAGACCCGATGTACCGGAATCCCGATGACCCGCGGGTGCCGTCGACGGACACGTGCCTCGCCCGTGGCTAATGGAACCAACTTTATTAATATTGATTATCCGCTAGCTGGCCAGTGAATACCAAGGGCTCTTGTTAACTCCTGTGTGGCCATAGCAGAGCTACCGTATGAGGCAGTGAGGAGATCTCGAAGGAAGCGTTTTCATACCATTTTTCATTCTTCTTTTTCCGTTCTTAATAATGCGTTAATTACAGAAAAATAAAGATCTGTAGATAATCAGAAGTTATTTATAATGATGTAGAGATGGTTGACCGTTGATATAATATGAGAAGGAGTTGATCGGTTGGTGCGGTGAAATTAATACTAAATTAAACAAGTAGAATTATTTAATTGTTGTCGACGTTTCGACCCACTCTAAAGGTCTTCATCAGGGCTACAAAAGATACAAAACATGGTGAAAATAAAATAAATGAATATAAGTAGATATAAAATAAGAATAAGTTGTCTGATATAGAAAAAAAAGATGATATCAGAGAAATTATCCGTATATCTTCTGTATATCAGAGATATACAGTGGGTGACAATGTAGTTAAAATATCAAGTATTATATGTAGAAGATACAAACAAAAATGGAAAATAAGTATGAATAAAAATAGAAAATAAAGGAGAATATATCATGTAAGTTACAAGCTATATTCTATATTTTAACTTACATGCTATATTCTCCTTTATTTTCCATTTTTGTTTGTATCTTCTACATATTATACTTGATATTTTAACTACATTGTCACCCACTATATCTCTGATATCATCTTTTTTATTTCTGTATCAGACAACTTATTCTTATTTTATATCTACTTACGTTCATTTATTTTATTTTCACCATGTTTTGTATCTTTTGTAGCCCTTACGAACACCTGCAAAGTGGGTCGAAACGTCGGCAAAAATTAAATAATTGTACTTGTTTAATTTAGTATTAATTTGACTTCACCCCCCGATCAACTCCTTCTCATATCTCAGAAGTTATTTAAATAAAATCATGATTTATATTTTTATTCCAAAATTATCGGTCTAAAAAAAAGTAACAAAAACATGATCTTCTCTGCTATGATACGAAAGAATAGATCCCTTTTCCGGTTCTAGGAAGCGATGGATTTGATGTATGAGTTATCGATAACGAAATAGAATTTTACGGAGTAATGACGAATACCAATTTCGATTCTTTAATTCCTACAAGAACTTTAATAAAAGTTATAGAAAGTAATATGAGGCTTTACAACTGTTCCTCCGGAACTATACCGGACATTGATTTTCAAAATTTACCATTTTTGAGTTGAAGCGAAATCAATACCGATAACCACTGGTGGTGATCTGGAGCCATCTCATACGCATCACTTGTATATTTAAAAAAAAATTTAAAATATTGTTATTTATGGAGTGTTTGACGAACTAAAAATTTATTTAAAATTTATATAGATGAGAATAGCTGTATAATCTCTTGGGCACTTCGGATAATGCAGACCGAAATATATTGGTAATTATAAAAAAAAAACTAGGTATGGCTTCTAGACTGTCAGTATTGTCTTCTAGACCCCTCCTTCCTTTCATTCCTGTTCTCTGTCTTTATTATATTATCCGTTGTCAGTACCTCTTGACTGACTATGCAATATCTCAATTTTCTATCTAACTATTCTATTTTCAATATCTTAATTTTACTATTTATTTTTATTTCTTATATAACTTCATATTCCTTTTTTTCTGTTTTAGATTTTATTCTAAGATAACCATTTTAGTACTTATGTCATCTTATTTTGATTATGTTTACTTCATTATTCCACACTTTGTAACGGTTATTATTATTTATTTCTTAGTTCTTGTTATTGTCATTATTCTACCTACTTCATTTTACTTTGTTTATGCTTCTCATACCTTGTTAGGTGGTGCTTTTCTTAACCCTGATGAAGGCCTGAAATTCAAGTCGAAACGTCGGCAAATGTTAAAATAAATATTATTATTTATTTTGCCTTTTTATTTCTGACTGATCGCCCCAACCATCCTTCTCTTCATTATCCTCGACAGTCAACCATCAATCCACAATTAGGTTTTTACATAGATGCAGCAAGTACAATAATGGTTTAGTTCAGGGATTTCTTTGTCTCATTATTTACTGATAATGATAATTTACTGAACAGGTAGTTCCGATTTCAATATTGCTTAATATTAATTTGCTCTAATAAATTCTACGTTATCAATTAAATTGCTCGACTTCTAATTATTTTCGTGACACATATTCCGATCGAAAATCCACAGAAACATCTTTCTGTAAGGTTGCGCCATTGTTATTCTTAATTGGCGCCTTGATATTAAAAAACAGGGTTTGAAGACAATACTAAAAGAACTGAGCAACATTGTAAGGACTTTTTCTTGCACTAGGATCCTGAGATAACATCCTATCTCTCCATCACTACATGCCGGCTCCTCGGGTACACGGCTGTCCGTCCCAGTAAAAAAGTCTGACAAGAAATGCAATCAGATGCTTATCATTTATTGCACATCGGTTCGGTCCAGTTCCGTTAGTGTATGACCCAGTTAAATAGTATTTGCTATAGTGATAATAATAACATGGCTAAGCAGCTCATTTCAGTTGATGTATTTTTTTATATTTAAATGTTAAAATTTAAATAAATATTCATAGTTATATTGTCAATACCATTTTTAAGTAATGAATATACAACGTTAAACAGGCTCACATTAAACATGGTGCCGGCGATATTATGTTTATGTTTACAAAGAAACAAGTTTTTTCATATAATTAATTTATTTTTAAAAATATTATTTAAAGGAAGATGTTCACAATTAAGGTTTTGAAATCCGGCGCTGCTTAGGTTAAATAAAAATAATATAATGATAATAATAATCATCATAAAACGTTTAAAGATTTTCATTACTACATCAAAGGTTGATAGATAAAGTAAAAAAAAAAAAAATACACCAGAAAAGAAAAAAATAAATCTAACTAGCAATTCGGTGAACACGGGATCTTGTGTTAAATTATGAAATGTGTTTCTCCATACGGTTTTCCAATTTTCTCAATTAATGAAAAGCCCAAATTCATCACCGAAAGTGAGTATCTTTATTGGCTCTCAACCTAGGAGAAGAATCCTCCTGAGCATCTCCAAGAGGACGATGAACGCCATTACCAAGAGAGTCCTTAAAGGATCCTGCATGAATTAAAGCAATTAGTTCAGAATACTCTCTCGATTTCAGCATGTGAGTATTCTGCATGTATTGCTGTTTCCCTATTATATAACAACGAATTATAAATATACAATTGTTAAAAATATTGTTATTTTTATATGAGTAAGGAGATGGTCCAGGATGGTTTTCATAAAAATACTGTAATAGTGAAAAAACTATGTTTATTTCAAGCCTACGGTTCGACCCAGTTTTGCAGGTCTTCTTCAGGGCTAAAACTGAACAAGATACTAAAGGATATTATGGAGGTTCGTTAATTTAATTAAGGATATTTAATTAAGGAAGGATTTAATTTAATTAAGGATATTATAGGAGGTTTGTTTTGAGCACCTTGGAGGCAAGCATAATTTTCTACTACTCCTTTCAGTCTGCTTGAAATGGCGTCGACCAATTTTTCGGTGATTCCGGAATCAGCTTGTTCCATTCTTGGATAAATTATTTTAGTCTTTTTTACAAGAAATTTCGCGTTTTCTAATTTATACCTCCAATTTAGCCCACAGTTGTTCTATCACGTTATGATTTGGTGGCTGTGGTGGTGTTTTTATAACTTTGGGGAATTTATAAAATAACCATTCCTTTATGGTCATTATGCTGATAAAAACATAAATTGTCTTTGTAAGAATGTTTGAGTTTACTATGCCATGTGAATATTTCTACTATAAGTGAAGATTTCCTATACCAGAAGCCATCATACATCCCCACACCAAGAAACATAACATAATAAGAGAACATAAAACATAGCATAAGAACAAAAAAATAACACTTTATTAGGATGTTTATTGATTACGATAAATTACTGGTTTTAATGTAATTATAAATTGAACTATTTATTCATTCAATAATTTCTATCAATATTAGTGTTACCGAATTGCGAGACCGAAAGGAGTCTTGGTCTTGCAAACCCATTCTTGTTCATGGTCTTGGTCTTTCACAAGAGTCTCGCAACAGTCTTGCAGTTACTTATAAGCTTATTACTATAGAGATATTACTGTAATGTTTTAGATAGGAGAAACCTAACTAAGCCCGAATGCAAAATTAGAGGAGGTAAATGCAAAAGTATAGTGGTTATACTAATTATTAATATATAGTAACAAAGATTTTCAAGTATTAGTGACTATTTTTCCTTAATTTTTATTTTAAAAATAAGATTTTTTTTACCAGTCCTGGTCTTGGTCTTGCAACAGTTAGGCGGCATTGGTCTTGGTCTTGCAAAGTGCAAGACCAAAACCGATTTTGGGCAGCACTAATCAATATCCTGGTATATCCTGTTGATTGTGGGTCAATGTAAGTGTCATTTTAAATATATTATGTATAATGTATACATTAGTTACATATACGAACATATTATAGTGAGTGGAAAAATATTTATAACAGAGAGTTAGGTATTGGAAGAGAGGAATCTTTTCCCACGTCCTCAGGTGAGATATTTACACGATGCTCTATTGGCTAACTGCGAGCTCATATCTATGTTAATGCTAGGCAGATAAGATATGTAACAGATAACATAATGTAGCGGCGAAAGTACGCTCATCTGCATAGCCCCTGCTCCCATATGAGCCCTTCTCTGAGGCGGATAACCATCTCCGCTTGAGATGTGTGCGATCTCCTCCGCTAGACTGTCCGCTATGGAACCCACTATCGATATCACGGTATAGAAATCGATATTATTGAGTGAGTAGAAATAAAGATTTAAAAATATGTCACAGAAATCAATGGTAAAAACATTTCCTACAACAGTGTATAAATGTGGGTAAGTTATAAAAGATTCGTCAGTTATCGATATATAATTTATATAATATATAATTTGTAGGTAATAATTTCTATATACATAAACATAACCATTTAACTGGGAATAAGGTTATATTGAAAATATAAATTATATTGAAAATCAATAGATACCAAGTGATAACAAACTAATATCATTAGGTGTGGTTTCTCTGTTTACAAATGTAAAAAAAAGAGGTAGCCATAAAATCAATGATAAAACGATGGAAAGCAATCACAACAGTTACGAAAATTCCAAAAAATGTATTTATTAACTCAATAGAATTATGTATCAATGGTTCTTACTTTGTCTATAATAAAAATTATTATTAATAGATAATGGATCTCCCGAAAGGACTAAAAAAAAAACAATAAGATAATAAGTGGCCTTATTTCCAATTAAATGGTTATGTTTAAATTTAATACTCAAAGGTCGATTAAAGAAAAGTTGTAAAGATCACAAACTCTAACATCAAACGTATTCAATCCTTTCAATCTAAAGTCCTTCGAACAATAGTTGATGCTCCGTTCTATGTAAATAACAAAATCCTACACCATGACCTTAATATCCCATTTGTCCTAGACCTTATTCCAGAAAAATTCTCCAAATTTCACCAGAACCTTACCTATCATCCAAATCCCCTTGCACAATCTCTATCCAGCACCCATCCTTACAATCCTCCTCGAAGGTTGAAGCGGCAGTGGCCCAGAGACCTTCTGTAAATAAGCATCTATTGGAGTTTTGGCAATGGCCAGATCCTCCACTCAAGCCCGAGTGTGTATGATTAGGTTAGTTCTTTTGTTTATATAAATTTATTTGATTTTATTGTATTTATTTTAATTTTATTTTATTGTATTTATTTTAATTTTATTTTATTGTATTTATTATTATTAAGTTTCTGTATTATTTTTTTTTTTTATTGTAAATAGAGTGTGAGTGTGCTCTCTAACACTATTACAAATGTCCTTGATGTGACAGAATGTAATATTTCTAAAAAAAAAAAAAAAAAAAAAAAAAGGTCACAATGATTGACACTTCAAAGACCTTCATCACGAGTGAAAAGAGTGAAAAATAGTCGTATCCCTTCGGAATTTCTGAGGAAAAAGTTATGAAGGAAAAGAAAATTTATTTGCGAATAACTCAATAAGTATACATTTTTTTCTGGATTGTACCCATAATTATTAGAAGTATTACTAAAGTTCTGCTCCATATGTCCATATTGGTCTCAGTAAGGTGTTGTAGATCAGTCGCTTGTTTCGTAAGTTAATTGAAGATCTGTAATGCAGAAGATGTGAAAGTTGGCTATATCATCTAGTAAGTTCTTGTCTTTTTAATTTCGTATGTATGTTCCAAGTAAGTCTTTTGTCTAAGTAGAGTCCAAGGTACCATACATATATCTTTGAAGGCACTGGATTATTGGCAATCGTTGTGGGTGGACATGAGGCTTTATTTTTAACAATGGGGGCTTCTCAACCACTGAGGGACATTTTAGCTCTCACACATATTTTCTACCATTATTAACAAACATACAGTCCATTAGATTTGGTATACTTAATAATTTCTTGATCTTTGAAAGTACTGCATTTACTATACTACTATTCTTTTTTTTTCAGGGTGATATATACTTTATTATTTCTTAACTGCACTTTTTGTTGGTACATTTTATTTTTTTTAATAATTTAGAAAATCCCACGATCAATGTTTTATTTTGAATATTAATTTTCCCATCAGCGTTAAAAATAGTTCTCAGAAAAGTAATTTGTGCAAATATTTCGTTCTATTATGTTAGATGGAATATTGTAATCGACCATGGGAAACACAATTAATGCTCTCACATAATACATAGGATCTACATATTTCTATATTGTTTTGCTATTTCTTCACTAAACAAAATACTCTGCGAATTATTCGTACTGACCAAATAATAGTACTATATCTGAGTTTAAATAACTTTCAATAAAATAAAAACTAAAATCAAAGTACTTGAACGTTGATGTTTTATATAAATATTTTTCAGTGTATATGAATTTCCTCTTCACAAATATATTGATTACAAATATATAAAGAAACTGTTAAAATATTAATTTAAAAAAAAAATCCTGACATGATAATAAACGGAGCAACTAGATTTCCATTAGTGATTTGAAATACCTAAGATCAATTTGTTCATGGAACTAATACTGTTTGGACTTTACTTATCTGGTCCACAACAAATATGAATGAAAATGAATACCCCATTCATAATATTCTAGGGCTACATAATACTATTATATATATTTTTTTTTCATCCAATTTTGTTAACATAAAGTCATATCTACGATTTATTGAATTATTAATAGGATTTAAAGTATTATTTAAAATATAATTACTTTCAGGCGTGCATTATTCTAAAGCAGAAAAGATTCCTTGCCGCACATCTATGATCTCTCAGAATGAGCAACAGAGGACAGATTAGATCTCAAAGACGTACTCCATGGACAGTCTACCGGTCAGGTCTGGAGAATTCTTGAAGCTTATCTTGTGCTTGGCGAAACCTGACCAGGTAATGGAGGAAGGTATTGGTCATAATAGAAAGGTAATAGGTCATTACCTGAGGGGCGAATGGTTGACGTGATACTAACCGGGAACCAATAGTTCAATCCAGGTAATAGGATGCGTTCTGGAATTGGATCTAGGGATTGAAAAATAGAGAAAGCGCCTACGTGATCCTGCCGGATCTGCTTTTTGCCTTTTCCTATCCCAAACCGAACAACAGCACAAATGGTACCTGATATCGATCTAGATCGTCGGTGGCTCCTTTGTACTATCGATTTGTAACTAATCGATTAGCTTACGCGCATTTTCCTCATTCAGAGATCATAATAAAGGTTCGGCGTACTGCAGTTTGTCTCATCCAGAAAGGTTATCGCTCAATATTTGTTCAACACAATAATCTTGTTTGACCGAAAAGAAGAGTTCAACTAAATAAAAAGTATTGCATTAAGAAAAACAATTGAAACTACTTCTTCCAGTAGACATCAAGGACATACAATACCACAAGACAATTCATATTGAGCTCATGGGCTGCCTTCTTAGCTTTCTTATCTAATCTTTTACATACTCAATTGTATGTTATTATTTATACGTATTATTTTATATATTCAGAGGGTAAGAGAGAAAAAGAATGTTTTCAGGGACATTCCAGCTAATTTTAAAATTTACACTAAGAAACAATATTTCCTTACTAACAAGGAGTTCTAAAACAAAAACTCTTCATTAGTTTTTATGATATAGGTTCTTCTTTTTTTAAAAACTATATTTAAAACTAATTAAATTGAAATGACTATATCGAAACTGTTATTCATAAATAAAATGTAAATCAAGTAAATAGGTATAGAAAAATGATGTTATATATTTATTCATTTTTTTCGATTTTATTAATTATTATTCCTTAAAATAAAAGGACTTTTACCAAATAAATTATTTATTTATCCCTCTGATAAGTAATTAGCTAAACTAAAAACAATGAAATATCCTTATAAAATCGTTTCTTAGGGAAGAATATTGTTTAGGTATTGTTATTGTTAGGTGTAGGCATTGTTTTTTCTTTTAGAAAAATGAAAAAAAAAGGCATACCAACTATCATCTTTACGAATATAAAAAGATTTAATGGGAAATAAAATTTTAAAAATATAAAACACTGTAAATAAATTATTTGCGGTAAAATTAGAGAACTTATGTATTTCGTCGAACATTTTCACTATGGTACATTTACATAAAGAAAAAAAATCGAATAAATGAACACTATAACCTTTTTTGTTGATTATTTTATTTTTCTGCACATATTCATTACGAAAAATAATTTTAAAAACATAGTTTAGTACAATTCCATCAAATAAAATGTGTTTTAATGAGCATATGTTCATTTATCTGAAAACAGACAAACATTGGAGATGCAGAATACGTTAAAGTTGCGATACGCGGATATCCATTATTTTTAAAATAATGAAACTTTCGCAATGAAATTGTGATTTGAAATTAATCATTGATATAAAAGGAACTTTTTTTTTTTTTTTTTTTTTTTTTGGATCTTACGAATTTTACGAGGTGATAATAGTTAGCTACCAAAACTAATATTTCGGTAGCTATATTAGTAACTATGGAATACTTATTTTCTTATTAATTATAGTGAAATCCTTACAATCCAAAATCCTTCGTAAAATCTTCAACGCTCCTTACTTTGTCACAAATAAAATCATCCATGAAGACCTTAATGTTCCATATGTTTCCGATTTGGCCCAATCCAGATACCTGTCCTTCCATAACAAACTGCGGAACTATCCGAACCCTCTCATTTCAAACCTTGCTTCCTCCTCGATCCCTGATAACCCTCCGAGGTGTCTGAAAAGAAGATGGCCTTGGGACCTTCTAATATAGAACTTAAATTTGAGTTCTTCCAATGGGTAGTTTCTCTTCATGTTGTACATGTCATGTTACCAATGTCAAATTTACTTGTATTTTTCATGTAATACAGTTGTAAATTTCTTTAAAAAAAAAGAAAAAGAATTATAGTGAAATGAAACATTTTATGTCTAATAAAGCTCTTTAAGATAAAAAATAAAAGGATTGAAGAAGAAAATTCGCACTTTAAACAACTCAGAAAAATAAAGAAAACTTCTCTCTTCTTGTTCATTTTATGCTTACTATTTCTTTTATAATGTTATTTCCGTATAATTATTCCTAAATTAAAATTTCTAAAAATTTAGATAAATAAGTAATATTTTTATGTTTTTAGTTGAATAATAAACATTATTAGCGAAGGATTTATGTCGACTGTTCTACATCTCATGGGTGATGGATAATCAGGACGCAGTCAGTTTTTTAAAGATTTTTATTTCCAACGTTTCAACTCAAGCTTGTGGGTCATCATCAAGTCATATTAGAAGGTGTTCAATTGGTGGACCAGTTCTTCAAGATGTTCTGGTAACACGATTTGATGATGACCCACAAGCTTGGGTAGAAACGTTAGCAAGAAGAATCTTAACTGACTGCGTCTTGACTGTCTTTCATTCATAATAAATAATAAAGTCTAAATGGTTTAATTTTAAAATATATCAATTATTTAAAAATAAAACTAATCCTGCAATCGGATTAAAAATCCCTGTTGATAATCAATCAATCAATGTAATTCAATAAGCAATACTAAAAAACAAAATTTTACATAACAAAAAGCGTTTGCAGCGGAATTTATTGCTGTTTCTGTACATAACGCACATAATTAAGAGGTGTCCCCTTGAGCAACGCCTCAATTATTGCTGTTGCGAAGATGTACAGCATACAAAGTTATTAGCTCTTTCTTAAGATGCACTGTAAAGTATTCGGCTTAAATAGCATGCTCTTTTCACGTCGGAGGCAACTAAAGAGAATCTTTGTAAACGAGGAATTCCATGAGACTATAAAGGTTAGGGATGCATTAAGGTGCATTCTGTCGCTACGTTGTGAAACTGCGCGGTTGACGGTGATTTATTTAACCGATTGCATCGGCTCCTTTGTGCTAGGGAATATTGCACTGATTCATGCAAACAAGCTTGCTTGAAGACTCTAAGTAAATATCGAGGCAAGTAAATTATTTGAATTTCATTCTTCAAAAACTTGTCAATTATAGATCAATCACACTAACATGTGCACAAATTGAGGAAATGTCAACTTTTCATTCAAAACAAGAAATGGATATCGCTGATTATCGATTTAAGATCTCTTTAAGCTCTTGGATCATACGTATTTTTTATTTCATTAAAGTTTTTTTTTGGGGGGGGGGAGGGGAGGGAGGGAGAGGTATAAGTAAAGAATTATAGAATTGCTGAGGAAATGTTAAAAAATTCTTTTCCATTTTCTAACCGCAAAAATGAATGAATGAAAATTAGCAAATTAGTATTTTTTGGAGAAAAAAAAATATAAAGGGAAAATGATGAATTTTACTAATTTTATTAAGACAATTAACAAAAAAAAGCAACAAAAAAAAAAGAAAAAGAAAACTGTAGCTCTACAGTTTATGAAGGGTCTTAAGTATTTTGTTAAGGAATACTCTTTATAGAGCAAGATTATTGCAAGGAGGTAATAAGAAGGAGACACCGAGGTCAACCGGCAGGTTTTTCTTTTTCATTAAATTAATTACTCACTTTATAGAGGCTGGGTGTGCCCCAGAAGGGTTTTTCGAACCTAGAATCGGTTAACAGCTGGTGTAACAGTTATAAATAATTATATGTTGTAGCCGGACTCGACGCTACTCGAAATCAATTCTTGAGATAATATGGGGAAAGAGATCATAGTGCCTTACTCACTATAACCCCGCTTCTTAAACTAAAAATATGGTGCGCGAAACACCCAACTTTCAATTAATACTCTACTTTGAGTAGAAATTATTCTCCGGCGTAATTGGACTCTGAACAAATACTCTTCGAAGAGCATTTTTAATGGAGCTGGACCTCATTGGTTTTGAAAATGTCGGTCATATATAAGAAATTGAGATAACTCAATTTTCACTGCCATTATAGCCATTGCTATTATAGCGACGGTAGGCAGTGAAAACTCAAAAATATATTTAAATAATACAACTCCATTTTGAGCTCTACATACAAAAAATTATTTTAAGGTACATAAATGTATCTTATCTATGAACAATTAAGCATTGTACTCCATAATAAAAATTATAGGATCTGTATCACTTTGTACATGTTTTTGTTTGAGATCGAGAGGTCAAAAGTTGTTATACTATAAGTATATATGGTTACAAGGTAACAGAGTGAAAATTAAAATAAGTTATTAAGCTACAGCAAATTTATTAAAATTACTTTCCTAAAACAAATATTTTTATATTCCACTTTTCCTCTTACATCGGTACAATAAAATTAGTTTTGTCTAGTTTGAAAATATTATTAATAGATTACATTGGGTATATGTAAACAATCAGAAGACAATTATGTCATGTATCACAAATAATAAAATAATTATTTACGTAACTCACCTTTACTGTCTCCTTAAAAAGGCAAGGTTTATAACTATCGTTATTTAAATAGAAATAGACAAAATAAATAGCTCCGTCCCTCCTTCTCTGTTTTTCAATCATAGTAGCTATTGATGAAGTTTAATGTTGCCAATAAAAAAAAAAAAGTATTAAACTGCGTATATAAATAAAAATGTAAATGTTAGGTTTAAACCGCTAATCTCAGAATATTTTTCACGATTTTGGGTTTTGACACAATCTAACTCATAATTATTTGTATATACATTTCATTACCAGCCATTTGTTTCGAAATAGCGAACGAAAAACATGTATCGTTATAGACTACAGCGCTATATAATGAAATTTGGTTAAAATCTTCCAAAAAGAGGCTGAAAAAAAGTAAAGATTGGTTCAGAATTTTATTTAGGGGGCGCGGTGTCGAACGAGTTAAGGTGACTGAAAATATTTTAAGCTACGAGTTTAAATCCGGTTGGCGGAATTTAAAACAAAAAAAAAGATAATAAATAAAAATAATTAATAATAAATAAAAATAAAAATAAATAAGTGCAGTTCCTACTCAATTTCTTGGACCTCTACGGCACGGGTTCGATTCCCGCATGGGGACTGTAATGTCCCCACCCTGAGATTTATAGAAAGGTCAGTGACGCCTGTGTTTTCCAACAACATAGCTCCTGATCCTCCAGATTAGGGGTTGGGTACATTAACCCTATTCCGCAAAAAACAAAAGGGTCGCCAACCATCCTGATGAAGAGCGAGATATTAGTGATCGCGTCCGTTTATTTATAAACCACATGCTCCCTAGATATCTATACGGGTATAAGAGAACCAAACGATCACAGCTGTCGCCTAGAGGACTGATGACGGAAGTCAATAAGTCAAAAGGAGTCAGGAAAAAAAAAATTATTCGGGAATAACTCAAAAAGTATACAATGTTTGGTCCATTAAAACTATGAGTGTTTGCAAGTTTCCTTAATCAGAAAACTTACTGAAGGAAATCCTCTAGTATCCAGAAAAGATACCCTCTGATGGCCGTGGATGTCAGAGCTGGAGGAGCTGGAGAAGCCTCCTCCCTGACAGCTATGTCCTGGAGGAGTAGCTCGTTAGGACTCTTCCAGGGCTTTATTATTTATTTGGAAATAGTAGCGATTGTCCGAGCAGCAGTGATTTGTAGCTGCGGCTAGGTGCTACCGTCGTCTCATTACGGCGACTCCTACGGTAGATATCCATCTCTCATCTGACAGGGCCTTCCATGTCTGTCTGTCTCTTAACTCTTCTTATTGTCCTTTTAAAATGTCACTGTCTATTTTTTAGGGGTCTTCGCCCGCGGAACCGCTACTCTGAGGTAATGTTAATGTTTGATTGGGTTGGTAAAATAATAATTTCAAATTTCAAACAAATCAAAAAGATAGTCACTTAATTTTTTTTTTAAATATTTTTAAAAATTCATGATATTATATGTCTTAAATTTTAAACTTACGTTTATATCAATTCAAAATAATAATGAGTTATTTCCTCATTGGGGTACTTCAAATGAAAAATGGCCAAGTAGCAACATTTTTTTCAGAATATTATCTTTTAAAATGTCAAGTACTAGAAAAGTTCTTTTCATAACTGAAGAACAGGATACGCAAAATAATAGGATATTAATATTTTATTGCATATTTTTAATCTTCCACGTGCCGCATGTGTTAAGCACACGGATTGTCTCGCGGATCTGTGTACTTGAATCAATAAAAAAAAAAAAATCACCGATAAAATTAAATTCAAAATATATATAGACATGAGTTCCAAGCATAAGTAATAACCACGTACGTAGCCTTTACGAGTATTTTTATATTAACATTAGAATTTTGAAATCTTAATCGATAATTATTTTTTCAACATAATAAGGAGATAATATAGTCCTAAATGGTAGATAATGGTATTATCTATTATGAGCTATTTATTGTTAATTGGATGTTTGATAATCGTATTTGTGGCAAAACAAAAATATAATATAAATTAGCATGGCAATTATAAATTTTTGATTTTACATTCACAGCTAGTGTAATATGAAAAAAAAATTGTAACATAATAATAATAGATAAATGTTATTTTCGAGATCGAATTCTTTCATTTTTTAATGGTTCGTTAAACATTTCAGAGTGTTTCGATAATGTATTTGGTAGGAGTAAGAAAAACAAGAATTCAGCTGTAAAAGTGTTATAATTTTTATACTTTAATTTTCTTTTACAAACATAATAAACCCGATGTTACTTCTCAAAAAAGTTTCATTTAAAAAAAAAATTGACATTAAAAATGCCTAATATTCTATTTAATGTTTTTCCTCAACCCAAAATAGGGAAATTAAGAGACAATTTAAATTTTAAGGCCATGATGAGATAAAGATTTGCATCGAAGACATCGTTAAAAAGAAATTTGACATAAAACTAGAAAGATAAAAAATTAATTTATTCCCGGTAATGTTCCAATTAAGATGGGCAAACTTTTATAGCCGGCAAGAGTTAAGGATTTATTACCTGGATGTTTAAATATTTATCAGACGTTCACTAACCCAGATGAGGAGAGAACGGAACAGATATAGATGGAGTCACTAGATATCGGAGAGCGGTATATTGTGGCCGAGGTAATTGGACTACAATATAAATCTTCAAAGGGGGGACACCTACACTTCTGCCGTAGCCCCGGGGGAGGGTCGTCCTCCTTACGAAGAAGTGGATGGCCCTCAAGGATACGCCCTCGGCCACTTCTTCTGGCTGGATATCGGGATGGATCAGTGTTAGGAGAACAAAAGAAATATACGTATATAGTAGTTATTGGAAATCCGCTCGATACAAAATATCGAGGAAATTGAAAATATAGTGTGGTCGTCACTTCGACCAGTCTGCCAATCAAATACCCTCAGATTACTAAGGATATACAGTTATTAGGGAAAAAATATTTTACTTCCAAAAGCACGGTATTGTTTGCCATCAACTAAGAAGGAAAACTAGAGGCCGCTCGAAGTAATATTTGAAGGAAGAATTAGATCGAATATGATAACTTAATCAATATAAATTATGTTGATAACAATATACTTTGTTTTCAGGTTCACCGCATTGAAGTACTCAAACCGCATATTTATTATTCTAAAATTAACACAACCTTCTATTCTCCATTTGCTCAAGATTTTTCTAAACAAAATATAAATTATTACGATTAATAAATATAATCTTTGCTTTAAATCATTAAGTCTTCATAAATTATTTCTCAAATAATGTTTTGTTCTCGGAATACCATATCTTCATTAATTCTTCATCAAATCCAACCATTGAGCTCTCATTTTTAATATTACCTTCTATCTCCAATGTTAAAAATAAACACACTTATCTACTCCCCCCCTCCCCTTCCCGAAATGTCAGGAAAAAAATTATGAAGATAGAGAAACTTTATTTTCGCAAAAACTCAAAAGTATCCAATTTACAATGTATAATACCCGTGATTTAAAAGACACTGAAATTTTCTAAAGAATTAATAAAAATCACCAAAATCGGATAAACAAAGATACACGCTATTATAATTTATGCATATGTTTCGGTTTATTACTTTGAATAAAAAACTGTAATTTCGATCAAGAGAAAGAAAATTCAATCTCATAATACATTGAATTAAGATACTTTCATATTATATCACCATTTTTCACCGAGCTGTACGTTATGCGAATAATTCGCACTTGGTAATTGTACATATATATGTGGGTGGATGTGTACATAATAAAAAAAAAAATAATATGCTATGTTTGAATATCTTTATAAAAAACCAAAAATTTAATAATAACCTGTTAATTATCTTTTTAAATTTATATTCTTTGCTCAGCAGACCTAAATGGTTTGTTTCATAATGAAAAATTGGATCTTATTTGGTTAAATCCAGTACTTCATATAATTTTCGTGGATTAAAAATATTATTTCTAAAAGTGTCATTTCATATTTTTATAAGTTTGCATTCTTTGTTTCGGAAACGCTGACTTTATTTAGAAATTTATTGTCTGTCGAAGAGCTGGTATTGTCAGTTTGGCATTGCTATAAACACAGTTTTTAAATTAAAATAAAATATTGTATAGGACACTTTTCATAATCGATTTCACTCGTTTAAAGGCTGATTAATGCAGCCAGTCAAATGGCTGGTTTAATGCACTTCTGTGTTATTCTTACGTGGCTGAATACCCCAGAAGAAAAATAAACTTTTCTTTAGTTTCTTAGAAATTCTATCAGTGATCTTGTTAAAATCGAAACTGATGAAGAGACTGATTCAAATATCTAAAACCTTCCTCCTCCTTCTAGTAAAGACTCCTCATTTGTGAAGTGCAATGAACCTAAAGCCGGGTGCAAATAGTTCCCATACACCTTCTCCGAGGACAAACAAAAAACCAAGCGTGCTCCCAGATACACGTAGCCAATGAGGTGACCGATATCCCCCGGGCCGGGGATAATCCGGAGCACCTGACACCCCGATCTGATGGAGTACCGATATCGCTCAGGAACACATGTCGGCCGATTAGGCGGCGGCTAATCTGATGTTGGGTCCGCCGCGGGGATCTTTAATTGCGTGTCACTCAACCCCCCGCCGTCATGTTCGTCCAGGACCGCCCTCAAGAAGAAAACGAAGAAGATCCTGCGGGGTCCGCCCGGTCCTTAATTACACCATCAGGGTATTCTCATTAGCTTGGGAACCACATCTAGCCGAATTTATTTTTCTTTATTATGTATTTACAAACATTTTTTTTCTATTATTTTTTTTTGTTTTATTTTATTTTTTTCGATTTAGACTGTAATAATTTTACTTCAGGATCTAATGCTCTTGGTTGGTGTTTGAGACACAAGATTCCCCAAAAAGAAACTTCCCCAATCTACAGTACATAGGCTCATAGTTAGTGATAGTTTACAGATATAGATGTTCATTTCCTTTATTGTTGCCCAAAATCGGTCTTTGTCTTGCACTTTGCAAGAACAAGACCAAGGCCATCTAACTGTTGCAAGACCAGGACTGGTAAAAAAAAAATCAATTTTTTTGCAGGCCACCATTTTTTCGAGTTTGTGATAGTATTATCTTACAGTTCAAGTGGGAATTCATGAGTTTTTAGTACCTCATTAAATAAATAAATTTAATGAGAATTAATTTCTAATATTTTTAGCAGAAAAAATGTTATAAGGTCCATCATAAGTCATTCACGAAGTTTTAGAAAAGTGTATATTATTTAATAAAAAACGGATAGTAGCACGGATTATAAATATAAGAAAACTCGTAAAGAAGTTGGAAACTTGTCACATCATTTAACAGGAATAGATACCTAGTAAACATTTTAATTTTTTTTTATTTCTTACTGATATTTACAACTGTATTAAAGAAATACATTTGGTAAATTTGAATATATATATTTAAACTTCACTATTTAATTGGGAATAAGGTCACTTAATTTTAAGTGAGAAAATTAAGTGACCTTATTCCCAATTAAATAGTGAAGTTTAAATTTAATACTCAAAGGTCGATTAAGGAATAGTTGTATATATATATATATATATATATATATATATATATATATATATATATATATATATATATATATATATATATATGTATATATATATATTGACGTGAAAACACTTTTTGAGAAACTACCCAATGGTAGCACTCTAATGATGATGTAGCACTCTAGATCATCTTCTTTTCAGACGCCTCGGAGTAGGGTTATCAGGAATCGAAGAGGAAGCAAAGGTAGAATCGAGATGATTGGGATGATTCTGAAGTTCATTATGGAAGGATAGGTATGTGGATTGGGCCAGATCTGAAACATAAGAAACTGTATAAAGGATAGGACCAAGGATACTACCTTGCGGAACACCAGCGGACTGGGAAAAGAGAGATGAATAGGCGTTTTTGTGATTTACTTTATAATTTTCGGAGTTTGTATAGCAGCCTCGAGTGCCAAACTCTATCAAACGCCTGTTCAACGTTGAGAAAGACTCCCATACAGTTCATTCCGCGATTTTAAAATAAAATGAAATATTTTAGTATACCTTGAATGTTTAATAGCCAAAATTAAATTGAATACATAATACTTCAAATGTATTGTTTTCTTATTATTTGCTTATTAATTGTTACTTATTAATTGCTACATTTTATGGCTGTCTTCAAAATGAAAACTAAATAAATGATAACTGTGTAATATTAAAAAAAAAATAGTTAAAATAAATGTATTCGTTTTAAATTAAACATATTTAAATTAAGGCATACTAAGGAGCAAAGGACGAGGAGGAACAACATCCAGTGATTTACAAACATAGAGGTTATAGATTAATATCAATGTTATTTAACTAAAAATATTATACAGTTTAAACTGGAATAATGGGAAAAAAAAGACATATCAAAGTTCGAATGAAATGTAAAAGTCCTTCCTGTGAGTGAACTGTAAGAACTCCATAACAGCCAGGTTAAATAATAGTTGATAGTTAAATAATAGTTCGGTGATCAGCATCGTTGATCTCTCTGTGATCTCTTCCAAAGAATCATCTATATAATAGAATAGTTATTTTATTTTTTATTTTTTTTTCTAACCCCCTAAAATGTTTATTTAATCAATTTACATATTTGGTATTAAATTACACAACAATACAATATATACAAGTAACAAATTCCTTCCACTGCCCGAGGGCATCATTAGAATAGAGATAAATTATAAATAAGTAAATAGTTCATTGATTCTTTAATTCAATGAGAATAAAACTTGTTATTAAAAAAATGTGAATATATGGTATATGAGCTGAATTTAACTGGAATCTATATCCTGTAAACATTTTCAAAATAATAAAGTATTTCAGCACATTCTAAAACAGTTCAAAAATAAATTAAGAAGAACTGAACAATGATACCTGATATTCATCATGTTTCAAATTTAAGTACCATTATCAAATTTAAATTCTATTATTTTTTTTAGATTTGATGTCTGTCTTCCAAATCACAAAAAAAAATTTAACAAAATAATTATTTTTGTTTACTTTAAAAAAAATATAAACAAAAAAATATTTTATTCTATCATGAGTTAAAATTTGAAGCAGAAAAGCAAAATGAAAATCAACATTGAGTGATGTAGCTGAACATTATACAGATTAATTTCAAAATTATTTAACTAAAAATAGTAATATAGTTTTAACTGTTTTACTAAAAGAAAAAAAACGATGTATCAGATATAAGATGAAATGGAAATGCCCTTCCTGTGTGTGCCCCGTAAGAACTCCTAACAGCCAGGACTTCTTCGGGAGAGAGCTCTGAGAGACCGACCAATTACCGAACTGCCACAGTTCTAATAAACACTAACTGACGAGGATCGTAGGCTGTGTGCTTTATGGAGGCATTCAGGGCTCAGGACCTCTTTGCATCTAAATAGTAATCGCTCTCCGGTCTCAGGACTCATCTGCATAAAGTCCGAGTATCCATGCTTATTAAAGTAATTGCAACGACTTCTTCGGGAATTAGGGAATCCACTCTCGACACAGTCTTTCTCAGGGATAAATTTACTGTTCCACTTCTTTCCTTTTTTTTTCTTCTTCTTTGTTTACTTTATAAAAATAAAAGGCCATGAAATTATATGCAAACTAAGCAGAGATTAAGATGACTATTGGAACAGAAAATATTTGAAATATCCACAATGCAATACGTGCTGAAAACAACAGATTTTATCTGATTCTAAAACTGTTGAAGATATGAACATACCTCTTATTCACAATTTATATATATATATATGTGTGTGTGTGTGTTTGTGCTTTTTCAGAAATATACTAAGTCATCAAAAGTTTTTTATTATCTATGCAAAACCAACTTTGGATAACTACATATATGTCGAAGATTTTTTTGGTGTTATAAATGAAAAGAGAACATACATACTTTAATATATTATATATATATATATATATATATATATATATATATATATATATATATATATATATATATATATAATTTTACATTAGTGATAAATTTTATGGTTGAAGAGAAGATTGGTTGGGTATTCAGTAAAAAAAAAAGTAAAAATAAATAAATTGTATTTATTTTTATTTTTGCCGACGTTTCGGCCTTAAGTTCAGGCCTTCATCAGAACCTGATGAGGCCTGGTCAGACTTAAAAGAAAAATATTTCAAAGCAGAAATATCTTAGGGCCGAAACGTCGGCAAAAATAAAATTAAATGTAATTTGTTTATTTTTACATTCTTTTTTTTTTTACTGAACACTCCAACCAATCTTCTCTTCAATTATTCACTATAGCCAACCATCAATCCACAACAATGATAAATTTTATATAAAGATCATTTTGATAAATATCTGACTAAAATAATCATCAGATATTTTTGATGATTTCAATCAAAAAGTTTTTCTTTTTGTTCTATTTTTGAAGTGATTCAGTGAAGGATGCTATCATGAAATAATCGTTTATATGTACATATAAAAAATAAGCCAGATTAAAAATTTTTGCCAGACTTCTCTAATGGATTCAGAACTGAAAAAAAAAACATCATTTCTAACTTTTCAATATCGATTGAAACGATCTCTGTTCAAAAATTATGACGACATTTCAAAGAAAACGAAAAGCTAAGTACATACCACCTCAGCCAGTGCCATCATCAGTTCACATTGATGGATGTCTTAGTCATAATATTAATCAATTAATTATAATATTAATAATGTAATATTTTTATATTATAAAAATATGTAAAAAATTTATATTTGACTATCTGTGGACATTTATATTTATCTTTATATATTTACATGATGTAGTATTTAATTAAAGACAAAAATAAGCAAACTGATAAAAGTAGACTTATTTAAACTTGTTACCAAACAACCTGAAGTTCTTTACTGGAATTCAAGTTATTCTCTTATGTAGCTTTTGGTAGTCAAGAATAATCTTATTAATAAATAAGAACAACTGAAAATAAAACAAGATTCGATATGACCATATTACCTCACAATATTGTACGGAAAAAGAACAATAAAAATACCGTATATTGTATTTATGTAGCTCGTTTAGTCCATTGTCCAATAAGGTATCCTGCAATAAGAAAAATATTTCGGAAACGGAAAGATTTTCCAGCATGATGTCATAGAGGCGTGGCTGGCTTTATCGAAGACAGGTCAATTAGTGGATTCCGCCGATTCTGTTTGACTCATTCGGACATGATTGATGCCTGGTAATGATTTCTTCTGAAGGAGAAACTGTTCACACGGTCAGTAACTTCTATTTTCGGAAAGGAGGCAGTAACCTCCTCGAACGGATGAGGACTCCATCGCAACATTCAGAATAATATTCACATTACATTTATTAACTTGCGGTTTAGTAAAATTAATGTTAAAGGCCCATTACCAAAATGTTATGGTATTTATTTTATCATCAAGCCAACGTCACGTTTTTGATAGAAGTACCTACAGACAGATGTTATAAGAGACCCCCCCCTCTCTCTCTCTCTCTATATATATATATATATATATATATATATATATATATATATATATAGTTTAAATATCATTGATAAAATTTAAAATACGAGCAGCAACACTCCATTAACAGTGCTAGATGGAACAGTTAATTACCGTGAGATCTTGAGGTGTAGCAGGTTTACTAATTGAGCTAAATCTATAGCAAACTGTTGACCAATCCCAAGGCTGTACGGGACAAAGGACGCACTGTCTGCGCCTGTGCAAACAGAACTTGTTTTGATATTAGTGGGCAAGTAGTGCTCTTAACCACAGGGAGTTTTAATAACATTAAAATAAATTTTATCGTAAATTGTATTTAAATAATACTTTAATTTTTAAAATGTTTCGGTTTCACTGGAATTTTTAGTGTTGGTAGTTTTTCAGTTATTTCGGAACTAGAACTTTTCTCTTGTAATTTAAGAGTATAGGTTTTACAGAACTTTCATTTTCAAAAAAGTTTTATTTAAAATTTCTGCCGAGTTTGTTGAAAAGTCAATCCAAAAAATTACTTTTTTTTCTCAGTTACTCAAACAAACGACACATTACAGTCATGTATGATTTATTTAAGAAAAAATATAAGTAATCCTAAGATCAACCACTGTTTAATGGAATTTTTTTAAGAACTTGAGTAAACACCTACTGGTTCAAAAGGTCAGAATTTTGTTTACCAATGGCAGTCTATCCCTCTCTCCCTGTCTCTCTCAATATACATACATATATATATATATATATATATATATATATATATATATATATATATATATATATATATATATATATTTAAACTTAACTATTTAATTGGGAATAAGGTCACTTATTAATTATTTAATAAACTATTGAATGTTCATTTCTTCTATGTTTATTGACGTTTCGATCCCGGTATTTTTTTGTTATAAGTCAACGATGCCATCCTCTTCAAAGCTAGAATTTTAAAAACATAGAAGTAGCTTAATACATGTGCTAGTGGATGGTGCTGAGACTGTCGGTGTGTCCCTGGCCTCATCGAAGCTCTATTTTTTTAAATTCTAGCTTTGAAGAGGATCCCATCGTTGACTTATACAAATAAAATACCGGGATCGAAACGTCAATAAACATAGAAGAAATGAACATTCAATAGTTTATTAAATAATTAATAAGTGACCTTATTCCCAATTAAATAGTTAAGTTTAAATTTAATACTCAAAGGTCGATTAAGAAAAAGTTGTAAATATATATATATATATATATGTGCATACTAAACTACTTTATTCCCAGAGAAGCTTTCGGTGACCTTCACCATATTCATCTCTATAATATAACACATTATAATCTTAGTAATGAGTTCTGAATGAAATTCAATGAAAGATAAAGGGCTCCTGTCACAACTGTTACTCAGTTACTATTGGTTACTCATAGCTATTCCCATTCCTTAAAATGCCCTCGGGAAACAGAAGGACCAAGCAAGAAGAAATATATTTGTATATTTTATACTTATATATTGTACTTGTTTAAATAAATTTCAAATTAAGGATGATTAAAACTCGTTATAAGTGAAACACACTTCTCTGAAAAAGACATGCTAAGTCCGGTCGAAACGTTGGCTTTTAATAAAATAGTTTTGCCACTATTTAGGCTATTTATGGCCGCCATCCTAGACCATCTCCTTCCTTTATAATGCACCGGTCAACTATTAAATATTCAATAAAATACATTCATAATTATTTCAAGCCAGGCTAGAGAGCTTCGAATCAAGCCATCCCGCCACCTATGAATGATAAGACTTCTGGTATAGGTATCCCATCGAGTACTGAATGACATTTTTGAGAATGGCATTGTTTCATTTAACTATTAGAAATAAAAATAAAAAAATAAGTCTTTCGTGAACTTCTTTATGAAACAAGTACCACAAATATGCCTAAACCACAATGATATGGCTACATATAAAGGTGATTAAAATGACTAGTTCATTAGCTAGATTATAATTTCGTGTGTAAATTTCGCTAGGTTGAATAAAATAAATTTTAAAATGAAACAACAATATAATTTTCCCCTTTAATGATATAAATTCAAATAACTTAACAGACAATAAATATATACACCTACTAAATAAGGTGTTTACTTTGTTTATAGCCTGAATCTATTTTATCTAACAGATAAAATTGAAACCGATAGTTGAACGAGATAAGTACCGAGGTTTACGACATAAATTTTATCGTAATCGCCGTAGCCGTTCCCATCAGAATTGAGCCATTCCGATGTAAATCCCTACAGCCAGGACAATCTCCTACTTTCATCGACTAATTAAAGGCGATCTTATCCTGCGGCCGAGGATTATGTAAACAAGAAAGACAGCCGGTAGTTTGCAGAGAGAGATGAGCGAAGACGATAGAGCAATAATAAGAAGGAGCCTTCGATGGACCGAGAGACAAGAGATGATCGGACTCCTCCAGATCGGGGATGGACAGGTATGCAGATGAGACTCCGTTTCCCATACTGCTCCCCTCCGTGGTGGGGGTCTTCGTGAGCCTCTTACACACGCCACCATTACCGCCTTCTTCTCGGCCAGTACCAAAAGGAATGCGACGTTTAAGCTGGAAATACACGGCAATTATAGTTTTCGATCCGTAGGTGCAATCAAGTTGTTAGCGTTTTGTGTGTGAGTGTGTATGCGCGGGGAGGGGGTAAGAGAGCTAATGTTGATCACTATTATTAGTAAAACGGGCGCTAAATGCGAGGAGGAATGTAATACTTACGCAGATGTTTGGGAAGCTTCTGCCGGATGTACCCGAAAACCAAAGTCGGTGTATTTCGTCTTAGGGATCTGCAAAGCTATTGGATATAGTTTTGCACAAATGCGAGACCGAGTTTTGGTTTTGTAAACTCAGTCTTGGTCATAGTCTTGGTCTTGCGGAATAGTCTTGCAGTTACTTATTAGCTTGTTGCTATAGAGATATTACTGTATTTTTTTAGATAGGAGAAACCTAACTAAGCCCGAATGAAAAATTAAAAGAGTTAAATGAAAAACTATATTGGTTATACCAATTATTAACATATAGTAACTAAGATTATCAAGTATTAGTAATTATTTCTATTTAATAAATCGATTTTTTTTTACCATTCATGGTCTTGGTCTTGCAACAGTTAGGCGGCCTTGGTCTTGGTCTTGCAAAGTGCAAGACCAAGATCAATTTTGGGCAACATTAATTGGATATAATAATAAGAAAAATTACATATATTAATATATCACGATTAGAAAGGAATGAATGGAATAGGAATAGAATGAGGATAGGAGGTATTCGCAAAATCTTTGAATTGTAATCTGAACATTAAAAGTTTCAACAAGCAATTGGTTAGCATAACATCGATCATTAAAACTATTTTAGGAAATAAAAAGGGATTCAAAGGTATAGATATAGGGATATAATCTCATATTTTATAGGATCCTTCATTCATGAACTGTCAGTCATGAACTTTGAATGAAATAATAAAACAGGATAAATCAATTTATTAAATGTTTAGCACTTTAAATATTTAATGACCCTATGTTGTTGTTTTTTGGTGCAGTTCACTGGAATATCGATTTTTCCTTCTTGAACCTTTTTGATAACATCCATAATTATTTTACACTATCAGCTGATTAGAAATTATCATCCTTCACAATCGATTCATGAGTATAATCAGAAATATTCGGAAAAGATAGTCTCGCGAACTATCAAAAGTAAGCTGACAAGGAGTGCCACAAATGGGTAGTTTTTTCAAAAGTAATATTATGTTAATCACATATTAAATTCAATATGCAACTTGCAGTTTTAATTTTCAAATGAATATATTAAAAAAAAACGAAGCTACTGACGCCAAGAGAGAATCACTAAGTCTAAAACCACTATCCTGCTGTTATAGACCTGTTGTTACTAATAAAAACATAATTAGATCACTTGTTAAATGGACCCAACGATTACAATTTTTTAAAAAAATTAAGCGATAATTTTATTTTTAAAATTTAGAATTTTTTCTTTAAATTAGACAAGACTATGTGGGACCTCTCATTAGGGAGATTGTTTATATTTTTATGGAATGGCGACTTAAAAAATACATTTTTTTTAATCAGATGAGAACATTAATATTGATAATAAATAAAATGTAGATACTTTATACTATTTTTTGGTGTGGACACATGGCATCGACCGGTTTATTTTAAATCAATGATAGGTTCATTCCAAAAACTACATATTTTTGTTTAATCTGATAATTACCTGTATTATTTTTTTTTAAAATAATTGGGGACCTATTATGTTGCTTTTTTAATTTTTTTTTTTTAATACAAGTGAATAACTGCACAATGTTTTGTTTAACGAACTTGGAATTTGTTCTTTTTGTAGATAAATAAACGTTTTTTAAGTTTCTTAGTAAGTGGATCACTTTTTTTTTTAATCATTAGCTTATTGCAAAAATTTTGATAAGTTTTAATTCAATGAAATCAGAATATCATTGTTTTTATTAAAAATATTGTAGGATTTTAGTATTATTTATTTATCTTTAGGAAAATAAATCAGCCCCGAGCCCCAAATGGTCCCAAAACGCTACTAATTAAGATGATAATCACAGGATCGCCATGGGAATGAATATTCGTCTAAAAAGAATATGCAAAATGATCTTTGAGGCTTGGCTCGGAGTTCTCCTGAGCGAATATATTCTGTAACTATTGTTTAAAAGTATACTCGTGTTTTAGTGGTTACTTTGATTAGTTTAATTGTTTTGTTTATATAGATTTTAGCATTATTATTTTCCCGTATTATTTATTGTAAATAGAGTGTAAATGTGCTCTCTTAACACTAATATAAATATCCTTAATTGTGACGGATTGTAATATTTCTGAATTAATAAGTTTTTAAAAAAAGGGAGCTATTTAAAAAATAGATAAATTGTAATATCGATTACATCAGCTATTACTAGTGTTGCCCGAAATCGGTCTTGGTCTTGCACTTTGCAAGACCAAGACCAACACCGCCTATCTGTTGCAAGATCAAGACATAGAATGGTAAAAAAAATCGATTTTTTGAATAAAATTTGAGGCAATATAGTCACTAATACTTGACAACTTTAGTTACTATATGTAAAGAATTGGTGCAACCAATATACTTTTGCATTTAACTCTTCTAATTTTCCATGCAGACTTAGTTAGGTTTCTCATATCTAAAAAATTGCAGTAATATCTCTCTAGATATAAGCTAATAGGTAACTGCAAGACTGTTACGAGAGTCTTGCGCAAAACCAAGACCTAGACCAAGACTGCAAGATCAAGACTCGTCTCGGTCTCGCATTTAGGCAACACTAGTTATTACCGTACATTAGTCTGTCTGTTTAGTTTTTAAAAAATATTATTTAGGTATGTCTTTATGGATAAAAGGTACGAATTACTTACCATAGTGAATCGAACGTAGAAGATTCAGACTAGTCATAACCATAACAACTATTGGTGTTAATTTAAAATGTCCAAATATAAAAACATACAGGCGGGGCGTCAAGAGGAGCAGGTGGAGCGGACTGGAAGAGGAACTAATGAAGAAGGATGACTCGACTAATTACCTGTTTAGGTAACACGTGACCTGGTCCAGCTAATCCCTCCGATTGAGGGCTGACGTATTGAGATTGATGTGTCAGCCATTTATTTATTACCGCCTCTTATGGCACCTCTTGGGGCTTTTGGGTAATTCCTGGCGAACTAGGTTCAACGATCCAAGCCATTATGAGAGATGAGTGTTTGTTTTTCCAGAAGAGATTGTATTATCGAGTTATGATGTAGAGATGTGAGTATATTTCTTACTGAACAAACACCAATTAAACCATCCTTATTTTGGTAAACTCAGAAAAAGAAAATAGTGTGCAGTAATTATAAAAAATCTGTGACGATAGGGCTTGGTGACCATACATTCGTATCAATAAAATAAACTGGTGAATCATGTTATGGACTGTGTCGTGTGATCGATTAGTAAAAGTTGAATTTTAAGTAGACTTTTGTACAAGAAAACTCCTGGTGGTTAAATTTTATTTTAACGGTCATGGATAATACTATAATATACAATTAAACAAAAGTGCATTGTCAATTATTTCATCATAGACTACTAACACATATTTCATACGAAAGCTTATCAAAAACATAACAACGCTCTAATTTGTATTGCACATAAGAAAATAAATACAAACAAATGTAATAATATTCTTTAATATATTTCAATTAAACAGCCAAATTAACTTAAATATCTACCCCAAAAATTATTGATTATATTTGTTAAAAAATCCTGAATAATATCATATATCATATTTTTTACGTAATTGTTACTTCTATAATTTGTCCCTTAATTTTCTTTTTTTTAAAGAATCTAGCTGATCGACGTTACCAACAACTCTTTCATTATGTATAATTATCCCTTATGATTATGAATAATAATACAATATCTATCAAATCGAAATATATTCTATATTTTAAAATAATATTATAATAAACTTTTAATTTTATTTCTGAGAAATTACCAAAAGTTTAATATCGAAACCATTCCAAGGATTTGATCTCATAAAAAAGAATGAGTCTATTATAATGTTATATTAAAATATAAAATATATTTGGGGTTGATAGAAATTGTATTATTATTTCAGATAAGTGGTTACGAAAATTATTATTCTAAACGTCGACCAATTAATTTTTTTTTTAAAGAAACTGAAGGTACAAATCTTAAAAATGTTAACAATAACCTCAGATTAATACAATTTTATCGAATAATATTTGTTTTGATAATGGGATTGAAGAGTTAAAAATGCTTCTTACATTAACTCAACACATTTTACCTTAGCTTAGCGTATGAAATCTGTTTTGGACAGGCCAACTATTTCAAAATCGATCCATCATCTATGTGACAGAAACGGAAAAAGTTAATTTCTCAGATATCTGACCTCAGGTGAATCAGGTATTATTTCTTTTTTTTTTTCGAGCCTAGGACCTCCACCAGGTAGAAGTTAGTACCACCAGATGATGTGGCTATGAAATAAGTAATTTTACTAAAGATAATCTATATTTAATCTAGCGCAAACTATTATAATTCTTATAACTATTTCTGGAAGGCAGTACCTCCTCGGTGCCTTCAAAATCTAATCCCTGAAAAAAAAAAAACATAATATATTCTCAACCTTTCTACCATGTGTTCTCCTATCGAACCCTTAAACAGAAGAAATCAACCGACTAATATATCGTCAGTTTATTGCATACAGTCAGCAAGTACATTATTGATGAAGCTGAACTTTTAAGAACGTTTTTGTGAATATCGACGTTTTACGAGACCGAGACGAGTCTAGGTCTTGTAAATTCAGTGTTGATTATGGTCTTTGTCTTGCGCAAAAGTCTCTCAACAGTCTTGAACTTATTAGCTTATTGCTATAGAGATATTAATGTAATTTTTTAGATAGGAGAAATCTAAGTAAGCCCGAATGAAAAATTAGAGGAGTCAAATGCAAAAGTATATTGGTTATACCAATTATAAACATATAGTAAATAAGATTGTCATGTATAAGTAACTGTTTTGCCTTAATTTTCATTTAAAAATCGATTGTTTTTACCAGTCCTGGTCTTGGTCTCGCAACAGTTATGGGGTCTTGAACTTTGCAAGACCAAGACCGATTTTGGGCAACACTAGTGGAAAATGACTCACTACACGGTTTTTTATATTTTTTCCAAATATTTTAAGTTTAATTGGTATGATCGTGAAAAAACATATTCTAATGTATTAGTACCGGAACTAATTAATCATTCTCATTCAGACCAATTGGGCCCAGTATCGGTTGAGTAAAATAGAAGGAAACCTATGGTGACATAGATCTTCGGCGTACAAACCGTTACTCGGACGACCTTCATCTACCCCTAACGAGAACCGTCGGGGTGCGTTGCTTTTTTCTTCTTTTTTTTTTAGTTTTTGTTTTTCTGCATGTTCAGCAAGAGTCCTGAGGGAATTGCTCCTCCTGGAAGAGGGAATGTCATTGGACTTTTTGTGCAGGAGCCTGGCTCGTGACAGCTCCCCTAACAATTCTATTATTCAGACCTAACCTTTAGACAAGAGAGCATTATATATTCCACTGCACAGGTCCCCGCCGTGTTTAATGAACAAGCTACCCAGATCACGACCTGGGCTTCCTCTCCCTCTGTGCAAGATCGTCCCGTTTAACCCAGGTCCTTGGGTCGTGTCCTTCTGCTCCCAGGAGTTGCTGCGGTTTGCATCGCCTCCTCTCAGAGAAGCAACGTATCCGCTTCTGCGATCTCGAAACAAGCGGAGGCACTCCTAATGAAAATTAACCGAGGTGTAGCAAGGTTGAACCGTTATAATTCTTTACATTATTTTTTACTTCAATTCAAATAAACAAAAAAAAAAAAAGCACGAACTGCGAAATTCCATGAGTAAGTACTTTTCTTTCATAATTTTGAAAAAGAAAATTGATTTAATTGATTAATTAATGCCTACTAAAATTGAATAAAGTTAATCTAACTGATGAATCTATTTCTCTTTTTTTTTTTTTTTTTTGCAGGTAAAATTTTTTTCCGGCTTTAATTAACTGATTTAACATGTTTCTAACATAAACATAATATATAAAATAAAAGTTCAACCCTTTTATTCTTATTTTAATTATTATTGAAATTTTTTAAAAATTTATTTTAATGAAATTTACAACTGTATTACATGAAAAATACAACAAGTAAATGTGACATTGGTAACATAGCATATACAACATGAAGAGAAGCTACCCATCGGTAGAACTCAAATTAAATTTCTATATTAGATGGTCCTGAGGCCATCTTCTTTTCAGACGCCTCGGAAGGTTATCAGGGATCGAGGAGGAAGCAAGGTTTGAAACGAGAGGGTTCGGATGGTTCTGCAGTTTGTTATGGAAGGATAGATATCTGGATTGGGCCAAATCGGAAACATATGGAACATTAAGGTCTTGATGGATGATTTTATTTGTGACAAAGTAAGAAGGGTTGAGGATTTTACATTGTAAGGATTGGATAGGAGAGAAATTCGATGGTTCATTATTGAAATTTATTCCGAGTTTTGTAGTTTCGTTTTCTAAATAAACAACTTTATACATTCTGTTCGTTGGATCCAAAAGAGGCCTCTGGGCTTTCCCAAAATAAAAAATAAAAATACATATATTACTTAGCAACATTGAAACCTGATAAAACGGTGTTCTAGAAACGGGTTACAACAACCTCACTCACTCTGGTGCCTTTCGATATTGTGCAAAAATGAGTTATTTTATGGAAAAATACAATTAATATGGTTAAAAATACAAATCTGAATAAATACATTTCCCATCTATTTATTTTAGAGCAACCCTAAGAGAAATGTAAATCGGTCAAACTCTTTCAAAACGGCGCAATATTATTCATCATTTTCAATAAGATATCCTATATTAAATATGATGAAATAATATAGAAAAATAATAATTAAAAAGTTAATATCGTCATATGTATGCATATTCATTAACAGGTTTTATTATTAAATTGACATGGCAAAAGCATATCTATACAGATTCATTTTATCTAAACGCCATTTAAGAAATAATAAGAAACAGTTTGAGAAGTATTTTCTTTATTTATGTGATATGGAATTCACTTCTACTTATAAATTGTAGTATGATATTAATGATTTATCCACGAGTATTTATCCATGAGTTGGAATGTTAACTGTGAGAAATTTTAAGAGGTCAGAATTAGTTACTGCGACTCAAATTATAAAAATATATATAATTAATAAAAAAAAAATAGATGATTGAAGGATAAGTTTGGTGAACTTTAAGGTTTGGGGAAACAGAAGAAATAAAAAAAAAATCTAGTGCGGTGCACGCATCACACAACTTTCACTTAAACTACAGAAAATATAACATAGTCATTTGAAATAATTAATTACCATACAAAACATTGTGGCCGTATTCAAAATACATTATTAAAGAAAATATAGATTAAAGGAATAAGAAGAATGTTATAAGATAATTCCTTGCTACTAGATAAATAAAAAATATTTTAAATTAATAAGAAGTAAAAGTGAATCCTGGAAGATGGGGTCTTGTTTTAAAATTAAAGTTAAAGTTAAAGTGAATCTTTAGTAAAAATTTTAGTTTATCCAAACATTGATAAACAAAGAGTTAATATTACTAGACATATAGTCTCAACATTTAGCATGAAAATCTTATTGAAAATTATGTACGAAAGAAACATATTTTATCAAATAAACTAACAATAAATGTAGTTTAAGTTTAAATGTAGTTGAGTAGTTTAAGCGGAGGGGAATCAGGAAAAGTCTCAGCTATTTTCGCTTTAATATCTAGGAGTAATAACCCTTAGTTCTCCCTTAGTTATGTATCGAATTCGTTCATACTTTGTATTTATCTGTTTTATATTAATTATTATAATGTGCAATTGTTAACTATTTTAAATAAATAAAATTGAAGGTATTTTTAATAAAGACATTTTGGAAATTCGGTATTTAAGCCCTGTTAAAGAACATCAATGAAAATGAAACCTTCTTTAAACTAAAAATCACTTTATAATACTTTGATCTAATGAGTTTAATCAAAATAGTCAGAGCCGTTTTCGAGAAAATTGGAAAAAAAATGGAAAATCCGTTGTATAAAGTGCCAGTTCCGGTTAGCCAATTTTGACGAAAAAGTTGCTGTAACACCTCAGACATATAAGGCATAAATAAATAATACCAGTTATGTGCGACTTTTGGTTTTGAGCTAGGCTGTTCACACTCATACAAACACACAAGATTTTACCGGATTTGGTTATTTAGACTAGGATGTACTTAAAGCGAGTATTTACATTGAAAATTGAGATACGAAAATTTTCACGAACGCAATACGTATTCTTAATATATATTACATATGTAGGAAATTGAAAGTAAAAATACTGTTATATATGTAATGCATTCATGATTCTACACACATTAAATAATGGGAAAACCTAATAAATAATGAAAATTTTCAATTGAATATCCGTGAGCTTAAGAGGCAATATAATGTTTTTTTTTTTTTTTAAATAGAAAAATCTCTTACGAAACACTCCTCTAGGTGCATTTGTGCCACATTCAAGGCAATCTCAGTTACAATACCTTCTCACTGAAGGCTAAAGTAGTAGTTATCGAAAATTTATCCTCTGAGAATAGATAATGTATTCGAACAAATGCAAATCCAACGGCACTTGGTTGAGAGTTGGCTGTTTGTTCTAATGCCACGTCTCTTATTTAGCCTCACAGTGCCAGTTCCTTAATGCCTACCATCGGAGAACGTTCTATTCAAATTCAGGCCTGGAAAGAGATCGCGACTCCGGGACAAAACCGTCGTATATCATCAAGTTGGCAATACCGGCCGTACGGGCTTCGGGGTTGCCTTCGATACACGTTGGCGGCATCTTGGTTCTTGATAATGTTGTCCTTGGAAGTTTAAATAATATTTTCAAAATTAATTTAATATCATAGAGTAACAATACATAGGTGCACTATAAAGTCGGTCTTATAGTATAAGTCCAAAGTTTTCATTAAAAAAAAAAAAATCAACACGAAAATTGTTTTCCTGGTCATTTTTTAAAAAAATCGGATTTATTCCAAAATATAATTTGTAGGTTTATTTCAAAAGATTATTAACTAAAAGATAATTTTTTGAACTTGAATACAATTGAAAAACGATAGATGACCGATGTACTGATGATGTGTTATCACTTTGTACTGAAGTTTTTATTTCAACAATCTATTTTGCATACCGAAAGTACATTCATTTTACTATATTTCACAGAAAATTAAGCAACTAATAAGGATAGTTGCAGACTTACGAATTGATTCTGGGAAAAAAGGGAGACAAATCACGTTATATTTTTAGCAGGAGTCCACTGTATCGATTGTTAGTATTAACTTAATTGACTTACTTTTTTTTGCTCTACAGTGGAAATATGCAAATATTTTCTTATTAGTGTATCAAATCATATAAATTGTTTCAAATATTTGTAATCTTTATTATTTACATAGCCCAGATAATTTCTAATAAACTCAATAAATTGATAAAGATCTGATCACACAGTGAGACATTAACATTTATCCCTATAATAGCCATGTATCGATCTTTATAGAAAATCGAAGTAAATAATATCACTCATCAATACATCGATGACAACAGTAGCTACAGCCGGTCGTGGGAACAAAGAAGATCCAAGAAGACATCTCGCAAGCGCGTGCGTACACAATGACAACGACCGCAGTCAATTATCAATTATCTTCTGGAGTGAGAAACAATAGGCTGACCCGGTTAGTGAACAATGGGGCCTGCAATCTTCCTTCATCCCATCCTAATTTCCAATTTCAAGGGATTTAAGTCTTTAAAATTCCTGTCCTTTTCCAGATCGCCTGGAGAAGACAGCATTCCAAGATGTTGATGGTAGAGGATGAGCCATATTCATACGATTACTATGTATTAGTGCTCATCGAAATATGGAGCAATGCTGACAAATCGAACCTTCCAGTGCTGGTAATGTTAATGGGGTGAAGAATTAGTCCAGTATGCAGACCTTTAGGCCCTTTTTGCAAAATTCTAATGGCTAGAAGTTTCCACCATATACGGATTAGGTGTACCAAGAATCATTTCTTTGGAGCCACCGAGAAATAAATATTAACAGATCCAGGTGGGAATCGAGCTTAAAAGGTTATAACATTTTAAGGTTATAACAGTTTAAAAGGTTATAGAAGTTCAATATATATATTAAGTATCTATTCTTCAACTAATGATTTCTATTTAGACAAGTAAAATAAAGTTCTCTATTTTAAATAACAAAACTATATAAAAATAATAAACTGACTACGGTAACAACCCTATTTTATAACCGGATTCATTCTTAACATTATTACATATTCACTCAAACACATAGGCAGTTTGCACTGAAATAGAGGTCTTGAAACTTGTATTATTCTGCTATATTCCACTTTCGAACTAAAGTTAAAATTAAATTATTTTTTATTAAAATGTTTTTAGTTGTTCAACTAAATAGCAATTATAACCATTCCACATGATCGTGAGCTTACTCAAATTATTTTATGAAATAAAAAAAATCAAGAGTACTCTATATTATAAAATATTCAATAATTGACAATTATTGTATATGCATTTAACACGTAAACCTTTGCGGGTTTTCACTGAGTGATTTGAGCCATCAAACATTAATATCCGTTGTCTATTCGCTCAAAAAATCGCTTCACATATATTTTGAGCTCACTATGTTTTAAAACACTCTCTGGATCTCAGTAAATTATTTGAGCCTACAAACTTGAAAATAGGTTATCATACACTCAAAATATCAGCACTTATAATAAACAGACATAGCAAATTACACTCCTTGAATGGGTAATAAGGGAGAAATGTACTGCATTAATTAACAGTAAGTAGCAAATATTAAATATATATGTCCATAATTTCTTTTTCAGAAAATATGAAATAAACTCTCTCGCCTTTCTTTCTTTCTTTTAAATAAGTTACTTAAGATTTTTTTCATTAAAAATATTTTTTCCTTTGAAAATAATGTGGCACAATGTAAAAACTTTTTTATTTTCTATAAAGAACTGATGAGCAACAAATTTAGCTCTTGGAGAGATTATATCATCATATTAAGGGCAGTTTTAACTACTTGTCTCAGTATCAATAATTTTCTAAATTTATCACGAGTCAATATCATAGTCAATACATAAAAATACAATGTCAAAAGCTTCTGAAAACTATTGACTGATACAGCTTAAGGGGAAATAACGCGATAATTCACACTTGGCTACACAAAACCTCAAAGATAGTTGCTGCCAATTTTCTACGTGTGACCTTTCCACTGCCAACTTAAGCCCTGAAAAAGAAAAACACTGTCGGCTCCTTTGCCTTCGAACAATAAAAGCGATTAAGCGAATATATAAAGGAGTAATAATTAATTTCTGACTTTATTGATGAGCTAGAATGGATTATTTACAAGGATAATTTCTCATTTCTATTGAGGATAAAAAATTTTATTCCTCATTAAGAGGACGCGGAAACGATAGTTCAATTCATCTTCTAAAGAAACATAATGTTTTTATAAGTATTTATCAAAACTAAGAAAGTTGCCATGAATGATTATGCTATTTTATCTGAGGTTTATTAATTTCGCCATTGACATATACGTATAAAACTATTTTTTAAAAAAAGCTAAGCTGTTCCTTCTTAGTTAATTCTCATAAATGTGTTTTTAGATATTATCATTAGCGAATCCAGGATTTAATTTTTTTGGGGAGGGGACTTCAGCCCGAAAGCTTTTTTTTTTTCATAAAAATAACGATAATTACTTTAGAAAAAAAGAAAGAAACTAACTACCTATATGAAATGCTGTTTAAATGATTTCTTAAGTCTTTTTTTTACACGAACAATAATACTTTAAGAGATATTTTTTAAATATTTTTTTCCATAAAACATGGTTATATTCTACAATTTCGGGAGGGGGGCTTCAGCCCCATAGCCCTCCTACCCCCCTCCCTCCCCCGTAGATCTTGATCTTATGTTAAATTAACGAATGTGAAAAATCACATTTTTCAATTTTGTGGGTGTTCCATATTTTTCAAGACCCACCTTGGGACAAAATGTCAAATTTGAACGGCGATCTTATCTTAGCAGTATTTAGATATGTATATAAATGGTTTCGTAATCAGTACCAGTAGTGTCATTGTTTTGGAATTTTATTTCTTGGCTTTAATATGTACATGTTGCAGTAACGAATGGTCATAGTCGAAAGTTAACATTGAGTAGATTCACATTCATTACGTTCATTGGAGTCCACGATATGTGATTAATAACCAATTTATCAAAGCTAATACAAGCATTAGAACTAAAATATTTCCTATTGAATACTCTGTTCTTATTGTAAAGTGACTATTTTGCAGATAAGGGTATCAATTATTAACCATGGATACGTAGCAATTATTGGTTTTCCATTAATGATTGTGAATTAAAAAAATAAAAGAAATATACAAAATAATTTTTAAAAAACATCCCTCCGAGGCGTCTGAAAAGAATATGGTCTCGTGATCTCATTATTTAGACATGTTATTAGAGTGCTACCAGTGGGTAGTTTCTCTACAAGCTATTTCATGTTATTATATCCCTGTGTAAACATATACTCTATGAATTTCTATTGTAATATAGTTGTAAATATTATGACTAAAAATAAATCGTAGCACTATTTGCATTAAATAGTGATAGTGTATAATATTTAAGAATCCTTCTACAACATTAAAAAAGCCATTTGCCCATTTTTTTTTTATTCCTTTGTGATTCATATCTAATATTCCTACAACGCATACCGGTGATCCCCTACCAAGAAGAAGTCGAAGGCCTCATCCATGGCAGTAGATCCGTGAAGGAAAGGCATGTAATCCTCGAGGGGGAAGGCTACCGCACTTGACTATTCATAACAAGATTTCTTTGTATCTGCCGCTCCAACTAACTCAGGCTGAATCCTTATCAGCTCCGGTCCACAGTGCCGGTGTCGGAGAGCGGGCGGGTAATGTGTGTGCGCTACGCCTGTCTCTGCTCTCCACGTCGTGGGTGGTAAGCCGTCGTGATGATGATGATGATTCAGGGAGAATTTAAAAAATACCTTTAATTTTATATCTATCGTCTTATCAATCATCATTTCATTTTCACTATCTTAGCAGGATTACCTATATACCTAATACCTATGTACCTATAAAATTTTAAAATCATTATAAATTAAGGAATTAAAAAATAATGGATGAATTGTACTGAATAAAGCCGATAATTCGTGATAAGAATCATTATAAATGTATTTGATTTTTATTCAATAGGTATTTATCTGATATATTTTGTTTATAATAAAGCTAACATAAACCTTTAATTTTTTTTTTGCTTTTTTATATGTTTGTTTTTAAGTTTAAATGAAGTTGATTTTATGCATTATATGAAAATTTTGTTATGTATATGTATATGCGTTGGAGCGAGGTAGCTCAGTGGGCACTAACTTCCAGAGCTGAAAGTCCCAGGTTCGAATCCGGCTAATGACTAATAATTTTTCATAACCGTGGATCGACCATGGGACTAGGAGACCCTCTTTGGGCACACTCAGCTTCTATAAAGTTGGTACTCATAATTTAATAATTAATCAAGGGGGGAATCAGGCAGTTGAGCATGGTCTGAGCCCAATCACCTCTCTGCACAACGTTTGGCCTTTCTCACATTGTGCTGAATCCAGGACCATTCATGGATTGTTTGTGGTACAGGTTTTTTTTTTTTTTTATATGTACACGAACTCATAATATAATATAACATAATATAATGAAGAACCTACAGATACAAAATAATATTAGAATAAAAGGGAAAGAATGAATAAAATAAAAGGGGGTGGCGCTAAAGCGAAATAGGGGAATTAGAAGAATGTAAAAATATCAAAATAAAGAAACAATCGCGAACGGCTATACATTTTAAGTAAAATACATGTTTTGAACTGAGAATTTCATCGCGTTTACAACAATACAGCGACATACAAACACAATAGTAACAAAATAAAATGTTTTTACGGCATTCAGGTTCTATTTCCATATAATTTAGGATATAATTTATATTATTTTTAAATTATAATGGAAACATAATAAGGACTTCAAGCGGTGGGTAGATTTTGGTGATAAAACTGTATCAAAAATGTATTTATAGCTATAATAATAATAATTATTCAACAAAATTTAATATTACATATTCAGATAATTCTTAGAATTATTGAAACCATATATTTTCGGGCATTTTAATTAACAATTTTTGGTTTGGACAATATATTTTTAATTTGTAACTATTGCTTTATTTTCATTTACATATAAAATGTATACATATCTTATAATACCTTGAACTTCGGATAAACAAAAGTGAATTAATTTATTTTTTTAAATCTTGATATCCAAATTTTTATATATTATTATTGAATATACAAACCTGACATATTAAATAAAAAAACAGCAATAAAAGCAAATTAAAGAATTATAACAATTAATTAAACAAAAACTAATGTGCTATAAGAACATATGGTTCGACCATATTTTTAATTATAGAGAGCGTGTAAGGAGCCGGTAGTGCATAACGATGCAGGAGCCAATAGTAGGTCAGGGCGGGGAAAGATTTACATGTTACCCTGGCAACCGAGGAGGAACTGTTTCTTATTGGCTGCCTTAGCCGTCGCCCTGGTTACCATATGTAGCGGATATATTTATGGACAGTTTGAGCGCGGTGAGATATCGTTCTGCTGCGAGCGAACATAGTTCGGTAATATCTTGTTCCAAGAGGATAAGAAGAAGTGAACGGCAACATGCTACGGATGTCACGGCTTAATTAATGTGTCTAGGTGCAATTACATTTCTTCTGGTCACAAGCAATCCATCAAATAATATTAATACCTGAAGATTTCAATTTTTTTAGTCTCAGTAAAAATGCTGTAGGTCATTCGTTTTTATTTAGTTTAATTATTAACTTTTTAGGAATGAAAAGTAATGCTACTTATTACACTAATTTCCAGCTTTCTGTTAGAATTTTAAAATTAATTTTAGATACGTCTTGCAATAGACTACTCTGGTGTTCCCGTATTTTGCATATCCTGAAATCATTTAAAGAGTATGCAAATGCGTTATATAACACAAGTAACTACTCTAGAATTATACTTTTGAGCATAGTTTTATTTAAAACTTTTAAAAAAATAATTATTTCTCTGTTTTTAACTTATTGTAGCATATGGTTTAGTGTAGTCGATTACATAACAATACTTATATCAAATATTAGCCACTAAGCATTGATCACTGTCTAATTCGTTCATGAATTGTAGATATGGAGGTAAATTGATTCTTACTTAGAATAAGTATGGAGAATTTTTAAACATATATGTAATATTTTAGATGTTTATTTTATTAATGATGGATAAAGTTTCTATCTACACTATTTCTATCTTTTTCTTGAATATCTTCTTGATGTCATCAGAATGTCATCTGTGATTTGACACTAGAAAAATCTATACATTTTTAATATCTACCAATGCTATTTTTTTTTTTTCTGGAAAACCGCAGCACTAAATATTATAAATATAGACTATGTAGAAATGGACCAACGAAAGAAAACTCGGACTAAAAATAGTTAGATTGTTGAAATTAAAAAAAAAAAAATTGGAAAATTTTACGAATCAAATGATAATTTGAATCACTAATAAAATATTAGTGAACTGATTTATGTCTATGTAAGAATGAAATAATTCACATTTTAGCAAACATTAAACAGTAGCCAATTTTCTGTCTGTTTTATTTTCTAACATAAACCAATTAATGTTGATATTCTTAATATAATATCGCTGTTTTAAAATCGATTCATGATTTACTAGTATACTCACATGAATGTGTGTCTTTCTGAGCACATATATATATATATATATATATATATATAGTGGAAGGAATATATATATATTCGACTGAAGCTACAGCTGAGTGTATAAGGTTACAAGGACCACACCAGATGACTCAAATAACGGAAGGAAAACAAGAATAGATAACAATAGCTGTTACATTTTCAACAACCCGTGACCGGAATGCCCAACAAAGGTAGTAGATAACGACTAGTTCCTCATCCGTTACTGGGTAACATGTTAATAGTGACCCAGTAAACAGCTCGTTACTGTGGGCTGACTAGTTCAAGGACCACAGCCTCCTTGAGCTGATATATCTGGCGATGGATAGCTACTGTTAATAATATAGAAGTTTGTTAGTATATAAATGTCACCGCTGCCATCTGAATATAAATAGCGCGTTCTAACGACACGTCGGAAATTCTAGAGCTGTCGGACATTGTCTGGAATGGAACTGAGATATGAGAATTGAAATCATATAAGTGGACCAGCTAATTGAAATTCTTCAGTTGATCTGAGGACATTTATTTCTTTTTTTTTATTAAAGAAAAAACAACATAAATTAGTATTTAAATATATACCTATAAAAAGGTCATCATAAAAATATCACATTATTATGCATTATTAATATAAAATCCATCATCGTGAGGAAATGAAGACTAGCTTTCAGTCTATCAATCTCATGGAATGGGTCTGTTAGTTCGCAACAGTAACATTACAGAGGCAGAGATCGATTCGGAATAGAATCGAAAAATTGTTTTGGAACCATCAGTGGTTTGAAAGCAAACGACGGGCCAAGCAATGACTGAGCATTCTTGAGTGACGCAGCGATATAACACAATGGATTAGCGGTACAGCTCTCGAAACCTTTAATAGAATTTATTGCCTAAACAAAAACAGCGCTTCCAGTCTCTTCTTGACGGCTGTCTTTTGCCAATGGAGTTCCGGGATATCGAGGAGGCTCTACATCCTCGTAATCGTGAAGTTGGTGCAAAAAAAAAAAAAAAAAAACGAATGGACGGAATCACCGCGTTCATTCCCCAAAAGAAATCCCTCTAAAACAACGGAAGATTTAACAATCAGATAAGATGTCGAAATTTAAGTTGATCATATTTGATTAAAAAGAATTTAGGTTGACACAACAAAAATTAAATTAAAAAACGTGAAGAAGTGCATACTACTGAACATATGTTCATCAACTTGTGTTTAAGGGTGGGAAAAACTTCTTCTTGATCTTCCTCACAATGTCATTTCTAGCGTCGAGGAGCCTCTATCCAGCGCAGCCACTCTTCTTAACCGCTTCATTTGCCTCTTCTACCGCCGATCCTCTGCATGAACTCCTGATATGGAACTCTGGGACGTCCTCGTGGTTTCTTCCGTGTGGGTAGAGCCTCTAATATCTTTATAGGATTCATGTCTTCGTTCATACTGCATACATGCCCAACTGCCTTAATTGCCTGTTCTCCAAGGTGGTGTTGAGTTCAGACACTTCCAGCTGTTCTCTGATAGTTTCATTTCTAATGCGATCCTTCATAGTTTTGCCTATCGATCTACATAGAAACCGCATTCCCGCTGGTGTTATACCACTATAATGTTTGTCCAACATAGAGTCTATATGATAGTGGAAAAAACATGTTGTAATAACGTTCATAATTTACTTAGGTATAATAACATTAGATCCAATAATACATTAGGTAATCGAACATTAATCAGCCCCATTCGATCATAAAATAACTTCAATTCAAATTAGGATCTTTTTTAATTATAAGATAGTAAATGAAAATATCATACCTCATGTTTTTCTACTTCCTTTAATTCATAGTGATTTTTTCAATTTTTTTTTTTATTTCATGAGACAATAGATCGAATTATTACCTACGGAAATTTTATGTATTTCATTCATTTAATTGGGTATGTATTTTAAAGCAGAATTTGCATCTGGTTGATACGTTTGACATCTCTTAATAATATGTTATTGCCTTTCAGGTACTCTACGTAGAGGTTAAATTTCAAATAAAGAACGAAATCTTGGATATTAAACGGGAAAAACTAGGAAAATCAAACGATTTGCTTTTATTAAAAATTATATTGCTATTATAATATTTTGATAAAAATCCTTCAAAGTTTCATTTTCCTGATCACGATAATAAATCCTCCTGAACATTATTGAAGGCATTGTCTGAATGAAAAAAAAAAATACTTGAGTTCCTTTTAGTTAATTAACAGAATTGATTTTAGGAATTCCAGGCTTCAGTTTCCATTTAAGGAGAAACTATTTTGCTAATTAGGAATAGCGTGAGGTTGGAATAATTAATTCCTAAAACTGTGGCAAAAATTTACTATGGTATAAATCTTGGTCATCTCAAGGATTTTTTTGCTTTTAAGATATAACTGATTTTTGTTGCGAATTTTATTTTTTAATTTTATTTTAAATTAACAGTTCGATCCTGAAAATATAAGCGACATATATTTTCGGTTTATTTTGTTTTTTTACCGGTCCTTCTTTTCTACTTCCTTTTCTTGTTCTACTTATTATTCTTGCTAAGGTGAAGCCATACTATAGAATATTGCTATTGAATATTTTTTTCTTGTATGAACTGTTTACGATATACGAGTATATTTGACATTTATTTAATTCATTAGATATATAAAATAATGGCAAAAGTTGTTATACTTTCATTACACCGGTCATAAATAAGATAATTTTTTTAAAGCAATATATTATAGCAGATACTTTCAATTTATTTCAACATTTTCAAAATTTGGATGAAATGTTTCGAATAGAAGGAATGAAATAAAAAAGAAATGATATAGATTTGAACTACCCATACAATTATAAATGGTTGCTTTATCTAAAAAATACTACCAAACACAACAAATTTGAAAATAAGTCCAATTGCAAGAAAAATTAATATTTTATTGAAAACCCTGTTTTTTTCAAAATAAGAATAAAGGTCTATTATTATTATTTTTTAAAATATTGTTTCCATTGCGTAAATCATGTTTCCATTATTCTCAGAAAGACAATAAAGAGTGATATCTAACAGGCTCTTTTATCAGACACACTTTCCAGATTGTATTTTAATATTTTCATTTATCAATTTTTTTTCATCTCATCATTATTATATAGTAAATAATTTTATGTATTTAAATTGATCGAATGAATATTACCCAGCTTAGAAAGAACGCAGTATCTTCCGACCCAAAAAAAGTCATTGTTAATAGAATTTATGATAAGCAACTCGTTTTATACAACTTAATATGCTGTATCAAAATTTAGAAAATGATTGCTTTCACTGTACTTTTAACTGATTTAATATAAATGAAAGTTTTTTTAATTATAGCTATGAGTAAATTTTAAAACAGTTTAAAGAGGCTGCATTATAACAAAGTCAAGAGCAGATTGCTGAAGGCAAATTCCATGTGTTGTGATTTAATAATTTTATATTTTTAATCTAATTTAAATCAAAATATGCCTCAGAAATTATTAACATGAAATATTCCGATTCATAATAATATACCACTGAGCCTCTAAGAGCTGAGCAACAGTTCAAGAGTGGAATACTTAGTGTAATTATTAGAGAAGAAAGAAGTGGTGGATCTATTGGACCATATTAGAGCCATTTCTAAATTGGCTTCTACTAATGGAGTTTCATATAAGGGCAGTGGTTTTGGTTTATTGTTTCTTTTTTTTTTTTTTTTTTTTTCATCCAGAGCCAGGTTGATGTCTTCACAAGTACCTTCTACCACCTGAGACCACTCAAGAGGAACGGCGAACCCTCCCACAAGAGGTAATTGTGCTGGAGTACCCGGGGTCATTATTTTTGGGCTGAGGGTCCAGAGGCGGTTATATAGGCCGTTTATAAAACTCAAGCAATATTATAGAATTATTGCTATTGAATAAATTTTCCTTAGATGAACTGTTCACGTTATACGAGTATATTTGACCTTTGTTTAATTCACTAGGTATATGAATTAATGGAAAAAGGTATTTTATATTTAAGACCCCAAGAAGCAATTTTAAGCGTTTTTGCCTGCCTACTTGAATTCATTCGACACGTAAAATCATACATGATACCATTATTTTGATTATAATGAAATTTTCAGAGATTTTTTAAATTGGCAGCTATCAAATTAAAATAAAATGAACAAAGGTTTTTTTTAACGCACCTATGTACCTTATTTCCATTAATGTTGGAGAAAATTTGGGAGATATGAATTAGGACTATCGGGACAATGATCAATTATATTTGTATTTATTAAATTATTTCAAACTGTTGGTTATATATCGGTTATAATTTAAATATATATTATATATTGGTTGTATTCGTCGTACACAAATGAATTTTCCTTTGATAATTTATGTATCAAAGACGGTTCCGTAGATTTCATTCTTAACAACAAATCATTGACATTAAAATATAGCCGGTGAAGCTGTCTTTACCGGTCCTACACGCTTGGCATTTTTTTTTTTTTTTTTTTTTGCTTTAATTTAAATTAATAAACCTGATAGATTTAAAATTAATTAATGATTAAAAAAAAATCAGCAATATTTATTGTCAGCTAGAAGAGAATGTAATAAAAATATCTTCTAATGAATCAAAAAGTTGGCAAAAAAAACTTCCAATTGAAGAAAGCAAATATTGTATTTGTCACATTTTCTTTTTGTTGACGTTTCGGGAAATCTTTCCCATCTTCAAAACTTTTTCTTGCATTTACTAGTAGTCAATAGCTATGCTACGTTTGCTCCTTTGTCTTAATTTTTATAAAAGTTTTATTCAGAGCAACCGCATTACTAGACTAACATTTGGCTAAGTAATTAGTTTTCCTTGACAATACACAGATTTCACAGACAGACACCGTTCACTACCTTGGTCTGACATTTAACAAAAAAATGACGTGGGGCCCACATATAATCAAGAAACGAAAAACGCTAAATCAAAGGTTAAGAATTCTGAGTTCACTTCTTTCGAAAAATTCAAAACTAAAACTTAGACAGAAATTGAACACATACAATTACTTACTAAAACCTATTTGGACTTACGCATCACAGATATTTGGAACTGCTAAAAAGACTCACTTAAACAAACTTCAAATCTTTCAAGCAAAAACAATTCAGAACAATTACAAAAGCACCTTGGTACGTTAGCAACATAACCTTACATACTGACCTCCATATGCCGACTGTTAACGAACATACGAACTCATTACAAACGATTCCATGACAACTTACAAGGACATCCTAATACACTTATAAATGACATGGCCACTACGAATATACCAGGTAACGTCTGTAGGAGATATGACAGAAGAGGAGCTGGATGAGGGACCTCCTCGCCTAATGTAGATATCACGCCGAGTGAGGTGCCGCTGGGCACTGATCCTCGTAATGCCTTTCATGACATTATTTTTTTCCAATCGACCTCACATTCACTGGTTGTCATTACCACTATGACAGGTGTGAATAAAAAAATTAAACCAAAAAAAAAAAATTTGCTTGCATCAATTGAAAGTTTTTATTGCCAACATTTAAATCAATACACCAAAACTTCCGAACTAAAGAAGAAAACAAATTCTAATTAATCAGTAAGATTCATAACAATTGAAAACTTTTTTTTTTCATTCCCTTTTTTCTATTTCGAAATGATAGCGAAAAGTTATAATTAGAGTTAGAATTAGAAAAATTTATTTTCTTCAGCCAATTTAGAACTCCTTAAACACTTGGCATTGATTGAGTCAAATTAAATAATTTGCCAGTGTTTCAACTGCCTCCCGCAGTGCCACATCCTACGCCCTGAAGACGACCTGCAAAGTGGGTCGAAACGTCGGCAAAAATTAAAATAATTTATATATTTTATTTTTTTTTATTTATTTGACCGCACCCTCGACTAACTCCTTCTCATAAATAATTTACTGTTTTATTTGATATTTTTAGAGACACAGACACTATGAAAGGAGACACAAATGGAGATAATAATAAAAAGATTATTTAAGTAAGAACTAAAACGCTAATGATGGATGAGGTACTCACCTTGCTGGAAGTAGTTGGCCTTCCTGACGTAGACGCAGACGAGGGCCATGAGCTGGAGCTGGGAGAGCCTCTGCCTGGTCGAGGGGGGCAGCGGGAGCAGGTCCCGCAAGTTGGCGATCTCGGCGTTGATGAGGTCCCGGCGGAGCTTGCTCGCCCCCTTCGTCGACTTCGCCGCGTCGAACCTGAGGGCACAAGGTAGCAGTGGAAGGTGAGGGTGGAACCATAATGTGGGTACAGTTCAACAGTTTATAATGGATTAGTACATACCCTAGGTGGGAACCGTTATATTATTAGAAGTCGCAGTAAGGTTAGGCAGTGTTAATAGAGCAAGCAACAATTCTTTATAATTTACCGCTGCTATTTTTATTTATCACTAAATACATGGAAATAGAAATAGAAATAGAAAATAAACTTTATTCTGGGACGATGTCCCCTTAGAATAACAATAATGTGCAGTTACAAAAGAAACAAAATACACATCTGGCCAAAAACTAACTCAACAACAACTTAAATAATAGTAAAATAAAATAAAATCTTCTCAACTATATTTATAATTTTACGGGAAAAAGGAAAAAAAAAAAAAGAATTACATGTATAGAAAAAAAAATCAATAGAAAGATATATATGTATACAAACTGAGGAATGTAAGAAAAGAAATAGGTCTAAAATATACACAATCTTGTAGATAGAAAAAGAAAAATGGATAAAAACAACAAACAATCTCTTATTTTTTTATGCAGCACCTCACAGTGCCATACCAAAAATGATACTGAATCTTTCCAGTTCACCAATAATAAACAAAAAATAAAATAAAATTGTGGTGTATGAGAAAAAAAAATTATCCTTGTTGCATGATACATAATTAACCAGCATCTGATTAGGTTGTGAAGAGGAATTGGAATAAGAGGGTTTCGAATGTGGATAAGGATGGTGCATGGCGGATTTTAAGTGGGATGGAATTTCAAAAGGTGGAGGAGCGGACAATAAAGAAATGTTGTATTGAAGCAGATCAATGGAAAGGGGTGTAAAGGTCAGAAGGCCGAGGTCTTGTGGAGAGGGAGTAGACAGATGATTTAAATTGGAGGAGATTGTATACATAGGATGGGCGATGGTTGTTGATTATTTGGTAAAGGAATGTGCCAAGGAAGTATTGTCTTCTGAAGGAGGAGAAGAACCGCCCTAACCGGACATAGTAGTGGGAAACACGGGAACGTCTCGGGGTCCCTTCGATAAATCTTACTAAGCTATTCATAATTCTTTTAAGTCTGTAACCGAGTTCCACCGAGAGTCCGCCGTACACCACACAGCCGTAGTCAAGGTGAGGGAAAATGAGGGAGGATAATAGGAGTCTACGTGTGGGTTAGGAAGGAGATGGCGGAAGCGATGGAATAGTTTAATATTTTTATACATTAATTTACACCTGTCAACTGTGGTATGTCAATAATCAGCAAATGAGCTGATAGTGTAGGAAATAATGACATGTCAGACATGGTGAAGGACTCACTAACACTTCTTCCTTGGCTTGATTCATTTACTTAGACAACCTAGGGCGATCTCTCATCCATCACAATTTCAGTACACTTCTCATCTTCAGAGAAATGTCAGCAGTAATTTTCTTTCATTCACGTACCAAGGTGCTTTTGATATGAATCATAATAATTTTGATTCGAAGATTCGAAGTTTTTATAGGTGGGTCATCAGGGGTGAATTTTATGGGTAGGGGAAGTTTTTGTGACACCGTTTATGTGTTACGAGTATACCCATATGTTTTTTTTTTCTTTTTACAAGGCTGTAGCTAGACACCATTTTTAGCCGACATTGGCTTACGATAGTTGGTATAGAAGCTTGAGACGGCAGCAGGTCATCTTTCGGTGAAATGGTCTTAAATACTTTTTATTTTAGTAATCTTAATGATACATATAGGATGGGTTACGTTAAAGGAAATCAACATAGATAATAATATGTTTAAAATTTATAATAGTGATTGTTGTAGAACAAAATACCGTTAAGATTCCCAAATATTATTTTTGGTAAACATTTAAAGGTTTTTGTTGTTAATAACGGCAATAGGCAACAGTCTCTCCAACAGCATCATATTTCGTATGCCATGGAATTAGATGAGTCATAATTCTATCAAACTCAATTGGTACTTGCTGTTGAAAATTCTCCTGTGTTGGTCAGCCTATCCGATATAACCATAAATCTTCCGTACTAATTTATCCGCGAGATCAGATACAATTCCTCGCAGTTGTCGAGATAAAGAACGGAAAACCTTTCACCATATGGATCCAGGTATAGGGCCGCATTCCGTTATGCCGTACTTATTGCCTTACTAAATAGCCGTGCCCCGTATTACCCTATCGAACTAATAATCTAATTAACTATGCATGTTTCCATGCGATGCCATATACCACCGAAACAAAAAATAGAATAAAACAAAAAACAAGCATATAATTCTCATTGTCCCGGGTCACGAATTAGAATAATTAGCAGAGAACTATAGCGAAGGAGACAGTCTTATCCAATATCTTATCTCGTCCACAATACATTACCTCACCGAGTTAATGAGATATGTACTCGCGCATGATTCATGGCCAACAATAGCAAGGAGCTCTAATTGTATTAGTGAGGAATCAATAAGGGCCGTGTGATTTAGGGACCACAATAAAGGGTTTTAGTGGCACAGAAAGGTCCGCTTCACAACTGTTTATGGCGCGAGGAGCAGTTGGCAAACCGTCTGAAATACGACCCTCGGCAAGCAATATTAACTATTAATGACTGTTGCGCTTTCGCATTAGTAGTTGACGTTTCATATCCCACAGTCATGGAGATTTACGGCCGCTAAGAACTTTTTTTTGGTAGAGGCGATCTTGTGGAGTACGCAACGTCAACACGTGTACTTCCATAAAAACGTCTGATTTTACAGCAACAAAAAATTAATCCTATGGCACCAGCGATGAGAGAAGAAACTAGTTTGATCGAGTGAAACATAAAACCGTTTTAAAGTTTTTCCTAAATCAAAAAAATTAAAAACCCGTTTAAAATATATCTCTCGAAAATTTTGATGGCATAACTTGCGTTGTTAAATACATGGCTACCTGATCAATTTTTTACTAATTTCTAGCTTTCCGCCAACATTAGACAAAATATAACAAGGAGTATTTGAAACATAACTGTGTCTAAGAGAATAAATTTACACGGGGGTAAGCGAAAGTAGTGAATAGATTTTCATGACATGAGACATAGGGATTGTAGGAGGCCTGGGTAGCCGAGCGAGCTAAGGCGTAAGCTGAGCACTGCAGTGCCTAGCAACCTGATATAAGATGATTGGATACAAATAATTACGAATTCGCGTCCCGATGACGAGGGAAGAGAGAGGGGGGTTTAACTCTGGCATTAATCCCCCACCCTCAACTCCTGGCACGGAAAAAACACGTATAGCTTAAAAAACTAGAAAGGATAGGAAGAAACAAAAATGTGGTGTGTTCAATCACACGACTTTCCTACCTATTTCAAAAAGTTTTTATATCTTTACATATGTTCATGAAGAAACAAAAAAGAATTGAACTAGATACAGTTTCTTGAAAATTGATCAAACATAAGATTTGAGTACGATTTATTTGATAAACTAAACCAATGTAAACCGGCTTAAGATTAGTGTAAAAATTTCAATTTTTATATGGCTTTGTAGGGAACTTCATTACATTTCAAACGACAGGTTGAATGGCCTGCTCTTAAACGTATAGATCAGTCGAAAACCGCATGTCGGAAATTTGACCCGATTGCAATACTTTCCTTACCTAGTATAGGTAGAAAAGTAATAAGTTTAAAAAATGCGTAAAAAATAGAATAAGCTGTATCATCGCTAATATTGGTTCGATTACGATGATTGTTTTTTTGTTTTGTTAGTAATTTAATTACCTTTCAAAAGTTTTATTATAAATTTTACCGTATAATATATACTTAAGGAGTTAGGCCCTATAACATTTTTCTTTTCTTTATAACTTTTCCTGAATTTTTTGGGGAATTTAGTCTATATACGAATATTGAATAAACAATGATGAGAACATTATAGGAAAGTTTCATGAAAATAGTTAAAGCCGTTTTTGCGCTACAGTCTATAGAAAAACATGTTTTTTATTTATTACGCGCAATCCATTGCGCATAGAGCACCGAATTTCTGTCACAGCCATCAGTAGTCAAAACCCTACAAAATAAAAAAAGAAGCAACAAAATCGGTTCAGTAGTTCCCGAGAAAATCTTGGCACAGACAGACAGACCAATGGCTAAAAATGTGTTTTTCGGACTCAGGAGGCTCTGAAACGTATAGATCCGTCGAAAACCGCATGTCGGAAATTTGACCCGATTACAATACTTTCCTTACCTAGTATAGGTAGGAAAGTAAAAATATGGTGATTTGTCGCATGGATTTGACTAAAAGCAAACAGACAGTAAGGGAGACAAATTTCTTCCTTGGTATCTAAAAAGTAAAACGCGAATGGAAATTTTTGACCTCCCGCTCGAATACAACACTTAATTGTATTAAGTAAGAATTTCTGTGAGATATTTTAAGTGTTACGCATATCCAAAGTTCATTAAAAAATGAGATAGGCTACCTTGCTCCTGCAAAAACTTAATGATCATCTTTCATACTCTCTTATTTTGTGATTTCGTAATAATTATTTCAAACCAAACACTCTTTACGTGAGACAATGAATAATCCATTACTCTCCTGAGAGATCTCAGAGCAGACATGCGCGGCCAAGTGCAGCCGTCAGTGGAGCTAGGGAGAGGAATGCAGAACGACAGCTCGGTGCAACCAGTCAAAGGCTGGGGATCTGCGAGTCCCAGGACCGATTACCGATGCCGACATTAATTACCTACACTCGAGTCCAAGGACTTACGAAATTACAGTGAAATGTAGACGTCCCTTAACGACGGCCCGAGGGCGATTTATATCGATTGTCGGATTCGATATTTATCGATCTAGGAGGAAAGGTATTATAGAGATTAACTGCGCGTTCATCCTAACTTAGCACAGCAAATCTTGGATGGATCTAGGAAGCAATTATGGTCTAATATTTTGCCTATCTAGGAAGCATTACACTTGAGATTGCTTACACCTGAGGTTCCGATCTCCATAGCATTGTTCTGAGTAACTTCATTTCCAATCTATATATATATATATACAAATTAATTTTATCATACATCTTTGTTAGAGTAATTTTATATCTGTCGCATTCTCGAAAATCAGCCTAAATAAAATGTTAGTTCATGTAAAGTATAAGCTTACTCGACTACATTGAGTTTACTTTTAATATTAAAAAAAAACAATTAATCAAGAAATTTTAATATAAATATATTATAATTAATATTTTAATTTTAAGAAGTTATAATTTCGATGTTTTTTCACATAGTTACATTCTTTTCTTTTTTTTCATTCTTTTACTATCTCTCATGGTATTGACAATCAGCAGATGTGGTGTAATGATGAGGATATAAAGGTCCCTGGTTCGATCCCGGGTTTCGGCACCAGTTATGGGTAGTGTATTAAGAGAGATTAAATAAATGTTAACAATGAGCTTTTATCACTTTATTGAAGGTTAAGCTTATCCAAATATTGAATATCATAATAATCGATCACATGTCAATATATCTTAAAACATACAAACATGTCTTTTCAATAAATTATTTTCTCATAAATAAGAATCAATAACATTTTAGCGAATTAAATTCCCCATTGTTTTAAAATCAGTTAGATACAAAAGCTCAAAAAATGCAAACAAATAAATAAATTGTTCCTCAAGTGATCAAAACAGATAGTAGTAATTTAGAAGTTTTACAAAACTGATTTTATCCTTCAGGTACCGTCCAAGCTTAAATGAACTATTTAAAAAAGAAAAATATGAAGTTGAGTAGTTATTAAAATGTTTAAGTAAGTGAATAAAATAAATTTGCCAATAAGACTGCCAAAGGCTCGAGACTTTTTTATCAATCATTTCTAATCATTTTTGAAATTAAGTCTCAGCAACTAAGAATTTATTAAATAAGTTAAAAATGATATATAAAAAAATTCATTTTGCTCATGTCTTTCTGAATCCCGTGGCCACTTCAGATTTAAATTCCTAAATAATCAAAGGATGCCAAACACTTATAAAAACGAGAGTTTTTATAGATATTTAATAATAAATAAAATATTAAATAATCTGGGATTGTGAGATAAACATTATTAAATATATTATTAAATACTAAAGTTTGAATTTGACATAATTACAAGCTATCACTGAGTTTATAGGTTCTTAACATAGTCCAGTACTTTCATATATGAATTTATAAATGATGTATTGCTCCAGAGATGTAAGCTGGAAATAAATTATGAAACTAGGCTATCTTTAAATATCTAATACAGATCCAACTACTCTCTAAGCGCATGGAACAGTTAAGATAGAAAGTTGTAATTTTTTTTTTTGTAAGATGAAAAAATATATTAAGTATTTACCAATTTTATTTTTAAAAAAATAATGCTCTAATAAATATTTTTTAAATTTCTATGTTGTAATTTTGTATGATGGCATAAGACTATATTTAAGAATATTTATAAATTCATACATCTGAAAAACTGAAAATTTAAATATCCTGTACATAACAATACATTGATTACAGATGAAACTAAAATTCCATGCTGCATAAACCCCCCTGAAGAAGACCTGCAAAGATGGGTCGAAACGTTCGATTTAAATAAAATAGTGTAGGAGCAGGACAAACCATATGATTTAATTTCATTTGAAAAACAATCGATATCATATGTAAATAATATAATGTGTTCAGATGTTTTTATGGTTATAAAAAATAATGTTTTGTGATTATAAATAAATTGTGTTGAAGCAAAATCTATAACTTTCTTTAAGATATTTATTAAAGTTAAATAATCTTAACTTAAGTCATAATACAAATAAAACGACCAGTAATATTGGTGACCCCGACGTGATTAACTTTAATAAATATCTTAAAGAAAGTTACAGATTTTGCTTCAACACAATTTATTTATAACCACAAAACATTATTTTTTATAACCATAAAAACATCTGAACACATTATATTATTTACATATGATATCGTTTGTTTTTCAAATCAAATTTAATCATATGGTTTGTTCTGCTCCTACAATAGTTTTTCCACTATTTTAGTCTCCTTATGACCGCCACCCCGGACCCTCGCCTTCCTCTAAAATATGCAACGATCAACTATTAAGTATTCAATTTAGATATTTAATTAGGAATATTCATATTTTATTTTATTTTAAATATTTACGTTATAATTTGATATGAAGTAATAAGAGAATGGACACTATTTTTTTTTAACAACACTTAAAAAGCTGATTTGGTCTAAATCTAGGTCGCAACTTATTATCATATGATACTTATCTATTAGAGTCTCTGATATTCCTATGAGACCAAATGTTAGGAAGAAGGGGGTTCATTAGCACCAGAATACAAATCGACAATTCTTAACATAAACTCATATTAAATTTTTTAAAGAATATATCTTCTCAGGGTCAACTTTTTTTAATATAATAAAAAATGTTTAAAAATATATTTTTTATTCGATAATTCAGAATATGGATGTTTTTTTGCAATTTCGATTGGTTTTTATTACTTTCCTATGTATACTAGGTAAGGAAAGTATTGCAATCGGGTCAAATTTCCAACATACGGTTTTCGACGGATCTATACGTTTTAGAGCCCCCTGAGAGCCTGTCGTTTGAAAGGTAATGAAATTCCCTGCAAAACCATATGAAAATCGTTCATTTTTGACAACTATTAAAGAAGTTACAGCTATTCAATTTCCATTGTAACATTATGGTTTCATATCCTGGTGTCAGAAGGAGGTGAACGAGAGAATAAAGATGACTAAGTGAAATTAAGTAAATCTGTTGCCCGCATCACACAATCTATTTCCTCTACTTTTAACAGAAATTATTGTTTGACAATACTAAGCTATGGCAAAAAGTTTTTGATCATCAATATTAGTGAGTATTGAAATTTTCACACTGTTCTACCTTAAGCCGGTGTCATTGCTTTAGTTTATCAAATAAATCGTACTTAAATCTTTTGTTCGATCAATTTCAGGAAAAGTATCTAGTTCAATATTGTTTTGTTTCTTCATGAATATATATAAAGATATAAAAACTTTTCTGAAATAGATAGGAAAGTCGTGTGAGTGGACACACCAGATTTTTTTATTTGACATGTGTACAACTCATTGTTTAATTGAATATTTCTATTAGATTATAAATAAAGCTCGTATGATATTTCACAAATTGGAAATACATAGCTTTGAGTAACACAAACAATTCTAAAAAGCCTGAATGTTCCATTACGGTATCAGGTAACTATAAAAGAGTATCTCGTATTTCGCTTGTTTTTTTTTTTTTTCTTCTTTTAGCCCGCCGCCCGAATCCTTCATGAAGCTCTTTAATTGGGAATGGGCAGTTTTGGCCGATCTTAAAGAGAGGCTTTCCCACCTCCGAAGAGGACGGACGGACATTCTTCCGCGCCAGCTAACGAAGGGAACATATAACTCCGGGCCCGGGAGACAGAACCATTCGGATGTAAAGCAGCCGGCCTCTTCCCAACCTTAATTAGTCATTACTAGGAAATTATTCAGATATTTGGAAGTGTCTCCGCCCAGCTCTTTTTCTTTTTCTCCCTCTTTTTTTTTCTTTTTATTTTATCTCCTCCCGCCTTTTTGTCGGTTCGGTAACTCGATGTATGGGAATCGATTCGACTGTCGGATATTGATTCCGGCGGACCACTTACCCTTTCGAATTTGAATAAATGGCCTTCCACACAGCTCGTTACTGACACCTTGTCTTATTAATTTCCTCTTTCGGCCTTTTTTAACTTTCCATCTTTTTCTGTTGTAACACCTTCCCGTTTATGGCTCACTGAATCCTGACGTAAAAGGGTTTCTCAAATTTTATAATTTCATGGGTAATAATCGAACGTTCGTGAACATGGTTTACAAAACACTTCCATCATCATTAACTGATTATTGAATTTTTGAAATAAAAAGTATCCTCCTCCATTTGGGAAAAAAAACACATTTGTCTTTTATGTATTAAAGCAATTGATATAAGGTAGTTACACACAGTATTGAATATTGAATAATAACTTTAAATTATTATTTATTCTCATACCAGACTGAAACGACAAGAAACCGGTCGACGTTTCCGATTACTTTAACACTTACTAGACAAACGCTCTAAACTTCCAATTAATTACAAAAGACTAAAATACATGACTATAATAAGGCCCATTTGGACTTACGGAGTTGAGCTATGAAGCTCCACTAAACCATCGAATTCCTCTTGTACCCAATACTTACAATCCAAAATCCCCTGTAAAATCCTCAATACTCCCTACTTTGTTACAAATAAAACAATCCATAATGACCTTAATGTTTCTTTTGTTTCAGATCTGGCCCAATCGAGATACCTATCCTTCCATAATAAACTTCAGAATCATCCAACCCTCTCGTTTCTAAAGTTGCTGCCTCTTCAATTCCTGAAAACCCTCCGAGGCGTCTTAAAAGAAGATGGCCCCCCTCCCCCCCCCGTGTTCTCCTAATGTAGACATATCATTAGAGTGCTACCATTGGATAGTTACCCAGCAAGTGTTTTCATGTCATATGTTCAAATTTACTAGATGTGTTTATATAATATAGTTGTGAATATCATTAAGAAATAATTTAAAAAAATAAAAAATTGTTATTTTTATGAGCAATCAATAAATACATAACGCACAGATTCCTGCATTTTAGATAACATTTTCTTGATTCTGTAATTTTACTTTTGGTATATTAATATCAATAATGAACCTTTTAAGATAAATAAAACAATCCAAAAATCAAACAAATGAAAATCCGTTGATGCATCGTTCGCGACGTTTCTCCATGATTGCTGGGCATATTTTTAGGTACTGAAGTCCACGGATCGTCAAAAATAATTCATACAAAGAGTCTTGAAATGATTATACCAAATAAAAAAATAATATTACTACAAAATATTTTTAATTGTTTGATGGTGTTGTTTGTTTGAAAATAATGGCATAAATAAATTATTTATTGTTTTTCATAACTTATCATAATTGTACTAATGCAATTTATCAAATTTGGACATTCATTTGTATATCATAAAATAAATAATTCATATACTTTGATGTACCGAGTCTTATGAGTGTGAAAAAAAAATAATGAATTTATGTTAACCATAGTAAGCACAAAAATAAGAAAAAACATTCAAGATATAAAATAATCGATACAAATATTTATTCATTTCAAATGTCAGTGAAGGGACTAGAAGAGAACCGCTGTGACATCCTCGAGTCCTTCTTTGCCCTTCACAAGATGAAAAATTATCTGATTCGGAACTCTAGGCTTATTACAAATAGGTGGGATATTAAAATAATTTGTTTTACAATTTTATTATTTTTTATTTAAATAATCAAAAAATTAAAATCCTGTGCTAAAATAAATTTCGATATACACCATAAAAAAATAGTGAGGTTTCTAATGAAGATGAAAATTAAACATAGTAATAAAAAAATTGGAATGCAGATTTTGTTTTAGTTTTTTAAGATTTTATTTAGTTATGAATACATTTGTTATGTTTAAAGGTTTGATCCTAATTCTTGTCATCTTATATTGTATAATTCTAAATAACTTTCAGTAATTAATTTAAGTAACTAAATTTCTATGACAAAAGACTATACGAATGAATAATTGTTTAAATTAATCAATAATGTTGTTATCAATGAAAAAAATAATTTCACTATCAATCCGCTTAAATCCTATTAAAATTATAGTTTTTAAATCAAGGTAAAATAAAATAAGATATACTAAATCATAAAGTCAGATGTTATACTTCAATACATGAGAGAGAATATATTGTTTCCATTATTGCCGTATTTTAAAAGGAACATGGAATAACACAAGACCATATTCGTCCTATTTCTCCGTTTCACAATAGCTTACAACACAGTGTTGAAATCGAACGATACACGATGCTTGCGACAAGCACAGCTAGGCACATCGGTTGCTCCTTGTTCATGCACCCATCATTTATACAAACCTAAAACTCAAAAACATAGAGGGGTCTCGATAATACATACTGGATAGTACTTGGTTACCGTCAGACTATCGAAAAACCCCGATTACCGAAATAATTTCAGGAAAGGAAATGAACTTGTGAATAAATCACATTAACTGCCATGTCAGTGCGAAAATACATAATTTTAAAACTCATTTAATGGAATTTATACCTTATTTGAAATAAATATTTACATTTGTATCTGAATGTGATTTCAGAGAGGGTGATTTCATCTTGAAGTTCCATGATTCCAATGATTTTCGGTCGATTTCTATCGTTGTTTTTCGGTCCAGTCTTATCTCAATTAGCCTGTTTAAATATTATTTCATCATTTCAGAGATATCCGCTATTCAAGTTTTAAATATTCCGCTTCGAGTGGCCGATTGACGGTTCTTAAAGAAACACCTATATTGTGTTTTAGTTTTGTCTTAATTGGCAGAAATACGTATTTCTGTCTGCTTATCTTAATACAAATGTAATTGTTCTCAAAAACTTTTTTGGACTGAAGTAAAAACGCAGGCAGGATATCAAGGGTATACTAAGTAAGATTCCCTTATCTTGGATGAACTTTCTGGAATCCGGCTTTTCTTCAAAGAAACGCATAATTAATAAACTCTACATTTATGAACATTTTATAAGAGTGCTTATTTATTTTTTTATTTCTCAAGGTAGTATCCTTGGTCCTATCCTTTACTCAGTTTATACAGCTGACATCCCAACCCATACTGACACTGTCATCACCAAATATGCTGATGACACATGTATCCTATCTGTTAATAATGATCCATCAACTTCATCCCAAACTCTCCATTCACATATCACAAGCCTTGAAGAATGGTGTAAAAACTGGAGAATTAAAATAAATACCAATAAATTACCTTTACCCTGCGTCGCAAACCCATGACTCTGTCCTACAGTATCCTTTAATAATTCCCCACTTATCTCAGTTGAACAAATCCGTTAGCTAGGACTCCACCTGGACAAACGACTAACATGGAATCCTCATACAAGACTGAAACGACAAGAAACCGCTCGACGTTTCCGACTACTCCAACACTTACTAGACAAACGCTCTAAGCTTTCAATCAATTACAAACGACTCATATATATGACAATAATAGGACCTATTTGGACTTACGGAATTGAGCTTTGTGGCTCCACTAAACCATCGAATTCATCTCGTATCCAATCCTTACAATCCAAAATCCTTCGTAAAATCCTCAACGCTCCTTACTTTGTCACAAATAAAATCATCCATAAAGACCTTAATGTTCCATATGTTTCCGATTTGGCCCAATCCAGATACCTATACTTCCATAACAAACTGCAGAACCATCCGAATCCACTCGTTTCAAACCTTGCTTCCTCCTCGATCCCTGATAACCCTCCGAGGCGTCTGAAAAGAAGATGGCCTCGTGATCTACTTATGTAAATATATTATCAGATTGCTACCAATGGGTAGTTTCTCAACAAGTTTTTTCATGTGATTGTATTATTACTGTTTGCACATTTACTTGTTGTATTTTTTTTTATAATACAGTTGTAAATATCAATGAATAAAAATATATTTTTATTTTTATAATATGAAAACGATTTTTATATAATAATAACAAAGCCTCTTTGCTGATAGGCGTGTTTCTATTAATAAATGTTGTCTGATATGTTTAGTTTTTTTAATTATGGAATGAAGCGTCTTGATTTAAAGTAATTTAAAATATATGCATTTTTTGTGATAGTCCTCTAAGGTAGTATGGACAACGTGCAACGGTAAGTAAAAAAAAAAATTGCATTATCATAGTTAAATTGCTACAAGTAATTTATATAAATATTGCCTAATCTATATGCATATCTAAATGTTTGTCAGGTAATAGTGTATACATACATACACAGGCACCTTACCTCTGCGGCGCGGAGTCTGCTATCCAAACCGAAAGCGGAACCGCTGAGGCGTAAAGGCAATTTATCAGAAGATTGAATCGTATAATTAGCCCTGGCCATTTGCTCTCTGAGCCAGTCAATAAAATATCTCCAAGAACAGCCGGGGCTCTGGGATAGATCAGAGGGGCCGATCTAGCGGAGTGCTGTGCGTAACGAGGCAATGTGCGAACAGTAACCATAATGCACCCACGCGGTATGGTACTTACTAATTGCGAAGACTTATGGGGTGGTTAGGGTAAAGAATGGCTGCGGAAAGGATCATCTCAGATCTCCCTATTCCAGTGAGTTTTCATATTGTAAGCACGATCCTCCAGATAGATGAATAAGCGTTGGTACAAAGGCTTATTCTTTTAACATATGACTCATAGCATCGTCTACGTAACATTCAAATTCCTGCTCCTTTGGCGGATTTCTTTCTTCATGGTGAAAAACACTTCACAGGAAAAACTTTCAAAATTAGCCTATTCTCTACTTCAATGCTGAGCATTTATACGAGCTTAAGATGGTCCACAGGACCTGTGAACACCAAGTAAATTGATGAATTTGTCATTAATTACATATTCTACTGAACCGTTTTTAGAAATATGATGACAACAACCATATTTAATAAAAGTATATGTAGTGTTAGCATAAAATGCCTGATGTATTGCCTCCAGTTGTATTTCACGGTCATCTTAACCTCCTCGCCTTCATATTATAAAATTTTGATTGACTAGTTTTAAGTTCTTTTTTTTTTGTTGGTATTTTTGCATCTTGCCTTCCTAATTTGATTCCAGATAGAGCTACGGTCATACGGTTACAGATAAGGAAATTTCTCTCGAATTTTTAAATATTTCTGCGGCCAACTTCTTTCTGCGGTGCAGTTCATATCTATGTATCGCAGTAATAAATAAGAACTGGATTTTTCAAATCTAATTAATTGTTTCTAGAGATTTTTCGGAATTTCAATACCTTTAGTAGAGAGAAAATAGCTCTGCTTGTGCTGGTGCCCTAATATATTTCTGACCGTTGGTTATCCATTGAGGTTATGAACAGGTCACAACTTAAGGGTTTTTAGTTAGTATTTCAAATCAGTCATACTTTCTCGTCCAGCTTCTTTTCATCTATCGTTGATTGATCTCAGGTACAAGTTTTATGACCTTGTCAACAATGAAGCCTTAATATTTTTCAAAAGATCACTCATGAGGCCAAAAACTAACTGGATAGATAGAACCATTTAAGATTCTGAAGAGATCAATGAAAATTGGAAATCAATAGCCTAAGAAGATAGGTGCAGAACGCAACGTATAGTTCAGGACGCAAAATGTATACACGGAGTATATAAGGTCAATAGAAAAAATAAATAAATAAGTCGTACCTAAATATAAAAACGCAGCAAATAATTGTACAATGGTTTATTATTTCTTTGTCTAAAGATATCCATTAGCATGACTAGCTAAGGCTAACTGGTAAGCCACTTTGGATGAATGCTTCATACAATAATCGATTGACATAAACCCGCTGACATCTATCGATTATTCTGTTTTCCTTTTTAGGCAATTTAATTATTTTTTAAATGTTTAAATACTCACCTGGGAGGTTCTGGGAGAGTAAACAATTTTTTTATCTTTCAATTTTTGGATGACATGTCTCTTGAAATGTAATATCTCAAATTTTGATGGGTTAGTGCTTACATTTTTTTTCCCCGGTCTGTTGAAAAGGTTTATTTTTGAAAATAATTAACGAAGTTTTTACTTTCCTACCTATACTAACTAGGTAAGGAAAATATTGCATTCGGGTCAAATTTCCGATATGCGGTTTTCGACGGATCCATGCGTTTCAGAGCCCCCCGAGTCCGAAAAACACATTTTTAGCCATTGGTCTGTCTGTCTGCGTCAAGGTCAGGAAGGAAATGAAATTCCCTACAAAGCCATATAAAAATCATTCATTTTAGACAACTATTAACGAAGTTACAGTTATTCAATTTCCAATGAAAGATTACGGGTTCATATCCTGGTGTCAGAAAGGGTGAATGAGAGAATAAAGATGACTAAATGAAAGTAAGAAAACCTGTAGCCTGCATCACACAATCTTCACTATTTCCTCTACTTTAATCAGAAATTATTGTTTGACAATACTAAACCATGGCAAAAAGTTTTTGACCAGCAATATTAGAGAGTATTGAAATTTTTACACTGATCTACCTTAAGCCGGTTTACATTGCTTTAGTTTATCAAATAAATCGTACTCAAATCTTTTGTTTGATCAATTTTCAGGAAAATAAATCTAGTTCAATTCCTTTTTGTTTCTTCATGAACTTGTGTAAAGATATAAAAACTTTTCTGAAATAGGTAGGAAAGTAGTGTGAGTGGAAACACCAGATATTTTTGTTTTTAAACATACCAGTTTTATTGAATTAAAACAAAAGAATATCGGGAATTTAAACTAAAAAATATTAAGGGAGCAAGAATTATTCTTCAAAATATTATAAGTAACGGCGAAAGTTTATTGGAAAATTCTAACCAACACATGGCTACAAAACATGTATCTGAGAGCAATCAACGATGGGTGAAAAGTAACAAGGGAGCATGGCTGATCTGAAATATTAACTAAAAACTCTAAGCTGTGTATTATTTTCTTCGTGACTGTCATACATGAATTTGGTTTTGTTTACAGACCTACTCATTCGCTGGTTGTCTCATTTTTGTAGACAGGTGTGAGTAAATCAGTAGAAAAAAAAAACGAACAGTGATACGCTTCATATAGAAATAGAAATAGAAATAGAAAAATCATCTTTATTCTGGGACTAGGTCCCTTTAAATAACAGTATTGTTCATATATATTAACTACAAATCTGGTCAAAAGACCTATTACAATGAATAATGACAAAATACATGTAATACATTAAGTATTAATTAAGCTCTTAGGATAAATTAACGAGGACAGTTTGGTAATAGGGGTTCAGTACTACAATATTGGAGCTAAAATAATTGCATAATAATCACTGAATGAAATTATAAAGGAAAGTAAAATCTATTTTATAGGTAAAGCATTGTAGTGATGGAATATAAAAATTTAAAAAAATAATAATAACTGTTAATATGTAGGGAAAGAAATTGTAAAAACTAAAACAAAAAAATATATAAAAAAACAAATAATGATATACATATGTTCCCTGAGATATTTAAGTGATTATGCGTAAAGATTAGGAGAAGAGAAAATAAAATAAAGTATATATATACACATAGCGAGAAGTATGTTGAAGATAATTAGAAATAAAATACATTTCACTGAAATACATTCCATGAATAACAAATTAGAACTTAAGGAAAACAAATTTTATCTACTCACAATGCTTAGTGAGTGGTGATGAAAATTCACGTTCAACACAGAATAAAACAATAAAAAATAAGAGAAAAAAATAATGTCTAAAGAAAATTAAATCCTTATAACATAGTATGTATTTAACCAGCGTCTGATTGCATTGTGAAGAGGAATTGGAATAAGAGGGTTTTAAAGGTGGATAAGGATGATGCATGGCGGATTTTTAGTGGGATGGAATTCCAGAATGCAGTGGAACGGACAACGAAGGAATGTTTAAATGATGCAGATCTGTGGAAAGGAGTGTAAAGGTCAGAAGGACGAGATCTTGTGGAGAGGGTGTGGATAGATGATTTGAATATACTATAACATTAATGAAAAGATACATTACGCTTCCTTCAGTTTCACAAATCAATATGAGGAATGATCAGGTAGATATTAAAATTAATTCTGTTTAATAGGAACTCATGATTCAAACCATCCTAGGCCACAACTACATGTGTTTTCGTTTCGACACTCAGCCTTTGTTGGAAATGCTAATTCACGGAACAGAAATGGATTAGACTCAGAGGGTAAGGTTCAGCAGAGTCACAGGCAATTAACAGCCTAACATATGCAAAGAGTCGGTCAGCCTCTTGTGCAACTGGCCTCTGATGGAGTGGTCTTCGTCTCTCCTCCCTGGCTACGTTCAATTAGATGCAATTTAAATTTCATTTATAACAATTTTATAAAGGTTTATTTTATATCTACATATACTATACCTCATAGAAATATAATAATAATAATAACCTCTTAAATTGGTAATTTGTTATGTAATATACTGAAAACAAACAAACAAGCGATTCTGGAGTTAAACATCAATTTTGTAGTAGCAAGGTAAGACTTTTCTATTTTCAATCCTCTTAAATACGGTATTTATTAATCTTAATGGCCGATGGCTTGCAGACTTCATGAGAAAATTATGCAATCAGGCAATTAAAGTAATTTATACCAGGCAAATAGAATATTCTTGTATTCCTTGAACAATGGTAAATATAAATGTGAGCGACCAGTTGGAGTAGCGTAAAGATCTCATGACATCATGGCAGATCTTGCAGATAGCGCTCTTCCCGAAGCTAATGCACGATAGCCTGCTATTGGTTGTAATTATCCATTTTCCTTGTCGGCCAAAGAGGCCTGTCAGGAACGGGATAGTGAGCGGTGAAGGAGGTTTCTCGGCATAGTGGAAAGGACCAAGCATCTTTTGCTTGGTCAAAACATTTATGGGAGTCTAATAAGAATAATGAAAGGAACAAAATCCAATCTCCTTTTTGCTTCGACATATACACGTTGAGACGAAGAAGTCGCGAAATATATTTCAAGTTTCACACATCCCAAAGAGTAAGTGACTTTTTTTGGTTCTACAAACACTCCCTATGCAGAGATGGGCAAAATCGGAATCAATGATTACATAATTATAACTGAAATAAAACTTAATTTCATACTTGATTGAATAGCGCTATAAATATGAAAAAATGACAAAATTACCTCATTACCTGATTGCGATTGTAATCGTGCAATTACGTAATTCAGATCACTGTAATCATAATTCCTGTCATCATAATGGTTGATTACGATTATGCCCATTTATATAACATTATCGCACAATTACATGTAGCTTCTATGCAAAAATCGTCTTAGGCAAAATGTCTTTTTCTCAAGTTATCTTTAAGAACTAAGTGCAAATATGGAACATTTTAATTCTATAGGGTTACATTTTTAACTTCAAACATTGTCAAAACATTTAAAGTATCAAAACAGTTTTAGAAAATATTACAAAAACGGGAATTTTTCATACGGAAATTCATTTCCAAGCTACGGGGCCATTTATTGTAATTTGTCTCAGTTTTTGACAAATCTGGTGAAAACAGGCTTCGTTAACCGAGGTTTTCTACCATACTACTTAACAAAATTATTATGTTTAAGTACTCATTCTACGCACAATTTAACGTTATTTAATTTTTTAAAGGGTATATTTTTCGCTTAGATGTACCGTTTAGGAGTTATTGGTGAAAGAACAAAAATATATCGAAAATATCTGTCTTTTTTAGCTGTAAAATGTTTCCCTGGTTGCCTTAGCAATTTTGATTTTTTTATCTTTGTACCAATAAACACACGAATGAAAAAAATGATAACTTTTTCCTCATTTTTTGCAATATATTTCCCATTACTATCTTCAAATTACTGACCTAATATTCTTTAAATCAGCCGCCATTTTTTAAAGCAACGGCTCTGGAGTTGTAGACAAAGTTCATTTAACTTTAATAACCTACACTTTCGTAATTTACATTCAAAACTTCGCCTGCGATTAAGTCGATTGTTTGGTCCTGGCAACAGGGCTATAACCGGAAAGGGAAGGTCGGAATTCATTCGATAATATGCGAGTATAAGGATATTTTGTGTGAAAGTATAAAGACATTTTTTTTTAGAATGAAATGAAATAATAAATCAATCGCTGAGCGACATCAATCTATAATATATCAATCATCATCTATTCAATAAACCTTACTACATTTATAAAGTTTATCTATTTTAATAAACAGAACTGAAGAATTTGTTTGATTGTACGAGCTAACTTATCGAACTCAACAACAGTCGAATTTTAAAAATTCTTTTTGCGTCGATTTTAGCCGATATTACATAAATCATGCAACACATGACGATCTTTTACAAATGATCTTTTTCAAATTTCTACGTACATATTAATGGGGGACGTACCCCTAAACATGAGGAAGAAGTTCAATTAGGTGAATGAAAGATATTCCTTAAAAAATTAGGGTAATTTAAAAATACCGGAAATATCATTTATTGGAATAATCGCTCATTTTCCAAATGAGAACAACATACAGTTGGAACATGCAAATTAATATAATAAGATAAATGATGTGAAAGGAGAAACATAAAAACTAAGAATTATTTGTGCTTCAAGCTTATCACATATATTTCAGGTTTACTCATGCTTAAAATCATCCATATTACAACAGAAAAATAATAAATAATATCTTCTTGAAGACAAACAGTTCTAAAAATGAATGTATTTCACTACAATGAATCATGGATGAAAAATATACATAAGTAAAGCACTATATCAATATTTGATTTTTTAAAATAATTTATGAAATTAAAACTGATAAATAATTATATAAAATAACATAGTAATAATTTAATGACCAAATTCAGACCCCATTTCTCTGAGAACCGCCGGGGATGAATGCGCTGAGAGAGAGCGAGCACAGACAGGGTCTTCTTCTAGAGAACCTGCCTCGATTTGAATTTCGTGACTATTTAAGATGATGCAGTTAGTGGGGATACCTGGCATTATCCTCTGGCTCCTTGGACGGGATATTTCATTATCCGTACGCTACAGGTCCAGGAGACGAGGAATGTTGTTCTGGCGGTAATGGTACATCCTTCGGAATGGAGGACAACCATGGTATGTGGGGGTCAACAGTTGTTCTAATAGGTGAGGGATAATACTTAAAGCTGTATTTGGTTGTAGGTACCTTGTTAATAGTAATATCACGAACAGAATATTTGAATAAATATAATGAATAATAAAATAAATAACAAACGAATTAATGACTTTGAAATATGAATATGGATCACGGTCTTAAAGAATTATAGTGATGATAGCAAATTGTATGCATTTTTCTACTGTCCAAGCCTTCACCATAAAAAATCGCTCACTGATCCGTCCCAACAAGAACTTTTAATATGCCAAATAATGATTTGAACTGAATTTTTAAAGCATACCGAAACATCTTAATAAGATAGAATTATATTTAAATATATTATTAAATGGCAAACTTATAAAAATAATTCCATAGATTAGTAAACTCAAGGAAATACGGAAAATACTATTTTTCTATTATTTTGTGGCATGGATTAATGAGGTACAGTATTTTTCAAGACAGTTGTACGATTTCAAGGTTCCTTTGACGTCTTTAGCGTTTTTGTAAATATGCATTACATTGGATCAAAAAACATAGAAATAACAAATAAAAGATAATTTATTATTCGAATATTTTACAAATTATATTAATACAGATATTATTAATAATATAGTTAGATGAATCAAATCTATTATCAATTGCCTGATAAATTTGAATTTTTCAATATTTAAATTATGTTGATGTTAAAATTCAGTAATCGGAAAGTTAGTTTATATGGTACTTAGTGGTAAATGCATCAAGAAAAACAAACGAAAACTCGTAAAAATAATTTATGACTTATTAATTACTTTCATTTACTACCGATTAACGCATTTTACAATTAATTATTGTTTTATAAGTGATAAATTATTCAATAGCATATACCATTTGAGTTTTAACAACTTTTAAATAGACTGTTTTTATTGTATTTTTTTCATAAAAAAAAAAAATTATGGTTCTAGCATGTTGACAGTTTTTTCTATATCTTCGATTATAGTTATAAGAAAATTATATCATACGTTTTACCTTGAGTCTACTAATCTAGATAATTATTTTTATGAAGTGAATAATAAAATTTTGTATTAATTCACTGAAAATAATTATCTAGAAGCAGGGGTGCCCATCCCCTCCCCAAGATCGATGGGGCAAGGTATGCCCTTCCCCTTTTTTCAAAGTATATTATTGCTTTAATTAATAAATTATTAAAAGACGTTTTTAATAACTGTGCAAGCTAAAATATAATTTAGAAATCATAAGTCATAAGGTTTCCTCTTGTGACCTGGTTTGGGTCTTTTCACTTAAAAAATTCATAACACCCTCGAAATGTATCCCCCTCAAGAATTCAAAACCCCGTCAAAATGTGCCTCCTCAAAAATTTTTATAGCGCAACTTGCGTCATGAAACCTAGTGGGCACCTCTGTCTAGAAAACTAAACTTTAGAGGACTTTTTTAGGTTAAGAATTGGTGAAAATTGAAATTGTATCAATTCCATCAAATTTCATACACTGCTTCTTCTTAAATATGAGCAAACGTTTTCTGCTTCATACGTACACAGATAAAAAACTGCGCATTCAATTTGGCGCAAAGTTGGAGAGGAATAACGGATTCGTGATAAAATGATAAGGTAGGTACCAATTCTACTGAATTTCATTCGCGACTAAAAATTTCTTTTTTTTTTTTTATTTAGAAAAAATACATTTTACCTCAATTAAGGGCATTGAGTATTTAGGATGAATGAAATACAAACATACCATATATACAATAAAAGAAAAACAAGATTATAACAAAATAAAATAAAATAAAACTTGGAATAACAGAATAAATCGATCATGATACAACATTAAATTAAAAAAAAATAAATAAATAAAAACACATTCATACACGACTAAAAATAAAAACACTTTTCCTTACAGATTTGTAAACATATTTCCCTTAAAATGTTTATATTATAGTAAAATACTCCTTGGCCCAAAATTGAAAGAAATGTGAGGAATAACGGTCTAGTTCCAATTTCATCAAATTCCATTTAACAATTGTGTTAAATATGTTAAGCTAAGTTATAAGCTAATAGTGGTAATCTAATAAGTAAACGTATAAAAGAAGAGGTTATATTAAATACTATAGTTATAAATTTTGATACTGTCTATCTTTCACTATTCGAATTCATTTGACTGACATAACACTTATTAGGGTTAATTTGACTTGATGGAATTTATTGGGATTGTGAGGATTGAAATCTATGTGATCAAATATATATTTATAAAATGCCATTACTTGGGCAAGATTAAACTACGTTAAACGGCATCTGCCTTTAATGTTATTCCCAACTGACAAAACATGGCCCTTGAAATATACGCATTAGTCATCTTGAGGAAGCTGTACTGACTGGCAGAGGTTTTATATAAACTGAGAGACTTCAGCCAATCACGTAGCAATGAGAAAATCAAAGTACTAACTAAACGTATATTACTTATACATTCAATCGGCAAAAGTCACGCAGTAACTCCCATGAACTGCCCCGACCGGCTGAAGACCCCGATGAGCTCTGCTGAATACTACCACGAACTGGAGGACATCGAGGAGCACACCCCCGGGCTACAGATTCGACCAGAGGATAAACGCCGTCCTTGGCATTCTTCATCAACCGGTATGGTCTGACCACTTTCCTATATCACATTTAGTATGCATTCATATTTCTCACACCTTTGTGACTGTCTTATCTGAAAACATTTATTAGACATATATTATATTCAGATCTTTGGATGATGTATTTGGATCGGTAAACGTTTAATGGATGCGATATATAATAGGGTTGATTAAAAATAAAATTATTAATAAATAGAAAGCTGAATTATAGTTATTCAGAACTCTTTTATTATTAAAATTTAGACGAAATTACATACAAGATTCCTAATTTTATAAACTTAGTGGATTTCAACAACCAGCAGTGCAATGAATCACAAGCTAATAACTTCTATAGATGAATATTGTTGGATTAAAATTCAATAATTCTGAAGAACAAAGAGAATTCTACACCTAGATTCATATATATTATTTTGAATATAATTTTTAATCAAGAAATAATTGTAGGATGTGCACTTACGAAAAAAAGTAAAGAAACATTTAGTACATGACAGAAGTGACATATTTTTAGTTTGATACATAGAGATTTATACTATAGGATATATGGATGTTCTTATCCAGCGCTCTAGTTAGATATAAATCGTCGTTTCATAGCAAACCCGTAGACAGCGTAGTATTTCATCGTACCGGATCGACGTCGAATTATATCGAAGTACACATTGGACTCTATCTGAGAGCGGTCATTCGAGATCGTTACGTCCAATAAATATCCGAGTACTAACTCAAAAGAATCACAGAAAATAAGAGAGGCCGCTGATTGGAGGAGCTGTACTTCAGCCATTGTGAGCACCCACAACCGACACTTACCGAGACGGATAATTGCCTGCGTTACCTCCTGAGGAATCCAGTTTATGCAGCGAACAAATAAATGCCGATTTATACAGTATGTCCTGCGAAATGGTACCAGGCATAAAGCACGATTAGAGACAGCCTCAGCACAAAGGAACAGCCGCCAGGATTAGACTTAAGAGGAGGACTTATGCGAGAGTGTAATGTCGTCTTGGACAATGGTCTCTACTCCCAGCCCGCCATCTTACTGTTATTGCCGCTACAACTCCGCCGTCTTTGAAGGCCTCTCTTGCCGGCGATGGTCCGCGTAGTGGACTCGGTAAAGTGGACAACGGGAGGTAAGGTGTTAGTAAGATATTAAAAAAGAGTCGTAGTAATGATGGAAATCGATTAAGCTTTAAAGGAATAAAGAATAGGAACATTATTCTGTACAGTTTATATTAGGTATGTTTATTCGTCCAACAATAGCTGAAAATCAAATTGCGAGATTGTAAAGTCTAATGTTACAATTATAAGTGTGTTTACGTGAGGCTGGAAGATTTGTTTAAATCTAGGATGATAGATAACAATCATTCACTCTCATTACTAAGATGTATGCTACACCATAAAAACATAATATCACATTCTTTCAAAATACACGATACGATACTTAGACCCATGTAAGCGTATGTCACTCAGATGTGTGGTTCATCCAAAAATTACTCTCTACACTATTCGAATCTCCCTATCTAAATATCTGCGGTATATCACTCATTGTTCCTTCTACACAACCAATGAACCACTACATTAGGACTTAATGAAGAAATATTTTCATGAAAGCCTAATTAATCTGCACAGACATTACTAACACACATACTACCTCAGAATCCGAAAAGGAGATTTGAACGTGTCTGAAGCAGGGATTTGCTATAATAATAAGAACACATCCTTAAGAGAGCCTTCACTGGAAGGCTTCTCCAATCAAGATTTCACGTTAATCCCTGGAGGGGAATTCTCTAATGAATGTCACTTTTACAAAATATGCAAAAAGGCATTTCTTTTTTTTTCAATAAATAAATTTATTATTATATAAATGTAGCAAAAAAATAATTAAAAAAAATATACATATTCTAGTAAAATATGGTTCGCATAGCAGACGAAAATATTTGTTTAAGAGTTGTAAAATTGATGGATGTTTTATAGGCAAAAATATTGAGGAATAATTATAAAACAATTTTAAAATATTATTATATAAAGACAGTAATATAATCTCTCATCACATATGAGACATAAAGAAAAAAGATGTTTATTCGAAATTTACTTCATTAAATTTTTTATCTTATATATATAGATCCAGGCGGAAGACTGCTCTCAGCGTTTCTTATTATTTTGTCCTCGTTGACTTGTTCTTTTTATTACTTTTATACTGTTTTTATTAACGTATCTAAAACTCAATACAATGTTTTCCTACATACATATATATATATATAGTATATATATATATATATATATATATATATATATATTATATATATATATATATATACGTAGCTCAATGTTTTCCAATTCGTCATCTTCAGTTTTATGCTTATAATAGCACTGTATTAAATTACGGCCGGTATGTTTGTCCTCGCTCGGGCGCCAGAGCTGCTGGTGAATGGACACGGCTCACAATGATTTGCAGAGTAAGCCTTTTTATCATCACTGATTGTGCACCATCATCTAATCAAACAAATCATAGGCCGGATTCATCAGGAAATCATTCTTCTTCTTTTCCAATCTTCTATTTGTCTATTTAATCTACTCTCTTGTCGTGCCAGGGTCAATAAATTTGACAACGTTTACAAAGAACATTATTAAACAATAATAAATAATAATGAGTTTCAATGAGAAAAAAAGGTTTAGTTCTTTTCACCAGATTACTTAAGAATAATAAAGACAAAATCAAACGATTCGTTGTTCATACAAAGTTTGTAAGCAAATATCGATGGCTCATAAATATAAGTTATGCGCATTCATCGGTACAAACGATACAGCCGTTACGAAAGACCATGAATCCGTTATTTACGATTATTTCATTGATTGTAAAAATGTAGGTACAAGTACGGAAGTGGACAAAACGCGATTCATATTCAGAAGGCATAATTCAAATCTAAACCTCACCGTGACTATGACAAACACCTGTGATGGCAGCACTTCGATGGCCTTGGTCGCTGCTATGTTGCTCACTCTATGAGGTAAGGTGGCGATGCTTTCGTTTAATTTGTTAGTATAGAATTTATTTATTTTTTTTTGTTCTGAGGATAATTTACAAAAGTGGATCAAGTTCCGAAGTTCATATCATCTAATCTGCATTACTGTACGAATTTTTGCATCACTGCATTACTAGACTGGTATCTCATTAAAAAAAAAGGCCATTATTTTAAATTTGTGAAACATCTATAAAATTTTTAATGGAGATGTAAAGCGATAATTATATTATCTGATTTTCATATCATAATATTTTTAAATTGTTTTATAATAACTCCTTAATATTTATCCCTTCACGGATATCCATATGTTATTAATATGGATTTAAATAAGTTTCCACCTTATGAACTTATGCTTAAGCACCTTACTGCAGACCCGAGATGTTCCATGGATATCTTGGAGGTGACGTACCCGAGTAGTTAATGGGATCTATCCGATGAAGAGGAGAAAGGAACAGGACCTGCCCAAGGACATCCGGGATGCGGGAGGAATTCATAATGAAATATTGAACAATGGTAATTTAAATTATATAATTACCCCTCCTTCCATCTTATCCTCTTATTAGTATACAGTAATTACGCAACGTCTTAAGTGTGCAATACTGCGTGCAGGTTCTCCACCAGTGCGTCATACGACAACAATCAGAAAAAAATAAATTCTTACAGGCAGCTGAATTAAGAGCTAAGAATAAATTAAAGTATAAATATCACTAAACGTGTGAGGGTTATGGTAGATCACTGTTAGTGGATCCAGAGAAAGAGCACTGGGGAGGGAATTAATAATAATTTTATTTTTATTAATATAATTGAACAATGGATTATATTAAACAATTAATTTTGATTTATATTTCAATCATAATATAAGCCATGCATGTTAAGGAGCTTACAACAGGTAATAAAAGCTAACTAACGCCAATCACATAGGTATATAACAGTAGGTAATTGGGTGGGAGGCAGCCCCAATAACAAGTATTAACAAGTATAGTAACCATGTTGTCTATACAGAACTTAAATTAGTAGAATTAAATGTCCTAAAACCTGCAATCCTCCAAAAAATAAAGACTCCTCAGTAATAATTTCGTAACAAACAAACTTTTGGATACTAGCCTTAGTATAACGTAAACTAAGCTGTTTTAAATTTTCAAGAGGAAGGGGATTGACGATATATATATATATATATATATATATATATATATATATATATATATATATATATATATATATATATATATATATATATATATATATATATATATATATACAGTGTGACTCGTAAGTAGAGGGACATTTTTATAGGACCGATAGCCGACTTCAAGAGCTACAAAAAAAAATCATATAAACAATGGCCCGATTTTCCGAAAAAAGTAGCACATCCAAGTTTAGTGTTCTTTTTAAATGAGTCATTTTTTTTATTGAATCGAAAGCAATAACTAAAGAAATATTTAAATTAAGTAATTAATAATTGCTTCATTGTAAACAAGGCTTCGATCGAAATTTACTCAAAACTAACATTGAGTTTATCAATGTTAAAATCGTTTACAGATGACATTCGGGCGGCTAAACTGAGCTAAGTTCTGTTTTAGAAAAATAAAAAATTATTCGCAATTTTTTTTTATCATCATGCAGTTATACAACAGTTTCACTACTTTTACACAATCTTCTTCGTTTAATAACCTTTAAGTTCATACTAATTACGTTGAGGTTTATCAGAGAAAAATATGAGATTCAACTCAAGTTTTGTAAAAAAATTATGATACATACTATACTTTGGTGTCGAGTCTCACCATTCATATTTTGAGCTCAACTTTTGCCTCATCTTTAAGGTATCAAATATCATTGAACTGTTGTTATCTACTGCTCCTTATCATTTATTCTATATATTTTTTATTAACTTTTTCACGTACTTTTGAAGGTAAACTAATTCTTCATTGCAATGTCATTGTATGTTCCGAATTATATTTTGCTCACCGTTCATTAGTTAAAAAAAAAAAAAAAAAAAAAAAAATCATTCCCTTTATTCGATGAAACTATGAAACAAGACAAATATATACGATAAAAAAAATCCGTACTGTATATCGGTTTTAAAATAGTAGTTTTAATTATATATATATATATATATATATATATATATATATATATATATATATATATATATATATATTCATTGATGAGAATTTATTCAAAATAAAACTAGAAATCATATTTCCAATATAAGCTTATTTTAAACAGATATCCATTTTAAGCAGTATTAGTCTTTACCATTAACATTAAATTCGGAGTTTACGGTGTAATCATTATGTAATAAATGTATGGTATGCAAAATGTAACATGGTATACAAATTGTATGACGAATTCGAAGGCAGATGCCTTGCGTACAGAGATACAGAGAGCGCTGTGGTCCAAGCAAATATTCATCGGACTCCGCTAATAGGCGTGAGAACTCAGTGTTTACGAGGCTCATTCTCCTCCTCATTCGTTACCAAGAGAGAAAGTACAGAAAAAAAAATTCCAGTAAAGCTATCGGTATTGAGTTCCAAGCGAATTCCGCGGATATTTCTTAAACTAATTGCTACAAATTAAAAAAAAAAGAAATTATTCATCGAACATTAATTAAAAATTAATATCATATGTTTTGCCAACCAGTAAATATTCCTTTGAATATTACCATTAGAAAGCTCTTCTTCATGTCTTATCTCAAAACATAGGTTTTAAACATTTCCCAAACGACAACACGTTAGCATTGGTTTTAAGTGTGAAAGATTACATCTACTTTGAAAACTTCTTGTGTTTCTATTATAAAATAGAGTTTCTGTTAAATAATATTACCACTTAGAAATTATTAATCCGTTAATTGTTCGTTCCATTATTTTTATCACTTCAATGTTTCTAAAATCTTCAGCCTTCCATCTTTATAAATATATACTACACAAAAGTATTTTAAACACACAAACACACACACACATAAACACACATATATATATATATATATACATATATATATATATATATATATATATATATACATATATATATATATGTTTTTGCACCAAGAGGACTTCAAAACGTTTATTTCTGTTATAAACAACTGTTTGATGTCATATAAAAACACTTAGATGATCTCTGAAAAATACTGTTCGCTGAGCATAAAGTCTCCTCATGCGTGATCAATCTGTTAATTTACATTCTAACGTGAATATGTGGCATAGATTTTGAATTTCCAGGTATCACTATACCAAAAATACCTTACATTGTACGATATACGTCATATTATACATTAACGAAGGTAATGTCATTACATTCTTGCTAAGAGATTGTGGTTTCGTTACTATAATTGGATAGTCGTAGTTTCCCAAAACAAGTCAAACTCATCGAGGATACCAAGGCGACCGTAGAAAAGTCTCTTCCTGTCTGCACGTGGACCGATCAAAAGAATGGATACCGCGAAATAAGAGGAATCGATTCATTAATGAGAGCCCTGCCAGACAATGGCTATGCAAAGGATCCTTGAGTGACCTGTGTGGGAGGAACTCCATCCTTCGGCACCGACTCCACTTCCTTCAGAGGATATCTTGGAGGGCGAGGTACTCAGCGGACTCTTTTCGTCCTCCAGGGTATTTATTGCGTCGTATATCCTCAGGACATCTTATCGCGAACCGTGTAAGTCTTAACTGTCCGTCTTTATCGCTTTTATAGTGGCCAATGAATGTCTAAGTGCACTCTGATCCTCTACCAACCGTAGCAAGGACGGAAGCACATTTTGGATTATAGACAGGCTTATTATTTCTTTTAAGTTATTTCAGTAATCATTCATTAAAGAAACGAGCCATAATTTATTTTAATAGACAACTATTAATTTTAAATTGCTAGAGAATTCTTCATAAAAGGACATATATTATCATTAATACATTTTACACTAATAAATAATTATCATTGAGGCTCTTTTAGCTCATCATAAAGTCATAACCTACAAATTTGAATACATATAATTAAAAAATTATATAAACAACTCTTAATCAAAGAATGCTATTAACATAACCATAAACGTTTTTAGTACGGTAGTATAAAATATAATGAAAAAAGTAGCCATAATTATAAATAACAGTTTGACTTTTCCGTGATTATAATCATCGGTAAAATTAAAAAAAAAAATGACATGAAAAATTAAATTATAAAAAATAATTATTTAAGAAGAAAATACTTCAATTTTCTGTAACGACCATAACGTTACCAGAAATCAACTTATAGTACAAACAATTAACAATTTTAAAAAATATAATTTTATTGATTTTTTTTTTAAATATTAACGTACATCTGAGTCTAAGAACTTAAAAATATCCAAATTTTAAAAGTCTCACTCTGAATTTTTCTAAATCATTCAAATGTTGATTTAATTTTTCTTTAAAAAAAATAAAGCAATTAAGCTACTAATGTTTAATACAGAGGTGCCGATCCCCCCAAGGCGCAACAACCTATTTCTGCCCCTCCCGAGATATTTTATTGCTCATCTTTGCTTAAAAACAGAGCAAGGGAAGGAAGAATTTAAAAAATCGTAGATGATATACAATTATACTTGCTGCACTCAGTTCCAAGTTTTGTATAAGTTCCTTAATATTAAACTTTTCATTTTGAAAATTCATAACTCCGCCGAAACGTGCCCCCCTCAAAAATTTAAAAACCCGCCAAAATATGTCCACCTCAAAAATTTTGATGGGCCACTTTGGGCCATCGATTCCCCTTCTGGGCACCCCTGGTTTAGTGTAATCAATGGCCTAAAAATGATATGACGAGAATGAGGAACAATGCTTCAAAGATAAAGGGAACTGACGCGTTCCGCGATATCAGTCCTTTAGGTGATAACTGATTTATTTTCGTCTTAATGATTGAAAGGGACATTCACTTAGAACGTTTGTTAGAATACTTATCTTCGGAACGATAATGAAATAATTATTTTCGTTATCGAAACGTACCATATGCAATAAAGGACATAGTGATACTAGACATTACAAATGCATAACTCCTTTGTTAAGATAGTACGATCTAAGTGAATGGTAAACTGTCCCTTATGGCTGTGGTAACTCCCCTCATTAGATTCACAGAGTATTGTGTTTCATCTCTGAAATTGGATGTTGTAGGAGTAAACATAGAATATTAATGCATAGTCTCCCAAAAATGAAAGGAGGACGAACTGCTTGGGCTCATTGTGGATGTTGTTGGAGTATTCGGCTCAGGGGTCAACCTGTTAATAATGCTTACTAAAAGTGACGAAAAACAAAAAAATAGTAAGATACAAAAAAAAATAGCAATGTAGCTGATTTTCAATTGAATTAATATCCGTTTCCTAAATAAAAAACTCTGTTCAAAACATGACGCAATCTTTAAGACCTACTATATATATATAAAGTTGAGTATACACGGACATTCTTTAAGCCTTTTGTGTCTAAAATGCAAGTAAAGTTAAAAAAAACTATAAACAAGGAACCTTGTTATCTGGTTCTTTTCTTAGCCCTGATGATGGCCTGAACTTCAGGTCGAAACGTCGGCTAATGTCAAAATAAATAATATCATTTATTTTTGCCTTCTCATTTGACTGATCACCCCAACTATTCTTCTCCCTATTACCAATATTATAACTAGCGATGCGGCTGGAAAAAGTATTATTTATTTACTTTTTATATTTATAGTTACTTCTGTATTACTTGTATATACTGTATGAATGAGAACTTCTAGCCTTAATACTTATAGCCCTCCAACAGTGGCTGATTGTATTATTATTCAATATAAAAATAAAAAAAATTACCAATATTGTTGATATTTGAATTAAAATCATTCAATACTATGGCTAATAGTGTAATTTATTATAATATTTTGTAAAGTAGTTTTAAAGTTCTGCAAGCCCGAAGTGTTAAACCGGGGTATCTATGTAAGTGATTTCCTATACCCTTCGAAATATATTTTTTAATTGTTAAGAAAAATCAATTCCTATCATTATCAGCTGATAGAATAAACTAAATGATTAAAATTGACTTTTACACGGCATTGAGAAAGGAATACGCTGTAATCAGTTTAAATCACTACCCAACATTCCACCAAACCGAATCCAACGCTACGTTACATGTCCGTTCCCAATCTCGACGCCCCATCGCTGGCAGTGCAGGGTACAGTACCTGTACTTAGGACCGATTGAGGGATCCGACAGTAGCAGGAACAAAAAAGACTCCTATTTTGTAGTGAACGGCTACTGTAGGCGGTAAATTACAGTAGAAGTAACAGTTGCGTGCCCTGGCAGCAGGTGAAGAGATCCTTCTCAGCTCTCACACATTTCACCTCCTATCTGGGCTCTCTTGTCTCCGGCTCCATGCTCTCTTCTTGTATGGAGATCACATCTCATTTTATTGCTGCATATTGATGCGTCCATGTCTCCAAGCTAGGGATTGACTCTTCTTCTGCTACTGGATCAAATATTTTTTTAAAAAGTTTAATGGATATGTTTCTATATCTTCATGTTCATACTTATTCCCCGCACTCCAGTCTATCCACGATTAGAATAGGTCTTGAGTTTCGTGTTGTCCGAACTAAAGTCTGATCATACTTGTTCTTTTTTTTGTTTTTTTTATTGAGTATTAATACAGTCTGCCATACTGAAGGGCATTGGTACAAGGGCCATAATATTCATTCACACAATATGTACATAAGAAAAGGAAAAGAAGAAAAAAAAAAAAAAAAAAAAATATATATATATATATACAGAGTACTGGCACTGGCCAGATTCTTCACTCATGTCCTGAGCGTCTGTTGCTCTAGTGCCCTCCGTCAGTCTCCACTGGCTTACTATACCAGTGACGCGGCTGGGAGAGGAGCACTGGGATCTCCTGGAGTCTTTGTTTTGGCTTCCACAATTGGGGGACAAAGCTTGATTCGAAGTCCCCCGGGCCAATGTAAATATTGTACATAGGTGTGAATGTGTTTTATTTATTTTGTTATTATTCGGCTAATCTGTTATTTTACTTATCTTGTATATTACTTATCTTTTCATATATATATATATATGAATATTCATATATATATATATGTGTTTTATTTATTTTGTTATTATTCGGCTAATCTGTTATTTTACTTATCTTGTATATTACTTATCTTTTCATATATATATATATATATATATATATATATATATATATATATATATATATATATATGAATATTCATATATATATATGAAAAGATAAGTAATATACAAGATAAGTAAAATAACAGATTAGCCGAATAATAACAAAATAAATAAAACACATTCACACCTATGTACAATATTTACATTGGCCCGGGGGACTTCGAATCAAGCTTTGTCCCCCAATTGTGGAAGCCAAAACAAAGACTCCAGGAGATCCCAGTGCTCCTCTCCCAGCCGCGTCACTGGTATAGTAAGCCAGTGGAGACTGATGGAGGGCACTAGAGCAACAGACGCTCAGGACATGAGTGAAGAATCTGGCCAGTGCCAGTACTCCAATATATACATTTTTACAAAATATCGAGGGGCCACTGCCGTTTTAAACTCCGAGGAGGATTGTAGGGATGACTGGAGGTAGATAGAGACTGTGTTACAGGATTAGGATGATGAGATTCTGGTGAAATTTGGAAAATTTATCTGTTATTAGGTCAAATACAAATGGGATATTAAGATCATTGTGTAGCATTTTATTGGTTACATAAAAAGGAGCATCGACTATTGTTCGAAGAACTTTAGACTGGAAGGATTGAATGCGTTTGATGTTGGAAAGTTTTGCTGTCCCCTACAGTTCGAGTCCGTAGGTCCAGATAGGTTTCAGGATTGTCTTGTAGATCAATAGTTTTTTTCTCAACTGAAAGTATATAGTTGAACATATCGTCGGTTAAGCTGTTGTCTTGTAAGTCTGGTATGTGGGTTCCATGTTAGTCTTTTGTCTAGAAGGAAGCCAAGGTACCGAACTGTGTCGGAGAGGGGATGTGGTATGGAGTTGAAATAAACTGGTGGACACGACTATCATACTTGTGAGGATAAGAAACAATATTCCGTTAAAAAAAAAAAAATGGAAAGGTTTGCATCAAAAAACGATTGAGATAATTATCTAGAAAGATCAAATTTCTTAGCCAGAGTATTCATTTACTTTAAGTAAGCATGTAGTTAGGTACGATCGTAACTTTCCCTTATCATGGAATAAACAATAGATGAAAAAAGAAAAACAAAACTAATCTACTTCATTAAATGTACTTATCATCAATGGTTAGTTATAAATGAATAAAATATGGAGTGACAAGTAAGATGTCTTTGCTTGAATGTTCTGACATGCAAATAACTCACAATTTATCATCAACACGACATCTAAAAAAAAAATGTTATGTAAATATAGCATGTTGATGACCCGCTAATATTACCAAGAAAATTATTATCCAAGTTATAATATGATGTAATGAAAATTGTAAACACCTAAAAAGTTGATCAACACTGTTGCTGGTAAGGATATAAAATAGGATCTCTATTCCCTAAGTACTCTGAAAATCATGAATAACATGTATCCATACCATCCAGGGATACACTGCATTTTAAATCTTACGAAAATGCTACATGGAGTTGGAAGAACGGCACATTTTATCTGGTCGTCTTGTCATATAGGCATTAAAGGAAACGAAATGGCTGATAGAGCAGCAAAAGGAGCTCTTACTCTTCCAGGCCACGGTAAAGCTTTTTTGACATCATCTGAACTTGCACGACCTCTGAGAGAAACCATATCTCAAGAATGGCAAAGACGGTGGGACAACAGCACACCTAGCAAATTAAAGACAATAAAGAAAGAGGTACAACCGTGGACCAGCTCCAGACGCAGCAGTCGTAGAGAAGAGGTAGTCCTCCCGCTAAAAGATCTCGCAAAAACAAAAGATCTTATCTCTAGATGGTTTAGATCTAGTGCAGTTTTTACACCACAAGATTAAAAGATATCAGAATACCCCAAAATACATCAGCATCCCTGGGTAATCATGAAGAAATCCTTACCAAAGTTTTGAAGTTCCTGGACAATGAAAAAGTTATAAAATATACATGACAATTTGATAACTAATAATCCTTTGCAAATTTATTTATTATTTTTTTTTTTTTTTTATTTTAAAAGTTCATTGATTTATTTATTTCGATTCATATTTTTTTTTATTTTTAACCAACCACCTGAACAGTATAAAAGTAGTGTTATTTATAATGATGTAGAGATGGTTGACCGTTGATATAATATGAGTTGATCGGGGGGTGCGGTAAAATTAATAGTAAATTAAACAAGTATAATTATTTAATTTTTGCCGACGTTTCGACCCACTTTGCAGGTCTTCATCAGGGCGTAGGATGTAGCACTGCGGGAGGTAGTTGAAACACTGCTGAAATACTTCAACTGCCTCCCGCAGTGCTACATCCTACGCCCTGATGAAGACCTGCAAAGTGGGTCGAGACGTCGGCAAAAATTAAATAATTATACTTGTTTAATTTAGTATTAATTTTACCGCACCCCCCCCCCCTCACCCCTCCCCTCCCGATCAACTCCTTCTCATAGTGTTATTTAGTTGATCGGGCGCTGATAGACATCGAAACAAAAGATCTATTTAAGCGGGTTGAAAAAGCTATAAATAAACTTTTTAAAAAAATATTGGAAAACTTTGAAATATCACTGCACCAGATCGACTTTGAAAATTATTTTGATTCTATGAGCTTCTCTTGCTGTTTGAAGTACTACAATAAATACACAAAGACCTGGGTTTTTCGCTATATTCAGTTGATTATTGGATACTAAGAGGTTTCGCAACCGCCCGATCCGCCTTTACCTTGACTAAGAAAAAGGTTAGCCCGATGCCGACCGAACGTAATGGAAGTTGCGTGCCGCCCGGGGCTCCGGCGTGGGAACTCTACCAGTCTTACACCGGCTATGCAAATACACACCACAGCCCTCATTATCATAGCTGGGATCCCATTGGTCCCTGCTCTGGGTCACCATTGGTCCTTCTGCTCATATCGTCATCATCATTGGTCGGTAGTGGCAACGAACTCGTGAATGATAGGTCAACACCCTATTCGGGTATATTTTTTGTCAGTAATGGAATAATTGTTAGTTGGTGCTTGTGTAGATCGCTGGCTCACTGCAATCGCTCTATAATATAGTCAAATATATAATTTTTTTTTCCATCATATACTGAAACAATATCAAGTATATAAAAAATAGTTTTAACGATTATAATATTATGTATACGTCTATGCGTGTTTACAAAAGAGAGAGAGACAGAAGAAGATTACTGATTGGCAAACAGAGAGCTAGAAAAGAGCGAAACGACAGAAGAGAGCCAATGAGATGAACGGTCACTATCGATGGGAGGTCCTCACGACCGGGCTTTACAATTTGAGCGGTGATTGGTCCAATCAGAGCTAATGCTAGCTCCCTGCCAGGACTAACGAAGATACCAGTGTAATTAGCATACCCTCCATGGGAACTTGTTCGGTCCGTCTGTCAGAAAGATGGGAGCCAGGGTATCCATCGGTGCAGTTCGGCTACGAACCAACAGGGTCACTGAAACAGAAGAATGGTGAACTTCGGTATTATTAGTAATCCGGAATACAGATTTTCATCGATGGAGCAGTTTATAAAAGAAGAGGTTTATCTTCCTCCAAAAAGCGAAGGAGTATGCCCCTTAATAAAAAAATATATATTGCTCTCTTTTTAAAAACAATGAAAATTAAAATAACATTATAAAAAGCCCAGTTTAGTTTTCCTTTGTTTGATTGTTTCAAAGGTCACGTCAATTGAAAGCTCATAAAAGGACGGTTGCCTTAAAAAATACGAGCCCCCTCGAAAATCCATAAACTCGTTAAAATGTGACTCCTCCAAAATTTAGTCGGCGTAGCTTATGCCGTGCAACACCTCATTTGGACACCCATGCATCAAAGAAAATTTCTGAAGGTTCCTATTCCTAATAGTTGTCATGTCATAAACCATTAATTGTTATAGAAATATCTTCTGAATATCTCACCAATAAAACCTTCAAGGACTCTAAATTTCGAAAAAAAAAAAACAATTCTATTTGGAGAGCAATGGGTACATTGACAGAGATAATATGTATTGTGATATTTAGTTGAAAGTTTTAAATATGAATAATTAAAAAAAAAAACATAACATATGATGAACGGTTGAAAGTAATTTAATGCAAAATTAAATTGATGTCAAATTTGAACAACCGTGGTATATTACATAATTCCTTTTTTCTTTTCGCTTTCCTATACAAATGTGAAATATATAGTTAAGAAAATTATTGCGTCCATAAAAAATTTGGAGGTCTTTGATGCCGAATAACCACGTCTCTCAAAATTTTCTGAGTGTGTGTATGTGTTTATATGTAAACTGCCCAGCTCAAAAAACCTCGGATATTACAGTAACTTAATGTCCCCTAAAACAACTGACTGAGTGGAATGAGGAAAACTTATCACTAATAATTAATGAAAACCACAGGCGGATCTACGGGAGGTGCGGGGGGGGGGGCTTTCGGGCTGAAGCCCCCTCCCAAAATGGTAAAATATAAGCATTTTTTATGAAAAAATATATTAAAAAATTATCCCTTAAAGTATTATTGTACATGTAATTACATTTAAAAGGACTTAAGGAATCACTTAAACACCATTTCATATATATATAGTTAGTTTCTTTCTTTTTTTCCAAAGTAATTATCGTCATTTTTATGAAAAAAAAAGCTTTCGGGCTGAAGCCCCCTCCCCCAAAATTAAATCCTGGATCAGCTAGTGATGAAAACTAATATTATTTAAAGAAAACCAAATGAAATTTTCGAACCAGATGGATTTACTATTTAAAAAAAATAATAAAAAAGTAATATATAAATACCATAATAAGATATGAACAAATTATTTTTGTTTTGCTTTTTCGACAACTTAACGATATGTATATTGTTATTTCATTTTGAGCAAATGCATGCTAAAAGAGATAATAAGATAGTTCCAAAAAGAAGTCGTGATTTGATTTTGATGCAATTATGCTAATTGGGAAAAGAACGTGACCGAGAGAGCTTTTCCTCGGAGGGAACAGACAATAGGAGATCTGAAAAGATTAAGCCGTAGTCGGGATTTACGGGATTGTCGAAATTGGGAAATGAGTTCTGGGTCGAGGGAGTATTGGGATATTAAGCCATCGAGATTGTATGTGGATAGGTTTTATATGTAATAAAAGGTATCGCTTTCATGACAACTGTAAATAAAAGCAAGTTTGCTTCACTGATCTCATTTCGTTAAATTAGGTTAAAGTTTATCAATTCCTTTTATCAGCTTATTTTATATCTTAGAGATCTAATAAACCTGAAATAATGCCTGTCACTATAATCTATGTTGTCATAATATTTAATTTATATTATTGAAGTTGAAGAATTTGCTGCAAGCTGTTCAACATGGAATAAATAAATGGTCAAGTGAATAAAGGTAATAAATACATTTTATAAAAATAAATAAATATAATTGAGAATAAAAGGCTTGAATTGGTATATTCTCATCTATTCACATATATTCAATATTTGGCTCATGACCGAGTCGATAAGGATGCCAATTAACGATATAAGTCGGCTTTATATTGGACGCTGGTAACTTTAATTCGTTTTTTTACAAACTCAAAAATGTTTTTCCCACAGATTAAAATCGTTCTCCTGACGATCCTATCCGAGAGGAATATTGAGCTCTATAAAAACCATATTTATAAAAAATATAATATCTTCTCGAGTTAATATAAGTAGCTTCTATGTTCAGTTACTTAAATCTGTGTAAATTAAATTTGTGTGAAAGTAAGTATATTTCCGAAACCATATTTATGAAAATAAGTTTATTTATGAAAATAATTCATCAAAACCATTTTCGGTCGTTTTATTCAAATTAACACTAAAAATAAATGAACTTCATTGTACCATTATTGTAAATAAAAAGTTAATTTTTAACTCTCATTATAACCAGAGATGGGCCAATGTTACCTGAGTACTGAGTACCAATTATTTTACTCAAATACTGACCTTTTGTTAGTTCCAGAGAATTTAATTACTACTTCATCTGATGTCAAACGATTAATTGAAGTAGTGATTAAACCCCCGAAATAGTGTAAATTCAATTCAATTTGTGTAAAATACTTGGTACTCGATGCTCAAGATTTGCATTTGCCCATCTCTGTTTATATCTCCCTTTCCTCGAATCATCCACCATGTTTTTCTCTCCGAAACAAACCCCAATCAACCTTTTTGTTGTTCAAGAATAGCCCTTGATTCTTTCTAAAAGAGACTCTATTTAATTTTTTAAAATATTTTTATTGTAATAATCAATGATTTTTGGAAATATGTGCTACAAACAAACAGTTTCTTAATTTATTTGTTTAGAGTTTCTTGGTCAGAGTTTCAGTGTTGATAAGGGTTCACTTTAAAAATAAACGACTCACTTATCGAATTATTCCATTCCAATTCCACCTCCTTTGCAAACTTCTTGTTGTGTGGGGCAAGTCCCGAATTGAAAACCTTAAAAAATCTTTTATGGCCGAAACTTCAATTTAAATTCTGCAATCATCGCAAGTCAAAAGCTTTTAACCAACTTAGTTTACAACGAGATTCAATCATATGTTGCTGAAATTTGCATTAGAATTGAACTATCAATAAAATTCTATTTATTTTACTCTGTTGTGTTTTATATATATAGTTATCCACTCCCATGATATATATCAACAACTTATTATTATTTCAAAATCAACTTATAGATATGATCCGAATGGACATGAATGAGATGACGATGCCGAAGGCCTTAGACTCGATACTGGAAGAGTTATACCCTTTAAGGTGTGGATAATGCATTTCAAAGGCTAACTGCGGCTCTGTACTTGAGCGCTTTGTAGTTGTTGGTTTTTGTTTTCTTTGGCTAAGGAGGGGGGGGGATTTCTATTAACTGTCCTGTCAGTGGCTGATTACATAATAGCGCACTTGCCGAAGGCCTTTCCTTCTGTATCCTCTCTTTCTCTCTCATTCTGCCTCCAGAGGAATTTTCAGAATATATATATATATATATATATATATATATATATATATATATATATATATATATATATATATATATATGTATGTAGTCGTTCGAGAAAAGTTTTCTAAATCTTTTATGAAATGAAACTTTTAGTCCGCTGTACATATACCTTTGTTACATTTCCATCTAAGGAAATTCTTATAAATAGGGAATTTTTCTCGTAAAATTAATTAAAGTAATGACATAATAAAAATTACTCAAGAATACTCATTTGCTTTTAACTTGAATAGTAAGATAATTTGATCATAAAATCGAGGAGAAAGCTAGTCTACAAAAATATTGGGACGTTAGGTCTATATAACATCGTTATTTTGACATTTTGGGATATAGGTCACGCCAGCGGCCCAATATTTTTGCAGGCCACCAATTTTTCAATTTTGTAATAAAATTATCTTAATATTCAAGTGCAAAAGCAATTGGGTTTTCGTGAGTTTTTTTAATAGCTCATTAAAGTAAATAGTAGCTTAATAGTAAATTTATTATGTTACGATATGATGAAACCATTCACGAAGTCCAAGACGGATGTTAATACAGAAAGTATAATTATATATGATCTACGATTTTTTTTTTATTCTTGTTGGTTTTTTTTTTCGTTTGCATTGTTTTAAGAAGAGGAGAGCAGTAAAATTACTAGAAGGGCGAAGATTTCATGCGCATTAGATCTTGGAGTGATAGGCATCCCTGATTGTAACATAAATTCATTTCAGTTAATTGCCTTAATATCATTAGTATTTTTGCCCAAATGCGAGACCGAGACGAGTCTTGGTCATGCGCAAGAGTCTCGCAACAGTCTCGCAGTTACTTATTAGCTTATTACTATAGAGATATTACTGCAATTTTTTAGATAGGAGAAACCTAAGTAAGCCCGAATGAAAAATTAGAGGAGTTAAATGCTAAAGTATATTGGTTATACCGATTATTAACATATAGTAAGTAAGATTGTCTTGCAAAGTGCAAGACCAAGACCGATTTTGGACAACACTAACCATTAGACGAGGAAGAGATATTAATTTGCATTGACGGTATATTTTTTTTTCGATAAAATTTTATTATTGTTTTATAAGTTTTTGTAAATGTATGAAAAGGATTCTGGCGTGAAGATTAGTATAGATGACAATTTCTGTAATAATCTCAGAGAAATTTTAAATGGATATAATACTATTTTCCTGAAACTTTTAAATGATACATCCGTCATGATATATTAGAAAGCAGTTTTTTTTTTAGTGAAAATTTTCTAAATTCTTACAACATTAACCTGGCCATGAGTAGGGCCAAAACGACATGTTAAACAAGGTTTTAAAACAACACAAAACGCCGACGCGCGGTGCTAAGTATAGGCGGCTGGTTAAGAGTCAGGTAATAGGCCTGTTGTATGAGATCATTTCCAACTCTTCTCGAAAATTGATACTCAGTAATTGGTGGTCCGGCCACTTGAAGGACCAATACGAGGAAAATATCTAATAAAAAAAAAGATGGAATCTCTTACAAGTTTATCTAAGATCTAAATCGTCTCCGAAGGCTTGTGATGAAGGTATTAGCGACTCTTTAAGCCTCGTATTACACAAGGAGAGCTCGTCCATTCTACTCGCATAATATGTAATTTATAACTATTTTTATGTATATGTCTATTTATTTAGTCGTCTATTTGGTCCCGTAATAGGTTGTCTCGCGAGGAACGTATGTTTTCGTTAGGCTCATAGGTGTAAAAGACCATCTACGTAACAACGGGTCTGAGAGGTGTATTTACCTTGTTGAAATTCTTCAGTAAAATCATAAATTATCCATAAAATATCTACTATCTAATTTCCCACGAGACGCACCATTCACTTTCGATAACTTGTTGGAGAAGTAAATAGCAACTGTAACTAAATGTTTAGAGTTTGTTTTAAGAACTTTATAAATTACTTATATTTTCTACATGTATGTCTCTTAAACAACCACAATTTACGGGACAAGAAATAATTTCTCTCATTCAGTCATCTATCTTAGCCATATATATTTTTTATTTTTTTTTTTAGACACTTTATTGAGAAATATTACAATTTGTCACAGTTATAGGACACTTATAATAGAGTTAAGAGAGTACATTTATACCGTATATACAAAAATATAAATAAATAAAGTAATAACAAAAGAATAAGAAAAAAGAACAAAAGAGAAAAGAAATATATATATATATATATATATATATATATATATATATATATGCACACATAAGTAAGTAAAAATAGAAATAAAAGTAAAACAAACATCTTAGATAAAACATACCTATATACATTATTTACAATTTGCCAGGTGATCTCCGAACCAATATTGTCCCCTCCACACGTGGAGGGAAAAGAGAGGCTTTGGAGAGCCATATTTAAATAATGATTAAATCTAGAAATATGTTTAACGTTTCAATTTATTTGTATATCCACAGAATACACACTCATTGGCTTTTTATGAAAATTTAAATTTTTTACAAGGCAAAACATAAATAAATGCATTTTTTATTTATCTTATTTTCATTTTATGTTAATTTGTTTGGCACATGAGACGTAATTTTTTAAAAAATAAATTAATAAGAGCTCTTTAGACACATACACTCATGTCTGTGAATCATTAAATGATGTTTTTATAACCTTACAGAATCAAATGGATCATATATATATATATATATATATATATATATATATTTTTTAATTAGTAAATAAGGATTAACTACATATGGATTTTTTTGTTTAATGCGAAATTTTTTTAGAGTACAAGTAGAAAACAAACTTCTATGATCCATTTTATGCTGTAAGGTTATAAAAACATCACTTAATTATTCACCGACATGAGTGTATGTGGCTAAAGCGATCCTATTTATTTATTTTTTAAAAAATTACGTCTTATTCGCCATACAAATTAGCATAAAATGAAAATAAGATAAATAAAAAATGCATTTATTTATGTTTTGCCTTGTAAAAAATTTAAATTTTCATAAAATCCCATGACTGTGGATAGTTCTGTGTTTTTACTTTTTATCATCTTACAGATTTCTGTATAATTTTTTTTTTTTTTAAACTTATTTATTGAAAAATATTACAATCTGTCTCAAGGATATTTATAATAGTATTCAGAGATCACATTCACACTCTATGTAAATAAATAAAATAAAATAAATTCAAATAAAATAAATTACCTGTATAATTAATGAATATTTTATTGGTACCTAGGTAACCCTCAACGCAAGTCGAAAGACTCAAAGTACTTGGTATTTATTAATTTTTATTGAATCTAATACTTTTAGGATAGACATTACTTTCTGAAACTATTTATATTGATTAATCAGTTTTTGCGTGTATATAGTTACGAGGCAAGTTGGCATGATTTGTAAGGGACAGAGGTAGCTTGGAAGTAGAGGACATTATGGACATCCATTCCCCGGGAGTGCTCACTATTGGAGAACCCGTTAGGGAAGAGCTATGTCCGTCCCGAGCCACCCACCTTCACAAATCAGGCTACGTCAATTATCTCGGGGATCTTCTTCTATTTGCATACAATCCGGCCAAGGATATTATCCCTCTTGCCGGCGGATATTTTTATATATGGTAAGTTATTCCTATCCATGAGAGATGTTACATATGGATAATATTGTGAACGGGATTTATTGCTCGCGTATCATTAGAACATCTCCATCTGCTGGTCTTCGGCTGGAGGAAGAGGTCCTTCAAGGGTCGGGTCAAATGGTTAGGATCCAATTTCACCTTCCTCAATGACGAGAGAAGATTTATAGATGAAATATAAACCGGAAATAAGTTTTTGTCTCATTTTCTCCTGAAATAAAATACTTTTACACAGTGTTGAAGTTCATTGAAGATGGTTAAAAGAATTTAAAATAATTTTAAGTTTATATTAAAACCCAAGAACATGGTATTAGTGAATTCAGGGATGTTTGATGTATTCAAGTGGTATATATTTTCCCGCTGAATTTGGATACGTCCAGTAGCCCATTTGTGGAATACGGAAATATTTAGGCAGAATAATAATATATAAAGATAAGAGGGGAAAATTTCAGTATATTCAAATGATTTTCCTTCTTTTTTGTTTCTTGTTTTTTAAGATGTTTTCCACATCCAAGCTGAGTTAGAGAGATGGAAATATTTGAGAGAATTGATTTAGAGTAAGTTAGTTATAGTTTATAGTTTTTTTTCTTTTAATCATATAATCAGGAACCAAATTATAAAATTTCAAAAACATAAGTAATAAGTAAAATGAAACAATAAAATTGCATGTGTTTTCCTAACAAAAATAAGCGGAAAACACGTCCTCAGAAAATGCAAAGCTCCTTCAATGAGTTGCATATGATCATATTTCAAATTAGTGATACTAATGCTTTCATTAAAAAAAAAATTCGGTACTTGTGAGCGACGCGGCCTCTGTGGACTGCTATCTGCAGTTATCTTGTTATTTAAAGTTTTTTCGTTGTTATTTATATTTCTTATTATTAAATGTTTATAACTTGAACATTGATAATTGTTGTAAGGCACTGATTATCCCTATCTTCATATGAAATTGGACTCTCGTATAATAAGAAATATAAATATATTTGGTGTTGCCTCTTTTTTGCCTGTTTCTTATTAATATATATATATATAACAACATATACTTTAAACAACAAGATAACTGCAGATAGCAGTCCATAGCTCACAAGTACCAAAATTCCCATCGAATGAGAAATAACATACGAGTATCTCATCTTATAGAACTTTCGTTATCAACTCATATTATATCTTATTACGTTATGATTCTTTAAAGCCCGTAGAGGAATAAAATTTATTACAAATGGAATGATGTTTGAATCATAAAATATTTGAAGAAGGATCTAAATAATGAGAGCTAAGGTGTTTTCTATGACTTACTTTTTTAATAATACCTTTGTACACCACTACTATTTTAGATAACTTTAATTGATACTTATATTAAAATAAAATTAGTTATTTCAAGGAGATAATGACTAATCAAGCCAGTTTATATTGTAATATTAAAAATTTAATTTAATATTTTTTCGACATTTGTATACAATCTAATAAAGTAATTTGTTAAGATGCGTTTAGACATTTCAAAAACTATGGTAAACACAAAGATTTAAATTGTTTTTTCCTATGCTAGTATTTTTTTTTTTTTATCTTGTATTTGATTTTTTTTCTTCTGCTGTCGATAACAAGAGAAATATCATAGGTTGGGCTTAGTAGTAATATCGCTATTAGTTAAGTTATAGATCTGTGTTTCCCATAGTTTGTGAAATGTCTAAACGTGAGAGAGTGGCGCAGGGATCTCTTAGAGTCCTGCTCTTCCTTTTATAGTTGGAGGGAGAAGCCTGGCTTTGGGTTCCTTGCCTGACTGTATATATTGTATATAGGCATGTCTGTGTTTTTACGTTTTTAATTCACTTATATTTAGGTTATTTTATTTTTTATTGCACATAGTTTTTTTTATTATTATTTTATTTTTGTTAATTTTATATTTTCTGTATATACGGTGTGAATGTGTTCATTTATCAATATAATTATTGTCCTCGAGACAGAATATTATATATGTCTAAATAAGTAAAAAATAAATAATATGCTATATTAACGAAGTTGATACACAAATCGAACAAATTGGAAGTCGCTAATTCTTAATTAATTTATATTTCAATGATTTTTTTTACTTTTATCTTTATAGTTTTAAGCTCGTTTGAACTGAGTTTTGCTTAAATTTTTAACCATCAAATATTTAATGTACGTCTACCAAATATCGGAGGTATTCTTTAATCCTGGTACAAGTTGATGACCAACTGCACAAAAACATCGGCATTGAACACCTAGCGTCCTTCAGCCAACTAAAAGACGTCCTGATAGAGTCGAGAGCTCGATAAGACGCTGGAGCAGGAGCCTACTAGAGTGGTCGAATAGTTAACGGTCTAGGGGATAGGATATCTACAGCATTAGGTAGAAGTTGCCTTAATGGTCCTCTTACGTTAGTACACACGTCACTACGGGTATTAACCCGGATCCGAAACAACTTCGATAACAAGGGTATAGCTGCAGTGTGATGTGGGTGTCCAGCATTCCACACTGTTACAGCACTTCTCTACCCGTGCCGTCCATCAGTGTGATGTCTACAACTGGCATCAATATTTGTACATATTTTTTTCCTCACTTGGAATATTTAATATAATAAAAAAAAAATTGTTAATCCTGTGCTAATACCTTAAAAAAAAAAATAAGACTTTAAATTCCTACACAATAACGTCATGGCTAATCTGGAATTTCCTCAATGTTATGAATAATCTTATTAGTGGTAGAAAGGGACATAAAGGAATAGATGGCAATGCAATGGATGATAAGGCAAAGAACGAATGAATGAATGAAAATATATTTTATAATTCTGTTACTGTTGTCCCTTTAGAACAAATTATAAGTACAGATTGCATGTCTGTGTGGTAATAATTAAATTATATATTTAAGAGTTAATTAACAAGAAAATTGTACATTTAAATATAAGACAGACACAGGAAACTAAAATAACCTAAATAAATTGAAGTTGTCTCTGGAGGGGTACTTGGATTGTTCTCTTAGGTATATTTCGTAATCAGTTGGATTGAGAAAAGAGTAGTTGTTTAGAGGAGAGGTTTGAAAGAGAAAACTGAATGTGGGTGTTGAATATCACCAGGGATGGAATTCCAGAGGGAGGTGGCTTAAATTGCAATGGATTTGTCAAACGCAGCAGTTCGGTGATAAGAAGGATAGAGGTCGGAAGTACAAGGTCTAGTGGGACGGGACATTGGATGGAACATTTAAATTGTAAGCTATGAAAGAGAGTGGATGAGTTCCGATGGCCTGGTACAGAAGAAGCTCGAAGAAACTGTGCGAATTGGTACTGAGGCATAATTTAGCATATCTACTAGTCTAACCAGGAAAGAAATTGGAATTCGAGAATTCAAGGAAAAGAAATCATATTAAATCTCAAAATCACATAAATCCATAGTATTTATCCATATTGTCAAAATAACAGACAAAGTTTTATTCTAAACCTGGGAAGAAATGAGCTGGGAGGTCTACTAACAGACTATTTACCGTTAAAATATCATCTCAAGAAGAAGAAATTAGCGAAAAATCAACTTATTAAAATGTATTACAATCTGTCACATTTAGGACAAGAGCTATAGTGATAAAGAGTAGTGTGTTTATCTAAGGGAAGAAGAAAATGCTGAACATGTACTATGTCAATGTTAAGTCCTTGAGTTTAACAGGCTGCATTATCTAAAACAGGCCATAATCAAACCTGAAGTTATCGACAGAAATGAATATGGTCTACATGAAATACTCCATTCCTTTCGAATTATTAAGGGAATAGAGAAAATCTCATAAAAGAATCAATTGGGTCTTTGTGAGGATTGAACATTTCAGGATGTGAAAGAACCAGTTTTTACTACTGAATTTTCAGTGGAAAATCATTTACTGAAGTATTTTAGTAGGCAGTGGCAAAATCGTAAAATATATGTTACCTGCTAAAACAACGCTTAGATATCAAGATATGTTATATTCTTTTCAAAAACATATAACATAATATTAGGTATGAAATATTTATATATTTACATATGCTACCATGTTAACGTTAGCTGTGGTTACATTCCTCAGGGTCTGATATTTCTCTCTTCTACCAAACGGCCGGAAATGTTTCGAATTTTCTCTATCTTATGTAGTCTCTAAAATGGTAATTTTAAAAAAATATTTGAATGGGAGTTAGATAGATGTGAAGATACGAGCGTAAATAATCATTATATCTGATAAAAAGTTTTCGGACCGTTGACGATACCGTACCAGACTGCTAAAAAATGATTTCCTAGAATATCACCCCTCCCCCTCCCCGGCGACCGATACATATTCCTGCCGTGGCAGGACAGTGCACATGCATGGTCTTGTCTTCTTCGAGCTTATGTCGCTCGGTAGCTCTTGAGAGTTCATCTGTTCCATTTGCTTATTTAACTTGTATGAATAAATAAATAATAAATAACATGCATATAAATAATGTATAAATTATATCTTGAAAATTATAATTATGTGTATTAAATAAACTTTTTCTGATTTCATTTTCAATATTTAAGATTTACATCCCTAAAAATAACACTTGTTTACTGAAGATAAAAGAAATAATAAAAAAATCGTCATATAAACGCATCGGATGTCTCCTAAGATTGGACCACTCCTAAGATTGCTGGCCATTTATTAGGACATAATCAACAGATATATACTCTGAATGGGGAATTTATTTCACCTTTGTTGTAAAAAAAAAAGAAGTCGTACACCACGAAACTGAGGCATGTCTCCGGCGTCCGATGCCGTTAGGAACGACATTACTAGTGTCGGTCGCCAGAGATCGCCGATATCGTCGTGAAGGACATTTAAGAAATATCATGATCAGCAGCTAACGTGTTAAGAAATTTGCTTTTCCAGAAAAAAAAAAAAACATTTTCATTATTGTCTACGAATCATATAGCCAAATTCAGGAAGTATTTTCATTTTTTCAAGGAATCCAAGCAGCCTCATGACCAGAGAGAGAGTGAGGGACCAGTCGCCGGTTTTCACATTTGCTGAGGACACAGTAGTGGAAGTGCTGTGGAAGGAGGACGACGCACAAAGGACCTCTTTGATTGATGAGGGCTGGCCCTCCGTTAGCGGGAGGACAATTAACAGATCCTGCCGCTGAAAGGCTCCTGCGCCGGTGATTAATTTGTCTCTGGCTTCGTCTCTTTGTGTCACCCTTTTTTATAATTCTATTTGCATAAGTCACTCCTCAATGTTATTGTAGGCAACGATATCAGTTCGTGTACAGGAGGCGGGAAAGTAGAAATGCCCATGTACAAGATCTGAAACGATTAATCTGGCTACTGATAAACATCAAAGCTGAAAATTAGTTTATGGTCCTTATACAATTAAAAAACAAACAAAGCCTACAATTAACAAAAAAAAAAAAAATTGATAATATATATATATATATATATATTATCATGTACTCTGGTCAAAGAAAAATGATCAAGATCGTTACGTTACGAATTTAGAATATAACTTTTTTCCTAGAACGTTTAAATATATGTTTCCTCAAAAAGAAAATCCGATTTTTGTTTTATTATTAACAATAATGAATCATTGCAATCGACCAAGCAAAATATCTGGCGTGTCCACTCACACGTTTTTATATCTTCATACATATATACATACATACATATGTTCATGAAGAAACCAAAAAAAAATTGAACTTCCTGAAAAAATTTATTTTCCTGAAAATTTATCAAAGAAAAGATTTGAGTACGATTTATTTGATAAAATAAAGCTTATGGTAAATCAGTGTAAAAATTTCAATACTCTCTAATATTGCTGAACAAAAACTGTTTGCCATAGCTTAGTATTGTGAAACAATAATTTCTGTTAAAATTAGAGGAAATAGTGAAGCTTGTGTGATACGAGCAACAGATTTTCTTACTTTCACTTAGCCATCTTTTCTCTTTCATTAACCACTTTCTGACACCAGAATATGAACCCGTAATCTAACATTGGAAATTAAATAGCTGTAGCTTCGTCAATAGTTGTCTAAAATGAACGATTTTTATATAGTTTTGAAGGGAATTTCATTAAAGTTGAGGCTGAACTGCAATTTGACCTGATTGCAATTCTTTAATTTAACTAGTTCCTCGAAACTTCAAGATTTATGTTGTAAATACTTGAAATTCGAAAATAGAAAAAGTAAATCTGTCCGTCTGACGCCCGCCTTATGCTGTCCTCGGCTTTTCTCAGATACTACGGGGCCGATTGTTTTGAGATTTGCTTTCAATGTCAGAGGTCACTTGAGGATAAGCCTCGTAAATTAATATTGTCATCCTTATAAGATGGCGTCCGAATAAACCTGTGTCACTATGCTCGCCTAAACGGATATAACGATTATAATGAAACTTGGCGAAAGTCTTCTTCTCGAAGCCCTTTAAATCTGTGTATACAACATACTTCACGAAAAGAAGTTTGAAAAAAAGTAACGAGGAACGTAAGATTCTATTTCTGAACTAAATAACTACCTACCAATTTAAAACTTCCTAATAAAACGATCGTTGAAATCTGTGGTGTAAATTATCAAATGGTCCACTACAAAACCGATCACCTTTGTTTTGATTTTTTTTTTTATTAGTGGATAGTCTTACATGGACTAAAACAATCGAGATCATTGTCTACATTTCTTAACAAATAACAAAAAAATAAATAAAATCATACCGGCCAAAATGTTCAAACATTTTTCCCAATGCATATTTATTTTACCATAAAGTGCAAGTAATGTAATGTGACATTTGATTTGGAAATAATAAAACATTGTAATAATTTGCAGCATTTTTTAACTCCGAAACTCGTTTAAATTTCGTATAAAATTAATCGATTAATAATATTACCAATTCATTTAAAAATATATGTTTATATTATTATAGAACATCCAAATAAAAGGATTAAGAGATTCCAGGTTAAACCCAAAATTCATATTCTCGGTCTTAGCGTATTGATAGACTTATTAGAACTAACCAGAATAAGAATTTTTTTCACAGAATTTAAAAAATATTTCAGCCAAAAAACTTTATAGATTATTATATTTTTTATTTATTCATTAGATAAAAAACCCAAGCAATAGTAACCTCGTGTGGGAGTAACTAGCTAAATTTTTATATTCTTCAATAAGTTTTTTTTTTTTTTTATAGTCAAAGAAACGTTTGTGGGCCGGACCCGGATTTTCAAATTTTTGTAACGCAAATAATTAAATATTAAATAATTCTAGATCTAGATTAATAAAAATCGGAGACTTCACGCCACATAAATGCATTTCGATCATTTTAGAAACTCATTCACTACAGTATGGGAGTTGGGATACAGGGGCAAATTTATGATAAATAACTTATACAATTTATGAATAAATTAACTAAATTATATGTTAAGTGGATTCATTTTTCTTCAATGTATATGTTACATATTACATATATATTATATATAATATTTAATTAAGGTATATAAAATCACGAAAAATGAAAAGAGAAGAACAATATTAAACTTGTGGGACGCCTTCTTCACGGAGAACTGCTTTGCGGGTTCTGCGTCGGCAGGCGTATTCTCCAATGCCTAGAGGTTTTGGGCTAAAAGGTTGTAAATTATTTACTAAAATTTAATTTAAAAGAATAACGTATAAACAATAAAAAATATTAATTCTTAATTCGAACAAATTCTTGTAGCAGATAATAATGTTTTTCTCAACTACTGACAATACGCTATTTTAGCTTGCCCAGAATTAACGTTTAGAAATCGAAGGATATAAGACATGATAACAAATATTTCCTGATAAATAATAAAAATAATATATAATTAGATCAGTCGGAAACATTTTTTTAGTTTTTTTATTATAACAATTCTTTTTTCTACACCCTCTACTGCCAAAATAATATTTATTAAACTAAGCATTGCCTTAAGTTTATAAATAAAAGCGTCCACATGAAAAAAAAATTAAATAAACTGCACAGAAGAAAAGACTCTTGATCCGATGTGTTACACTTAAAGTTATTTATTCATAATAGATGCACACTTTTTGTTTATTTTTATTTTAATTTTATTATTAGTTCATTTGTATGTTACGGTATTGAGTCATTACTGAAAATTAACCAATGTGGAGATTTCAAAACCATTTGACAAATAGTGTCGGTATAGCTTCCTCACCATTTCTATTGGTTACACAATTATCTATATTGAAAGGTCTGTGATTTGTCGTTTGTGAATAAAAGCTATGAGAAGAGCAGTTCTTCGAAATATATTATTCGTCGAAGAAAAACGCAGAACTGTGACAAAGAAGTTCACGAATCGAATAAAATTTATATTGAACCATCTAAGGGAAAAAAAATTCCATCAAATGAAATTGTCGATAGTAGGTTGTGTGGCCATCACATATATTCGACTACAGAAAAACAGTTTAAAAACATACATAATATCTCAGTACCGGTTGCTTACTGTCTACCACAGTTCACAGTCATTATATATTTTAATACAGTTCTTTTATTATTTGTTTAATATATTTATCAAGTAATATAAGATTCTATCGATTGGACAATAATTAAAGACAGGTAAGATCGCATTCATACTATATATACAAAAAATATAAAATAAATAGAAGAAAAATGACAATTAAAAATAATCAAAAAGTATATTTTAACAGTTATCTTTATTGTTAAAGTGCATATGGTGGAATTGAAAATGGAAAATTTGAACAGCATTTCTCCTAATTTCCTCCAAATTTAGTTCAAACCAAACAAGCTGTTTTTTAACTATTAGTACCTTAGCGCATCCGTAAGCGAAAATAGAGAATATGATTTGGTAGATCATTTTTTCACTAGCCTCTAACAATCCTCCATATTTTGGTTTAGTAAAAAAAATCATTTTTGAAATATGTAGACGTGAAAAAATGATGAAAATACATTTGTGCGTGAAAATATGGGATGACATTAGACATGAGTTCAACTATGTACCAAATAACTCAAAACCTGAACATACTATCATAATCGGATGAGCAGTAGTAGATTATATGCCTTCCACAGGGACTTGACTACATACAGATGCATCAAATTATTGATGTCTAAAATGTCTAAGACAAAATCTTCAATTTTGTTTACACAATTTTAGATTTTTTCTCTAAAGCATTCCTACCTTTATTTTATCTCGAAAGTAAAATAGTTAAATTAAAAATATTATCTAGCGTAAGATTTTAAGCATTATGGTTTATTATACTGCTGTATTTGAAATTTTTCGTTTTGTTTTCATACAACTTATTATTTCCCTTCTGAATCCTGCAGAGCTAGTCATCAATCGATGAATTGTATTTCTTGTACTTGAAGTTACAATCATTTTCTCTGATCCTTATTATTGGATATAATACCAATAGTAGTATTAATTTCCAACGAATGTTGTGTTCACGCATTAATAACAATTAATTAAAAAGGAACATTCGATGTTTGGATTGATGCCAGGTTTAAGGTTACATTGTGCCCCTTTCGCAAACAACTACACATCTGTACATATATACATCTAACATATATCTGTAGTAATGTAGACTAAAGATGTGGTAAATACTATCAGTAATAGTATTTTTATAGTATTATATTATTTTTTTTATAGTATTTTAATAATAGTACAGTATTAATTTTTTTTAATAACTATTTTGAACGGAATGACTAGTAACGCAAGAACCTAAACAAACTAATCTTTGTAAATGGCTAAACCTTCCACTGGAAAATTAGAATTATTTACTTTTATTTTTATTTAGTCACGAAGATAATACACATTAATAGAGCAAATAATAATAAAGGATAAGGTTGATGTTTTCGCTGGAAAAGATAGATATTAAATATTTTTCATATTTCATATTTTTATTCAATTTTCAATTTTATAATTGCTTCTCTTTTGAACGGAATGACTAGTAACGCAAGAACCTAAACAAACTAATCATTGTAGATAGTTAAACCTTCCACTGGAAAATAAGAATTATTTACTAAATTATGAAAAAAAGAAAACGAGGATCCTGTGTAACTACAGAAGACCTAATGACACAGAAGACGTGACAGATCGAGTCTTCACGTGCTAGCTATTGTCTCCAACAGGTCTTGAGGGTTGATAAGGGTGTATCGATTAACTCCGATGTTGTAAGATGCAAAGTCTTATCAGTATTAAATAAATTTCATAGAACTCCACTTTTTTTTTTCTTTTTTTTTTGCGAATCGTTTACATTGCGAATGTAATTTTATTTTTTTAATTAATGAGTAACATGAATGCAATATTCATGAAAAAGACATTTTACTCATTTGGTTTGAAGTAATGGATCGTAATCCCGATGTTTTGTTATAATGTTTTACTTCCAACTGTACTAGCAGTTTCATCAGTTTTTTTTCGTAAAATCTTGAATTGGTTTTTCTATTTATATTCCATTTCAAAATCCTTGATTGCTAAGGCAGAAGCTTCTGTATAATTAATGGAAATCTGAGCATTTAATAGTGTATTAAACCACAAGGCCGTTGAAACCATGATGAATCGTTAATAAGTTTCATCAAACTCTCCTTTATTTTTCTGAGAAACCATAAAATCTTTTTCCACAGCACCGGGAGCCATCCTCTTCATCTTTCAGGAGTCGCAGTAGTTGATAAAAAAAACTTACAGTTAGCCCTTGATGGGCGGTGATTGGTGTTAAATGGCCAGGTACCAATAAACAGTTGCCAAGGACTAGAGACTATTTGCAATAACGTCGCATTATCCTCAGCCGGAAAGCAATAACATTTCAATGAGCAAACTGATTGCTTTCTCGCCGATGAAGCTCTTCGGTAATTATCTTTGCGCGGGAGGTTGGGTAACAACTGTGGTGGTTGGTGACTACTGCGGTGTGTATCGGCGTCGTATCCTTGGCTAGTGGAAAGGAGAATCCTCTTTTGACAGAGCATTTCCTAAATATTATTATTTATAAATTTATAACAAGTAGAAATAAAAAAAAATAGATAAGAAACCTCACTTGGCTATTACATCTCAACCGTAAATTCTTAATGTAGTCAAATATAAAGAAACATATTTGATAAGCATGCATTGACAATATTTTTGTACAAATTTGTTTGAGAGTTTGCTAGGTGATTTTACACTAAATTACTCTATAGGCACTCAAGGTTTCTGATATCAATGCTGATTTGAGATTTTTATACTTAAAAAATTTAGATTGCTTGGTCTATTTCAGGAGACTCCAACCTTTTTCTACATTTATATCTTGTTAATCAATCGGCAGGTGCCCATTTCTCCAACGGCCAAAACATGCAATATTTTAAAAAAAAACATAGTTTTTAAGGAATTGTAAATATAAAAAAAGAATGTGCTCTAGCTTATAGCCCTGGAGCCAGGGCCCAAAAATCGACCTGATCGCAGGCGAAGGTTTGATTGTAAAATACGAAAGTGTTATTCTGAGTAAAAAAAACCTTGTCTGCCGTTCCGGAGCCGCTGCTTTCAAAAATGGCGGCTGATTAAAAGAATACTAGGCCAATAATTTGGGGATCGAAACGAGAAATCCATTACGAAAAATGTGAGAAAAGTTTCCATTTTTTTAACTTGTATATATGGGTTTAGACATGTAAAAAACAAAATTTCTAACGCAGGCCATCAAGGGAAAACTTTTTACAGCCAGAAAAGTCATATTTTTTCGATATTTTTTGGGTTTTTCATCTATAACTCCTAAACGATGCATCAAAGCGAAAAATATATTCTTTAATAAATTATAGAACGTTAAATTTTGCGTCGAACGAGTACATAAACTTTATAGTTTAGTTACCTGTTAAGGTATAAAACCACGATCAACAAACGCTGATTTTTACCAAATTTGTCAAAAACTTACACAAATTACTATAAATGGCCCTGTAACTTGTAAATGAGTTCCCTAACAGGAAAAACCCATAGAATCAAAGTTATAGAAATAAGTTATAAAAATGTATTAGTCCAACAGTACATGGATGGGACCATAAAATAAAAGAAATTTATAATTTTAATTTTTTTTTTTATTACAATTTAAAGTCAAATCCACTAAATTAAAATTAAATTAAAATGAAATGGAATTCTCTTATTAGTGATCTTTAATACATGCTATCCAGAAAACAGTTGTGACCGCGCACAGTGTGATGTCTATGGTGTCCATAACGTGTCAAAGTTCATGTTGGTGACTGCGTTAGGCCAGCCAACTCCTGTTGTGTTCACGCATTAATAACAATTAATTAAAAAGGAACATTAGATGTTCGGATTAATGCTAGGTTTAAGGACACATTGTGCCGCTTTCGCAAGTAACAACACATGTGACATTTATACATCTAACATATATCTGTAGTAATGTAGACTAAAGATGTGGTAAATACTATCAGTAATAGTATTTTTATAGTATTATAGTATTTTGTATAGTATTTCAATAAAAGTACAGTATTAATTTTTTTTTAATAACGATTTTGAACGGAATGACCAGTGATACAAGAAACTAAACAAACTAATCTTTGTAGATGGTTAAACCTTCCACTGGAAAATTAGAATTATTTACTTTTATTTTTATTTAGTCACTAAGATAATACACATTAATAGAACAAATAATAATAAAGGATAAGGTTGATGTTTTCGCTGGAAAAGATAGATATTAAATATTTTTTATATTACATATTTTTATTCAATTTTCAATTTTATAATTGCTTCTCTTTTGGTAACTTACCTGATTCGAAATCAACACGAGATGACTTTTTCATAACAAATTTCAAATTAAAAAAAAAAAAGAGAAGGAGAGGTAGGATAGAATCTTCTTGAGAACTCTATAAAGTTTTTAAAAGTTTCAATTTACGGGTATAAAAAAATCCGTTTACTTGTCAAGTTTCCAGGCAGATGAACCAGTTCCATGTGACAGATGGCACTGAAAGAAAACATGACAGAAAAAAAAATGTACAAAAAAAAGTGAGAATAAGAAAAGGCTCTGAAAAAAACAAAACAATAAGAAAAAAAAACGAGGGAATAAACGGATTGGAGTTAATTGCAAAGACATCAGAGAAGAAGACCAGTTAACAAGTGTCCTTAGAGGAATGCTTTGCGGTACCCTCTAGAGATTATACAGGACAAAAAAGACGGCGAGAAAACTGTATATCGGATGATATTTAGGCGACTCCTTCGGTGGCGGCTGATCCATTATCCATAGCCCATCTGAAGAAGTCGATGGCGGCTCCTAAGGTACCAGTGACATAGTGGCGGCCTCTATCGGGTATTATTGATGAGCTCATCCACCGCACTTTATATCCTACCGGTCATCCATCCACGGCAAAAAGAATAAAAATATTTATTTCAAAGAAGTTATATAATTAAATTTAAATTTAATAAGCGATTTTGATTCAAAATGAACCAATATTGCCATACCATAATAAATTCTTCATTCAGAAGGACAACTTAATATTCTTATGGTAATTTTTCAAGATATCTGCTGCAATAGCTCGCAATCAAAAAATTAATAACACTAATTAATTTAAATTTCTAAATTCAAAATCCAACCTTCAAAAATATTCAATTTTAAAATTGTATTTATACGCATAACTTACTGCATATTCGTTTCTTCAATATCATGATCTTTATAACAAAAAAAAAATCCCTGGTAAGTGCATGATTAATTATCCTTACCATTTGCTTTAAACTCACTTTAAACATAGTATAAAAGTGACAATCGCAATTCAACCAAATACAAATATGGTACTTAGAGAATGAGAAATGAATAAATAAATTGAAAAGACATATAGCCACTGTATTCATGAATGTCGTATCACTGAAATTGATTATTAAAAAAAATAAAATTGAATTAAAGTTGTACACTTTCTTAAGAGTTCCTCAAGGTTCAATACTGCCTCCTCTGTTTTGTATTGTATACATTTATGACGACACACATTATTACAATGAAACATTGAACTCTACTTACGCTGACGGTAAAATTTTCATAAAATATCAAAATCCAAAACTAACTTCATAGTGTCATTTACTTAAACTATATGGCTGGTTTAAGCTATGGAAAACTCGACTGACAAAAATCATGATAAATCCGAACATATAACATTCACACATAGATAAAGTACTTGTTCTCCACTTTAAATTAACGACCAAACTTCTCAGACGGACACGGTACTTTATTTTACCATAGACAGAAGAATGGTATGTTCATCTTATTAAAATGAAACGAAAGAACCAAAATATTCTACGTAACATCTCCTACTTTTCCAAATCTTTCAAAACTGAAACGAAGAGAGAAATTGAATATATATAGATAATTAACGCACCCGGTCATACTTTGTATAAAATCTTCGTAGATATTTCAAGCCTTCCAATAAAAATTTTAAAGATTACATATTAATTATCAGTTGAGTATCTATTCGTTTTCATTCCTATTTTGTGTCACCATATTTGTTTCATCATCAATGAGCATTGCTTTTTATATTTATTATAATATTACATGCAACAATTAATTTGTAATAAGAATGCATTATGAATATAAGACTATGGAAATAAAAGTATGCGAATAAAAAGGCTACACTGATGTGATTCATCTAGTAGAACAAAATAAGTCTTCAACAAGATAGATGGAAGAACGGAAATGCCGATGTTGACACAGCAATAATTAAAGCCAAAAGAATTCTAAGAATCTTCCAAAAGAACATCCGCAACGGACGATTTTCGGCACAACATCGAAATTAATCATTGGCGGTTAGAACCGTAGTACTTTGCCGAAGATAGGCGATGACTGGAACCTTTGATAAGAGAGAGTGGGGCTTGAAGGTCTCATTTGTAAACGACATTGCCTCCCTGATAAGCCACTGGTAGCTTACATTAGCACCATTAATGATATAAAGAAAAAATTATATTCTTCAAGATTTATTAGCCGTCTGCGAAAGGATATGACTCATTAGAAGGAGTTGTTAATTGGCCTTCGGGACAAATCGTTTCGTGCTATTAAGCTGGTCCAATATTATATTTGTTTATAAGGAAATATCATAAATGAATAAGTAGGTATATATAAATGCCATACATTAGACAAATTTTACTAACGGTTTTTAAATATTATTTTCTATCAACCTTATACATTTTTATTCTTTACATATATTTTTTTACCTTTCTAACTTAAGCAACGTAGTAAACAAGGTAGGTATAGATAGGCTTAATTAATTTGTAATCTGAGAATGCTGTAAATATTAATACATGTGTTTTTTCTGTCCTGATGATGTCTGAATTGCCGAAACGTAAAAGGAATCTTTAAACTGTACTAATCGGTGGTGTACTAATCGGATGTCCTCAACTCCGATGATCCAAAATAAATTTGAATAAGTACCATTTGATGTCATTACATCTACCATTGTGATTTATGAAGATAATCTATCTCATGCAAACTCCAAAGAAAATGGCCAGTTTACATATTACAGAAAAATTACAATATTTACATATTTAAAAGATGTCAGGGTCAGAGAGACCCTCTTGACTGATAACGAGATCGAACTTTAATAAAAAAAAAATAAATAAGGAAAATGCAGTGAATTCTCTTTCTCTTAAACAACATTGATAGTCCCATTTTAATTAGTTTGTTTACAGTAGATGGGTTTAAATAAGGAATCCTTAAGAATTAAAAAAAAAATTAATAGATTTAAATAAAAAAACATTAATAAATAAAATAAAAATTTTTACTTAATATAAACAGAATAAATATGTATTGTTTTAAAAGATTCTATAAAAAAGAAAATAGAAAACAAAGCCTAATATAGGCTTTCAATAAAATACTTTTGCCACTATTTAGCCTATTTATAACCGCCACCCCGGACCATCTACTTCCTTTGTAATGCAACGGTCAACTATTAAATATTCAACTAATTTTTTAGTCCTTAGTTTCTCTTCATTAGCAATACTTTGTTTTCTATTTTCTTTTTTTATAGAATCCTTTAAAACAATATATATATTTATTCTGTTTATATTTAGTAAAAAATTTTATTTTATTTTTCAATGTTTTTTTATTTAAATCTATTATTTTTTTTTTAAGTTTTGAGAATTCTTTATTCAAACCAATCGACTGTAAACAAACTTATTGAAATGGGACTATCAATGCTGTTTAAGAGAAAGAGAATTTAGTGCATTTTTCTTATTTTTTTTTAAGTTCGATCTCTTTAAAAAATTTGTTCTGAAGGAAACGTAACATAACTGACAGAACATAAACCATATGAGACGTGGTACATGATTATATTACCATAAGAACCAACTGTTTAGCCTTGGCGGAATGGGACAGGACACCTCAACAGAAATGGTACTGGACCCGAGAAAGGAGTCCAGGAGGAAAAAGAGATCAATTGAAAAGAAAAGATAAAAGACGGTACTAATTGCTCGGACGACTGATGGTACGCGGCAAGACTCCTTTTATACAGCTCATCTTGGAAATAATGGAGCCAAGTATAACTGTACGTGCCCTCTCCCACGGCCCAGATGTCAGTCTGTATGTCCCCCAGTCGTCTGGAGGGCTCTCCGAAGGAGGTAGAAGGTAGTACTTGTCCAACAACTAATTACTACAAGTAGACGGGAAACGTTGAACTCAATTAGGAACGTGACAGATAGGTTAAAGATACAAAGTACAAACATTTATTTATTTTATTAAATTTATAGATTTTTTTTTTTATTTATTCCTGAGATAATGAAATAACGAAATTCAACTAATCCTATTTTAGTAAGACAATCACCTAGAACATTGCTTACCAGGCTAGATTCGGTTTTGTTTCATTACTGAATATATTACAACCAGCTCATTATTAATATTTTTTATGTCCTTGTAAACGTAAATAATTGTTTTATTAATAAGTGTTTATTTGTTAGCTGACTGTTGATGATGACCGTCAATAAAGTGCACAGTGCTGTTATGTGTATTAATAATTAGTAAATGTTTAGATTCTTTAATGAAACACGATTAAAATAACTACATCAAATGAGTAAAATAACTACATTAAAAAATAACTACAAAGATGGGCAAATGCTACTCTGAGTACTGAGCACCAAGTATTTTAATCAGATAATGATCTTTTTTTTTTGTACCAAAGAATTTAATTACTAGTTCATTTGATGACAAAAGCTTAACTGAAGTAGTGATTGAATTCTCAATAGTGATTATCATTTCCCTATCTCTGCTTGTCATGTACTATCCTATACCTTATTCATCCGTAAGGTTGTTTTTATTTTTATTCATTTTATTTTATGTACTACAATCTCGAGTCACTTTAAAATGATACGGAATGATTTTGATGAATATTTGAAATTATGAAGTTATGTAATTAAAGAGTCACTTATAAGAAAATAGCATATGATTATTTTTAATTTTAAATCGATCGTATTTCAGATCCTTTTTTTTTCCTAACATATAAATTACTGCTAAGAAGAATGTAATGTATTATGTCTAAAAGTGTATATTTATATTTTATCATTGAACATAATTTTAAGTATCTTGGCAAGGTTTCAAGAGTTTTGTATATAAATGTTTTTATTTTATATATAGTATGTATAACTAATTTTTTTTTTTTACTTATTTATCTTTATCTTTACTTTTTATGTTTGTTTTTATTTGGCCAGATATAACGTCTTAATTTTGTACTTTTTTATTCTTCTAAAGGAACTTCTTCCCAGAATAAAATTATTTTCTATTCTAAATAATTTGTACTACCAAGATAAAAATTATATGAAATTTTTAAAAGTTAGAAATATATATTTGATGAAGAAGAAAGTGCTACAAGTCTAATTACATTCTTGTGAAAATAAGGATTGGAGTTTTCTTAAAAAATCTCACTCAACTCTGTTCGTATTTCTTAGGTATTTAATTAATTACATTATTAGATCTTAAATGTGTTAACTCCCAACATTTTATCACTTTATAATTTACTTCATTACATTCGTAATCCGTAGTATTTATTTCAAGGAGTTTTTAGGTGATACGCGAAAAGTGTCTTCTAAACAAGCAAGCATTTAATCTCTATCCAATCGAGAAAAAAAATTTACTTTACCTCAATAAATGTTATTAATGAAAAAAATTCTAATTAGGATATCTATTTCAGTAAATTTCACGTTAATTACATATAACTTATGGATAAACAATAAACAAATAAATGCCTACACCGATGTTAAAATGTACCTTCATTCGTCACTGAAAACTGAATAACATCCATAGCCATTAGATTAGTCAACAATTTTAATTCTATTTTAAAATATACAACTGATAGTAAATTATTTGGATTATTACCCATCCCACCCATGTAAGATAGAAAAAAATAGTTTAATTAGTTTAAGAATTACTATGAATGATGTAGTGTAATGAAGACCAAAGTTTCCAATTGTTTATACAGAAATAAAAACAAGAGGTTATTCATTGCTGCATATTTAAAATAATCATCATAAGCCCGGAATGGTTTTTTATATCGCAACATACCGCAATCCTGGAAGACCGTGGTATTGTCGGCGGCGTGCCCTATCTGGAGATATCCCATAGCCCTGGGGACCATAGCTCAGCCCTCGGATCTGATACCCGACATCCACGATCCTGCCGTAGGTCAATACCGTTGTCCACATCCCGAGGTACCTCGGGGGGGTCGCCTAATATGGCCGGCTATGATCTTTCCACAATTCCGTGGATCTATGGTCAAAGGTCTTTTAGAAGGGTACTCGGGCAAACATTGGACTCTAGAAATAATATTCATAAAGATATTGGATTTATATAGTTGTTATTTTGAAGGGAACGTTTAATCTTGGAAACAGGAAGAAGTTTGTTTGCCTTGGTCATCGGAATCACAATGCAAAGATTCGTAAATTGTGTAACACTACATAAAATCAGCACTCATTTGTTTTTGTATTCATTTTCAATACTGTAAATTTCTTATCTTTAATATGAGAAAAACACTTGAATTTAGGTTTAAACTCAGTTGTATGATGTTAAAGAAGTGTCATAGAAGAAAGGGGATGTACATAAACATTCCATCAAATATCGTAATGATAATACAAATTATTTTGTTAAATCAATAAATATTTTTAATGGTGGAAAAAAATATTAATTTCATTTAGCAATAGAGCAAAATTGAAATTGTAATTAAGTTGCCAAGCATGAGCGAGTTCGTGGAATCAGTGCTGAGATCATTGTTGAGTATCGTAAACCCACCAGGGTGTTCTTAAACTCATCTATTTAACAGAGAACAAGTTTCTAAACTGAGAGCTGAGACCATTGATGAGCATTGGAAATCCATAGGAACTTACCCATAGTTGACGGTAAAAATATTGGAAATTAGTTGGGAGTTGCAGTTACATAGAGAAACAAAAACAAAATATTAACAAAAAAAATTATTTTTAGTTATTTGGCAATAAGAAAAAAGAAAAAAAAAAATTCTGTGTCAGCCATTCGGCCTAAGTTTCAGGCTTTCGCGAGTGAGGACTACTGTATACGGAGATGTAGACCGAGTGTGATTTAAAAAAACAAATAGTTTGTATTTGTGTTTCTCACTGTGACTCCCTTACTCAAATGTAAGTCCCCAACTACCTCTAAACCGACAACTTATTCGCATTGATTTTTTTCAAAATTTTAATTTTATATCTATCTTGGATCTGGTGTAATTATTCCAAAATTGTTTACATCTTTCCTTCATCTGATAAATCGTATAATACCTCCAATTGGCGACAAATTTTAAACAAACTAGTGAAGTGTAAAAATTCTCGATAAACAACTACATAAATTATGATATGATTTGAAACTTATGTTAAATACCAAACATATCAAGGATACTAAAAATGGAATATCCAATAGTATATTTTTTATTATTTATATTTAAAAATATAAATATTTATTTTTTTTTCAATTAAATATATATAATTTATAATTTCAATCTTACTACCTGCCTGACAAAAGAATCCCGGATTTCTCTTTTATTATAGAAGGGAATATAGGCGAAATGCAACAAAACCATAAGAGAACGGAATCCTGACACCCACGATTCGGAAAGACCACGACCTCAACATTACAAGAAACCTAGAGGAGAGAATTGTTAGGACGGAAAGTATATTTGTGGAGTATTTGACAGAGCCGACACCTGACCCAGAAGATATGGCCAACCTAAATTGGTTCCGCCTCGGAGGAATAACAGGAATAACATCCCGATATTCCCAGGGTCGTGATTGACCGAACCAGTGTACGTCCTGGGGTCACGATCCTCCGACTGTTACCGCTTCACCGAAGCTCAGTCAGCATAACTGTCCAGGTCCTCCATGTACGCCATATACCTAGCCTATATATATATATATATATATATATATATATATTTTAAAAAGACTTCGAAGTATTATAATTAGTTCATATCATTTATTCTCATAGAGCTAGAGGAAACTATTATGGATTGGAAAAATAAATAAATTATTGATATTTGGATTAAATATTAATAAGTTCATTCAGGTGAGGATTTCAAGCAGAACCGGATCCATATTTTAGTTTTAAGGTAGGAGCACATTTGTTTTTTTAATACAGTAATTATTCGATAAGAATAAATAATAAAAAAATACCAATTTAAATTACGTTTAAGTCAGTAAAAAATCTTTGAATGTCAGGAATCTATCATGTGAAAATGTGATGTTCAATACAATATTAATATAAATTTTGATATTCCATACCATGAAGATGTTACAGTGCATTGCAACAGAGAGGTTATGGAAGTAGTGTCTGACTTCACCTACCCTGGTACTGTTATGGATCGGTCTGGGAAAGTGGATTCAGAAATTCTGAACAGGATAAGAAAAGCAAACGCTATATATTACGAGATCTGCAATACTGTGATCGGAAAGAGAGAAGTGAGCAGAGGTGTAAAACTGCACATATATAAGGCAGTATACCTGCCTGTAATTCTATATGGTGCAGAAAGCTGGATACTGACTGACAAACTAGAGAGAAAAATCACTGCTGCAGAAATGAGGTTTCTCCGAAGGATCGCAAGGAAAACGAGACGTGACTGCATTCGCAACGAGAGAATCAGGGAGGAATTGGGAGTTCCCCCGATGAAGGATGTCCTAAAGACTCGTCAGCTTAAGTTGTTTGGGCATGTCGTCAGGATGGAAGAAGATCCATTAAAACCTATGGACTACGTCTCCGATGGCAGAAGACCCCACGGCAGTCCGAGAATGTCGTACCTCGAATACGTAGACGGCCTGTGCAAAAACAGAAATAAGAATTTACGCCAAGCCGGAAATCTTGCAAGAATCAGTCAAAATTGGCAATCCTGATTCGACGCTCCCCTACGCTGAAAGGCACTACAGGGTGATGCAAAAGAAGAAGATATTCCATACCTAAGGCAGTTATATTAGACTTGCAAAATGATGCAGAAATACAACAGAAAAGTTCATGTGAGTTTTGGTTGTAAGTTTAAATTTTATATGCTTTTAAGCTTCACGGTTTTCGTTTAATAGGAAGGGGATAACTAAAAAAACTATTGAGGTTGGGTAATTCCCATTGGCGCAACCATATCCAAAATATGCATTGTCTAGCAACCTAACAAACGAATTTCGGTGTCGGAAGGCTTTTAACTCTGATATTAATTCTCCTCTTCCCCTCCTGACCAGGGAATAACCCAGTAAAGCCAATAAGGTGAGGATGGAGAGGAGAAAATAATTAGGTAATTCTCACTTTCAATATTATCCAAAGGGACTATTTCTAGAACCCTAATTATTCGGGATATTTTGCTATCAGCTCCCTTGCCCAATAAACTTTAAGCCTGTGCCAATTGAACAGAGACATGTCAAAGAATCTTCTGAAAATCGCTTCAAATATAATTAATTATATGATGTAAAAATTTCTTCAAAGTGCCAATGTTCTATCAACAATAAGGCCTTAGAACATAAGGTTTGCGATATAGTATCTCACCCACTAAACTGATCTAATTCTCATTAAGAAATATACTAAATTTAAATGAAGAAATAATACAGATAACAGTTTCAGTAATTGATTAATCGCTAAAATTAACTATTTTTGGCTGCATTATTTTTTTTTTTTTTGTAAAATGTAGATCTATTTTAAGTGTAAAAGGTAATGTATTTATATAATTATATTATTTAAAAATTTTATCTCAGAAATGTATTGTAGGTAAATAAGTAGTACCAAATGGTATTCTAGAATGGTGCTAGTTGTATAATAGTTGTATTTTTTTTATCAAACGGATAAGGGAATAAATGATGTTGTGACCTTTTCAAATCTGCTGAAGGGGACAATAAAGCATTCAAGTTGTCGATATACATGCCTTCATCAACATAAGCATGAAGTCATGAATCAATAGATAAATCAAAAATGATTTTTCTTCTATTTATAGGTAAATGTCGTGCCTATTCATCGAAATGTTTAGCTAGTTTTATTTGTAAGATCAAAAGGAAAATAAATCTATTGTGGACTTATTGGTGCTTTATAACTGCGTCTATTTTTGACTTCCCTTACCTAACTAAGATAAATTAAGTATTATAGGTTACAATATTTAGGATCTCTTACGTCCTAATGAAGGAGTTAAACCTATTCGTTGAGTGTTTGTTTCTTATTTTTAAGAGCTCGGCTTCTAATGTTCAAAATGTGTAGAATTATTTTTATAAAAGTTTCTGGATATTGAGTCATAAAACTAATGATTTATGATTAAATGTTTGAAATGTGGAACATTGTAAAAAAATCTTTTGTAGAGTTAGAAGTATTAAGTTGGCAAATAAGTCCTTTCGGTTTTCAGGGTGAAATACAACTCAATGTATTATTGACAAAATTTATTTTTTAATTTAGGTTTATATTTTCACTGTTTTTTATTAAATAGTTCAATATGAAAGAGAAAAAAAATTGCCAATGTCGCGAATTTTCTCTTACTCGTCCCAACGTCCGAACCCAATAACGCTAGATCAGTCAGAACGCAATCTTAACCCAATCATCCCAACTTCGGTCTACCCCTCGGACGCTTACCAGTCGGCACATCTCATATTAACTTTTTATGGAATCTTTAGTTTCTAAGTTCCGACAAATTTACACACCCATTTTATTTGCTGCAATGTAACCACTTCTTTAAAAAAAAAAAATAGATTTAACCTATGTCACGAATTTCCCCTTACTCATGAGAGGCGGTTGTATGAATCTGTACATACACCGAATTGTGGTACTGGCATGGAACATTCGAGTTCGCTAAGACATTGTTACTATATTATACTTTTTTTTTTTTTTTTTATTGAGAAGTATAATAATCTGCCACATGGACAATAAATAGTGAAATATGAACACATTCACAATATATACAGAAAACATAAAATTAACAAATGTAAAATAATAACCAAAAACTATGTACAATAAAAAATAAAATAACCTAGTGAAGATATTATATACTAATATCATTTTCAGTTAAAACACTTATTACATTTCACTATAAATATAATTATACTTATAAATACATAAATAAATTTTAGAGTGAATTCATTGAAAAAATGAATGCGAATGAGTGAATTTATTGAGTGATCAAAGAGTAGAGGAATTAAGAAAACAGAGTATTTGGTGATGTGATATGAGAAGAGAATAAAAGTAGTAAAGTAAAAAAAATTGAAAAAAGAATGAAGGAAAAAAAAGGTAGATAAAAAAAATTATAGTAGAGTAAAACTTACTTGTTATTAAAAAAAAAAAAATTGGGTAGGGTGGCCGAATGGGCTAACGCGTTGTGCACAGCACCACCGTTGCCCGGCAACCTGATATATGATAAATGATATAAAAATAGTCATGAGTTCGCGTGCTGGTGCCAAGGGGTCTTTTGAATCCCCGCCCACACCCCCTGACCCGGGAAAACCCCGTATAGCCTTAACGGCGAGGAAGGGGAGGACCCAAAAAAAACACTCCAAAAAAACAAACTTGTTATTAAAATATTTTTACTCACTTTGTTTATGTATTTCGTTGCTCGTACATTAGTGAGATATTCGACTAAAATTATTATTATGTTTTAAACTGTTTGTTCTTCATAAGTTACTTTTTTACCTTTAATCTTGAGCACTTATAACTGACTTCGTGCTTATAGTAAGTATACTACGATATTTACAAACCAGTTTTAAAATGTAAAACTAATATCGTTGGTCTAAATTCGTTTTTGTGAATTTGAATTTCTAACATATTCTTGGTGACGGTCCTTGCCTTTGGTTTACCAATTTATTTATCGCTTCAGGAATCATTCGAACAGGAATCATCAGGAACAGCATTCGATGACAAATTTTTCAGTCCTATTTAAAATATTTGGCTTAAGGCATTCGTACTATTGAAAAATGAATTGATGGTAGGATTAGTAAAGTAGGTATGCAGCAAAGCATCTTGTTTTTAATAATATAACGCTTTTTAGTGAAATTCACTGTACATGTCCAAAAATACAACTAGACTAACTGCTTTGAAATTATTAACATGCACATTATTTTTTTATCCCAATATCCTCAAGAGAGAGTTATGAAGTACCTTATGCCCCGAGAACAGAGCCAGTACAAACAGGCGAAGATCCACCTGCCAGCAACGCCCCCACAGCACTAACAAAAAAACTAATAGCCAGCGGTCCTGCCCTGATTTGACCTCACATCTTCTTTTTTGTCTTCACTTGTCTTCATTTTAGTTTATTTTTTGTCAGCCGTGGGTGAGGAGGAGGGAGGGATTTTCTATGTAGGCCCAAGATACGAATCTTCTTCGGTCCTTGATAATCGGTCGTCTTCAATGATCTTGTACAGTACAGAACATGGAACAGTCACCGAGGTAAATTGCTTCGGAGAAGGAGTGCGGTTAGACCCCATTTCGATGAGATTTTCCTTTATATAATCTTATTATACGGATATCCATTACGATCCTATGGGATGGAAAAATAAGGGGTTTGGACTTAGAAGCTTAGTATAGTGTATCATAAAGGGATTGACCTGAGGATCCAAATAATGAAGATTTTTAAATGAACCGTTCAGTTGACAGAATGACTCGAATTTCAACATTTTTGATAATTAATTTTAGTGATATATCTGGTGGACAAATTGATATCTGTATTCACAGTTCTATATTTCATCACCGCACTCCCCTACCATGGAATCAACTTACTCACTGTCTGTACTGATATTATAAATTTTCCAACTGGAAATATCACTAAAATGACTTTACTCAAAAATGTTGAAATTGGAGTTAGTCATTCTGTTTAACTGAAATTCTCAAATATTAAACTGTACTTTGTAATCCGTTTTCAACGATTTGCAACATTTGAAATTTTAAGTATACATTTTAAAATTAATGTTTCGATTATTCTTCATAATTTGCGCTTTTGTATGAACTAATGCCTGTTTTTACTAAATAGTTTTAATTTTAATGATTAATTTTCTTATATTGTTGCGAATTTTTTTTTCTCAAGATGATTGATTGGTTGGTTGTTTTGATATTATTGGCGCAAAACATCTAGGTCATCAGCGTCTTATCCATAAACATATTATTATTAAAATATTTAGTTGGTAGGTTAGATAATTGATATTAAGGGCTGATATCAACTTGGTGTGTGGATATAAGATTTTAAAAAGTTTTTTTTTTCAATTTTGTATATTTATTATATGAGTATATACGGTGGTATTTATAATATAACTTAATATAAATACTGTGTATGGGCTAAAATCACCCGTAAGAGGTTGTGGAGCCCCACATAGTTATAAATAAATAAATAATGAAAATAATAAACCTCATGAATCAGTGAAACAATAAATATTTGAAAATAAAAATAAATATACATATTTTTTTAATCTCATAACTTGTTGGAAATAAATGTAGTCAATGGTATACTATTATATGAGACACTAGAATGAGGAATAAAAATAAATATTTCAATTAAATTATTAAGTCTTTTTTTTCTAACCATCCATCATTTATTTACAGGCTACTTACAATACAAAAATCGCCAACAATAATATATATACTTCGGGTCATATCACTTTTACTGCCCGAAAGCATTTTAAGGATAGGATCGGGGTTTGATTTATACAAATGTTTTACTATGGCACTACGTCTTTTTTTTTTTTTTTTTTTACTCTGCAAGGAGGGATTCTGCTAGTCTTATTAAATCTTAGTGTAATTAAGTTATGTTTTATAACTTAATTAGTCAGCTAACTACATAACGTGATATGAGGGGAAATTTTAAATTGTATTTAAAATTGTTAAAAAATAAACAAAATTGCAACATTAATCTATTCATTGTTCTCAATTATGGGTCTCACACATAGAAATGAACAAAAACTATATTTATATCATTATCAACATGTAAGTAATCATTAAATGCAAATAATTTTCTATAGAATCTTAATATTAATATCCGGAATGGAATACTTGGATGTAGTTACTACACGAAAAAATTATAATAATATTTTTAACCACAACAAAACCACTTTTAATATTCAATAATTTTTAAATTATCAAACCCTTCAAGTAACTATTCTAGGAAATTAAATATATAACACCAAGAAATGTAAGTTTTGATTTCTATAAAAGTTGAATTTAAAAATTTCATAGGAGAGAGATAAACACTTTATTTTCATAAAAATATAAAATATAAAAGATTGCTGCCCAATTTTATTGGGTTGCTATATACACAGCATACTCTTTAATCCTTAGGACAATAAACGAACTTATAGGACTCTAAAAAGGAATACAAATAGATTTTATAACAAAAATTTACTTGCCATGCTTTAATGGAAGTGTCTTTGGTTTTTGTAATTTATAATATTTAACATTTTAACGCCTTTAATTCTGAAGGCAAATTTCTTATTTTGCACAAAAAAATTAAACAGATTGGTAAATAATATCTTAGAAATTCGGACAAAGGATAAACAAAAAAAAAAGTTTTTAAATTATGAAAAAAAAAATTCTCCGCTCTTAAGTTCCATTGGGAAGAACGCTAGGAGATGCAGTATCACCAAAAAGAATCAGTTGGTTTGAATCTGTGATTCACTGACTTTGCCTCTCCTTGTTAGCGACTTTTCGGAATAAACCGACGGTATAAATAAATATATATATATATATATATATATATATATATATATATATATATATATATATATATATATGTATATATATACAAAGATATAGACAGATAGACATACCACTGATGACATAATTTATGCCACCCAATGTACTGACCCAAGGACCAAGCCTTCGTGTATATTACATATAAATTATACCCCATCAACACCTCCCAATATATAGTCGAGAACTAATGTATATATACTTCTATATAATAATTCAGATATAAACATCCAAGGCTGACAGACAAATGGAAAGCTAAATATAAGAGAACTTAACCCCGGTACCGTAAATAGAGTCCGTGGCTCGTTACCTGGAAGGCAGCTTGATTTGTGCTGTGATATATCCGCTGGAGAAATATTTGGTTTGTCGGCGAGCCCCGGGCGGGCACGACCGCTATAGGCTGTTAATGTTCCTCGGGGCTTCCTCCACTTCTGGAGGTGTCATCGCCGAACGTGGGTTCCTGGAGATTTGTCCACGGATTCGGACTGATTAGCTAATTGAACTAAATTTTAACTGTCTTCTTATAACAGATATCAAACATAAGATTTGAGTACGATTTATTTGATAAACTAAAGCAATGTAAACCGGCTTAAGATAGATCAGTGTAAAAATTTCAATACTTCCTAATATTGCTGATCAAAAACTTTTTGGTATAGCTTAGTATTAACAAACAATAATTTCTGTTAATAGTATAGGAAATAGTGATGGTTGTGTGATGCGGGCAACAGATTTTCTTACTTTCATTTAGTCATCTTTATTCTCTCATTCACCCCTTTCTGACACCAGAATATGAAACCGTAATCTTACATTGGAAATTGAATAGCTGTAACTTCGTTAATAGTTGTCCAAAATGAACGATTTTTATATGGCTTTTCTTAGAGAATTTCATTACCTTTCAAATGACAGGCTAAACAGCGTGTTTTTCGTACTCAGGAGGCTCTGAAACGTATAGATCCGTCGAAAACCGCATGTCGGAATTTTGACCCGATTACAATACTTTCCTTACCTAGTATAGGTAGGAAAGTAAAAAAGAGGGTTGAAAGACATGGATCTGGAGAAAGAAAAATCCCGATTTGTATCAAAGATCGAAATGAATGTTGATGCTATTCGCAGCAACTGTTTTGTGTGCCTGTTTTGTTATGTTTTTTGTACAAATGCTTCAGTATATTTTCATTCTATTGGTCATACCGTACCCTCCAAAAATAATTTATATATTGTTTCTGAGAGATGTTATTTGTTGGTTCGCCATGCCTCCCTTAATACTTGATTCAATTCAATTATCCGTCTTGTTAAATACTGCATTCCAGGCCAATGCCGGAAAATTCCACTCCATCCCTATCCTTATACAAATGAAAAAAAATAGGAACAATGTTATGAAGAAAAGATAACTATATACTAAAAAGAAATTTTTAACGCATAACTAAAAAGTGCATAATGTAGAGTTGATTTTACATACGGCCTCAGGCGGATCTACGGATGTGGAGGGGAGGTTTCGGGCTGAAGCTTCCCCCCTCCAAAACGGTAAAATATAACCATGTTTTATAGAAAAAAAAATATTAAAAACTATCTCTTAAAGTATTATTGTTCGTGTAATTACATTTAATAGGAATTCGAGAATCACTTAAACACCCTTTCATATAGTTAGTTAATTTCTTCTTTTTTTTCAAATTAATTATCGTTATATATATATGAAAAAAAATTCTTTCGGGCTGAAGCCCCCAACCCCAAAATCAAATCCTGGATCCGCCAGTGCATACGACTTGTATACCGGAATGTATATAAAGTGTATAGTGCATGTATATATAGCGTATAATATTTTGTATATACAGTGTATGTACGAATAGTGTAGTATATCAGATAGATATAATTTTTCCTAATGCGTAGGGCTTATAATCCGCGACATCAGGGAAAAATGTTGATTCATGTTTGCTATATATTATCAAGATAGTCTATTGAACATACACAAACGGTGCTTATATTTTTCCACTAGAAAATATCCCTCCAATTTAATATCTGTACAATAGGAAAAAGCTATCCCTCAACTTAAGTAATCCATTATTGAACTGGCTTAAGACCTATTTGTTTGATGCAGAAGAGCAATGGTTAATAATTCTCTCACTTATAGAAAGTAAAGAAGTCTACGCATGAGAATATTACTATACCTAAAGATATTATTAGTGTCCCACGGCATCCATATCACTTCAGAGACTTTCGGGAAGAATTATGGTTTATTTTGAAAACGGTATATTTTAGGTCTTTAAAATATAGGACCCAGTATGTATATTTCCATACTTCGAAACGTTTAAAACGAATTTTATCCCATATCGATCCCATTATCTGAGTTTTAAAACCTCTAATTTTTTTAACGATTTTTAATAAATTTGTTTTAAATATTTAAGTGATTCGTCACTTCTCCATGAAATTCTCTACCGTTTAAAACGTAATTCATCAAAATCCACACCTCCGGGGAGGTGGAAAATGTAATTGTGCTAACTTAGTAAATACGTGCAGATTATTCGATAGTAATTTATATTCCTTATAAAATGAAAAAAAATTAAAATTACAATATTGAAATCAGACCATTTTTATGCAAGATGCAGAGAGTCCTTTGAAATATGTTTCGGTTAATTATTTCTTATAACGATCTATTGTAATCAACTGAGAAAAAAAAAATCATCTTTTAGTATTTTAAGTTTTGTTACCATTTGGCAAGTGACTATTATACAATATACTAGCCGAATTATTCACCTTGTATTGTATAATAATAAATGAAGGTTATGTATAGGTTTAAACATGGTGGTTCATTGAAATAAGTTCAAAACTTGAATCGGTATATTCAGAAAAAAAATATAGGAAAAAAAATATACAAGTGATAATTTAACGTGTTATGATCGTTCAGAGAACATAGAACGGTACGAATCCGTTTCAAGGAGTCTGCGGTTTCACTATTCGGGGATTTCCCTATCGAAAAAAAACCCCAGGCCTAGTCCATGTACATGTAGGAGGAGGCGACAAAGCATATAAAAATAAATAAAAAATAATAGTCAATGATGAAGCTGAATGCTCTGCTGGAGACTTAAGCATCACACACACACATACACTGACAATATACATAAGAGATCGAGACAATATTTGACCACTAACTCCAACTGTAGTAGGCACAAATCTAAATAAAAAAAGTGAAGCCTCTAGAAAAGTCGCCATCAGCAAACACAATGACTGGTTCCGGAGAGGGAAGCTCTATAAACACACGTGACGCGGCTCTATCGGGAAATTACTATTTCACCAAGTGGGTGGTAAGGTGGTATTGCTAACTTTCTATTATTTGTTGGGTATTTTTATCAAAAAATATTTTTTAAATCGTGTAAATGATTTTTAAATAAACATTTTTGTTGAACAACAGGCATTAGACAGTCAATTAATTTCCAGTGCCTATTTTTCAAAATATTAAAATTCACTTGTAATAATACATTTTTTTATGATAAAATTGATAATATATTCATGAGATAAATGAGACAAATATGATAGAACTGATCACCGGTCTAATATTCGAAAGTTTCAAATCAAATGTTCCTCTGACTCATACGACTTACAGATATACTATATTTTTATTTGATTTGTAACGGGGAAATATGCACAAAGTCAAAAATGCAATATTTTCTCTATAACAATAATGTATAAATCGTAAGTGTAAAATTTATAAAAATAATATTTTTCATCTCTTTGGAATCGATATCTTTGATATGGACGTCTGAAAAGAAGATGGCCTCGTGATCTACTTATGTAAATATATTATTAGAGTGCTACCAATGGGTAGTTTTTCCAGAAGCGTTTGCATGTGATTGTATTATTATTGTGTGCACATTTACTCGTTGTATTTTTTTTTATAATACAGTTGTAAATATCAATGAATAAAAAAAAGTAAACAAAATAAGTTCAAACAACGTTATTGCATGATTTTACTGTAATAAGATAAAAATTCATTCCCTAGAATTTCGTTCCCAGCATTTCGCATTTTTTTTTTCGTCTGCTTTGTCTGATGGCATAGTTCTTATAAAATTATTAATTAGGTCTTACAAATAAATAAGACTTTCAACAAAGGAAAAATTAAACACTTCACAATTCGAATGAATAAGCAGATCAGTTTTACAAAAGAGAGAATAAAACCAATTTTTTTAAAATTATTTCTATGATATCAGTGTTTTTATAAAATCAAATTTTTAATTTTTTTCTTTTACGATTATGATTTAATTAGGAAGGAGTTGATCGGGGGTTCGGTCGATATATAATACTATGTATTATTTTGGATTTTCCGACGTTTCGAATTGTCGATAGTGCTGCCTAAATGCGAGACCGAGGCAAGTCAGCAAACTCAGTCTTGGTCTAGGTCTTGGGTTTGCGCAAGACTCTCGTAACATTCTTGCAATTACCTATTAACTTATTACTAGAGAGATATTACTGTAATTTTAAGTAGAGATATTAAATAAGCCTGAATGAAAAATTAGAAGAGTTAGATGCAAAAGTATATTGGCTAAACCAATCCTTTACATATAGCAACTAACAATGTCAAGTATTAGTAACTGTTTGCCTCAATTTTTATTCGAAAAATCGATTTTTTTTTTTACCACTGTTGGTCTTGGTCTTGCAACAGATAGGCGGCGTAGGTCAATACTAGTTGTAGGTCTTCATCAGGGTGTTTTATCTATTAGAGATGGGAACAGTTGGGAGACTGGATTTTTTTTATTCATTTAAACATTAATTTTGTTATGTTTACAAAGTATATTGACTTGATTTTTCATCTGATTCGAAAGTTAAGTAGGTTCACCAGTTGGATATTTTAGTAGTATACTAATTTTCCACACATTAAAAAAAAATAAGGTGAATGCTTTAGACCAGTGAAAACATCAACAAGGCTAAATTAATAATATGAAATATAAATTATAAATAACAGCCCATTAAAGAGAGGATAAAACGCTAAACTATTCCCTCACCTACAGTATGCAATTCCAGTTTTTAGTTTCTGAGATATTTTAATCCATATCTTCACTCGTTATCATTTGGTTTTCGATACTATATTTTCCTTTTCTCCTCCTTAATACGGCATCGCGTTAAACTACAATTTTGAATAATAGCCCATTACAGTAAAGATGAGATGCTGAACAATTCCCTCACTTACTGTATGCAGTTTCAATTTTTAGTTTCTGAGATATTTTCTCCATATTTTCAATAAAATTCGTTATCATTTGGTTTTCGACACTATTTTTTCTCTTTTCGACTCTAACTCGGCGTCGCGTTAAGATACAATTTTGAATAATAGCTCATTACAAAGAGAATGAAATGATGAACATTTCCTTTGCTAACAATATGCAGTTCCGGTTTTTAGTTTTTAAAATATTTTAATCCATATAAAAAACACTTCCATCAGTCGCCTATCCGGGTGTTACACATCGAAGATCTGACGTCTTAATCTAATTCAATCTCCATAAAAAAAGTGCAAAGCGCGCGTAAAGAAGTTTTTATTTCAAAAATATTGTAATGGATTTGGTTATCAGAAGGAAAAACAAAAAATGTAATAATCTGATGGTATATCAGAAATATCAGGTTCAAGTGTGACATTATCAACGTATAAATGCAATAGCAATTAGTAACTTAATTAAATTGTAATTAAATAATTTATGTTAAGAATCAGAATTCAACTTAATTTTGAAGATTAAGTCTGGAGCCAACTTTTTAATCCAATATTGATGATATATTTTGACACTTTCAAAGTAAAACAAAATCTTCAAACCTACTAGACCAATAGCAATCAATTACAATTTATTAAAATTTTAAAAATTAACTAGTTAGCTCGAGGGAATAATTCGCAAAGAATAGATCAGTGAACAAATGACAGAATAATAAGGAAACAAAGAATTCAACTTATCATAAAATGAAGGAATTATTTCCTATTTTTTCAGTAATTGTAATCAATCAAAAAAAATATTTAAAACTTCCTAGATGTTTTAAACCAAAATGTATTCGAATTAGAATAGCCTGTATCTCAGGAAATAATGGTGCTTTTTAGATACTTTTTATTTTGCTTTATAGGGAACTTAGGAATCATTCAAATAATCATGTATACAATAACTAAAATAATGTGTACTATTTGATTTATTCGCTAATCGAGTTGTTTTTTTTCATTCAATTTTTTTCTCTAAATTTTCATAGGGATGTGAATATTTTTCCCATCTGAAAGAGAGGATCTTCAAAATTATCAGTCAATCATTAGATTTAATGAAGAATGGACGAAGATATGGCGTGCTATAAAAAACAATTTTGAGAAGTAATATTTAATTATGATAAATTGGAAATTTTAACGCTATAAAAATGCTATCAAGAAATTTATTAATTTTTAAGCTTTAATATAGAGAAAAAAAAATTCTTTTTATTATAATTCCATAGTGTACTGAATTAACTAGGATAATAATAAAACGAAAAACTGACAATTCATGTGTAAGGTAATTTACCCTTATACTATAAGTTTTAATTAGGTATGCTAGGGCTATCTCTTTCCGCCTAACGGCAGACCAACCCCCATTTTAAAAATTATACAACTGTTCATTAAAATGTACTATTATTTGCTCAAATTGTATAATTTTAATTTCCATGTATTTTGTAGTTGTATTATTTTTTACTAACATAAAACAAATTTCTTATAAACATAAATAAATTTTTCATCAACATAAAAAAAAAATTCTCATACAATTTTTTAGTCTAAAATCTTTATTTTGTATTAGGAGAGTAGAAGGTTACAGGCGTTTAACCTATAATTAATTAAATAAACAGTTGTATACTTTGTAAAATAATCACCGAGCTCCTGTTATCTCCTAATACATAAATAAAATAAAATATGAAAGTCACTAAAAACTTTTTTATATAATAGAGAGATTTTAAAATTGTTTCTATAATGTGCGCTTGTTACTAACTAAAATACTATGATCGACTAACAGTTTAAACATGTACATTCACTTGACTCCTTGAATGAAGCGTCATGTAATGTTGGTGCCAAATAGGACATTCTTACTTAGACATGCACTATGCTTAACACAGCCACTCGACCTTCGACTAAATTACTCGACCAAATATGGAGCCCTTACAGTTCAAGTACTAGATTACTAAGCCAACCTTTTAAGGTTCATTTTGTGGTTCAATTAAACCTAATAAGCCTAATACTTGACCCCTTGACTATGGTTCAAGACATTTTTTTTTTTAAACGGTTTGAGTTGTGCATGCAAATGATATGCGGCAAGTGACATTATCCAGGTGTACTGCTAACAGATTGAATCGGCCCAGAGGACGTGGGAGGTGATTAGTAAAAGAGCGTACTGATGATGACTCTTCATTAGTTAAACGGCTTAAACCTAGTCTCGACTCTAATTTCAGGTAACGAGAGACTATTAACAACACGAGACCATGTGGGTCTGTTTCCTGCGCCTCAGTATAGAATTTGCCTACCATAAGCGGTATAATGGTCAATATGTCTCCAGAACTTCTTATATAAGAGGTTTTCGAAAAATGTTAAACTAATAATCAAGTATTCAAAGTAGCGTATTAAGTAAATTATAAGATTAGTTGGATAATAATGCATATTAAGAATAATTTTTAATCAAGATAAAAAGTTCTTTCCATAAATGATCAAATTAGAATTTTTTAAATTTATTTATTTATAAATATAACAATCTGTCATATGGATAATAATTATTGTGATACATGAACACATTCACACCATATATACAGAAAAAATAAAAAAATAGAAATTAAACATAATTTTAGACTAATAAAATGATTGCAGGGAAATTAAATTGATTAAAAAAAAAATCTGAACGACATGATGTTTCAATGACAATAATTAAAACTTGAAAATTCAGACAGCCTTACTCAAAACGTTATACAAGCTATACTTCATACTTAGTAAACCTTTCTAGTTTTAATACGTTTTCTTTAATACTCACTTATTATTCAATTTTTATAGAATTCAGTTCATTCTTTTATTCCAAAAAAAAAATAATAATAATTAGTATTATTTATTTTCTTCCTTGACTACATATTTGTGTTTATTTTTTTTTTAACTCTGTGCTAATATATTATTTTAAAGCAGTGTACTGGTGGAGGTCCGTGTCATGAAAATATTAATGGTGAAACAGAAAAAAATGAGCAAAAAACTAATTAAGTTAAAGAAAACTGCATAAACAAGTGAATTGGTTTCTAGTAAAGTGTTTCACTATTTTTTTTTCTTTATATTTTCTAATATCATTTCTTTTTAAAGTAATAAATTACTTTATTAAAATAATACGTTTTAGCAAATACAGTAAAACATATTCCGGAATGAGCAGTTATTTTTTTTAAGTAATAACAATACTTCCTCTGGCTTCGTTTAACTCCATCATTGAACTAAATTTGAATTGTTTGAAATATACTCTGTGGCTCAGTACAGCTCAGATATTTGGCCCAATATTTCAAGATAAATAAATATAATAATTTTACACTACTTTAATTCTAGAATAATACTTCATCATTAAATATTAATTTTCTCTCATTCTACCCGAGACAAAACGGATTTCTCAAGAAGTAGAGGGTGTCGAAGACCATTTAAATATTTATTCACTAATTATTAAATAGATAAAAACCTGTTCTAAGGCTTACTTTTCCGGAGAGTATCAATAAAAAATTCAAGTACCCAAGGGCGAAAAAATATGGTAAAATTTAATGAATAGAAAAAAAAAAAATGAAAAATCTGTGTAAATTAATACTTAATGTTTATTTATTAATAAAATACTTTTATGTGAAGATAGGCAAGCTTGATTCGGGAAAAATTACGATAGTAAATTCGAATAAATGGAATCGAAACTTATATAAACAAGTAACCCAAATTTACACTACAGAAACATAGTTATTTCAATATATAGGAGTAATTGAGGACTTTTCAAATAAATTTGGATAACTTTAACGTTTTATTAAATGTGGAAATATTATGGTGTGAATTAATTCTTTTATCACTGTTACAAATGTTCTTACTTGTATGTGCAATGTAATATAAAGCAATTAGGAAATTAAAAAAAAAAATGAAAATATAATTTAGTTCGAAATTTTCCACCCTCTGAATTCTGCCTCCCGAGGAGAGCACCCCCTTTGCCCGCCCCAAGTGTCGGCTCTGACTCAATTTTTTTTTTTTTTTTTTCGAGAATTGTATTATTGTTGTAATTCATAACTCGAGAAGGTCGCAAACAGGAGATAGCAATTTTGTGTTTAACTCAGCCTGTCCTTTGGAAAAAAAAAGGTAAAAAATGTCTGCTTTTAACAGGAATGTATAATTGTTATTTGTTTTCATTTCTGGTACTTCGAAAAAAAATATTGTTCCTAAAAAGAAAAATCAGGCAAATATTAATGGAAGAAGTAGTGAACCTTGGGGTGATCTAAAACAATTTTATACAATAATTTCATCATTATTATTATAATTTTTTTGTGTTTTTTTTAATGTTCTGTAAAGTGAGAATATTATTTAATAAAAGTGGTCTTTAAATTTGTATATATTATGATGAAGACTAATTTATTGTGACCAAGAAGTGATTTTTAGATAGTTTTCGATTATTATTTTCAATAATCAACCTTTGCAATCGACCAGGAAAAATAAAAAAAAGCTAATTCCCTTGAAATGTGATGTTCTATGTTTCAATATCCTAGTATGTTGAATCCGAAAATCGAATTAAAAAATTTCAAGTCGCCAAGACTATTTGACCAATTATTTTCAGATTTGGTATCAATGACAAACAGCACCCGTGGATGATCCCCGGTACTCGACATTTTCATCCGTATTTTTCTTTCAAGATGGCGGCCGAAAAACCAGTGACGCTATAGATTGTAGTGTCTAAAGTGATGTACCGATTTTAATGAAACTCGGCCAAAGTCTTCTCCTCTATGTTTTTTAAATTTATATACATGATAAACTTCACCGAAAAGAAGTTGAAAAAAAGTTACGAGGGGTGGTAAAGCTATATTTCCGAATAACTCAAAAAGTAAAAGAAATTTCCTAAAGAACAAAAAGTGAATTATTGAATTCGGACAATATAGTAGAAAGAAATATTGTTTTAAATATGTTGATATGTTTTATTTTTACTATCGGCGTCTTTTTTACTATCCGAGTACTTTCAAGACTGTTTACTATGTTGCTTTTGTTTTTATCTTAGGCCTTACATTATTATTTTATAAATGAAATTCATGTCTGTTTTCTTTTATTTCAAACATTAAAAAAAAAGTAGTAATTTAAACATATTTTCTGTGCTGTACCCAACTCCGTTAAAATTCCTCTATAAGGAAGAGACATTTGTCAAATTAATTGATGTCAATAAAGCTCATTATATTATTATTATTACATTATTCTACATATTTTTATATGTTCTACAGCGAAGATTATATATATGCTATGTTTTAATTTTAGATTTCTGTAAACTCTTACATCATTTGAAGCAATCGAGGCTGTTGTCTATATTTCTTAGCAAATTTCTAATGATGAAAAAATAAAATCATCTAGTCCAATATTAGGAATTACCTTTTATTTATTTTCCTTCATATTACAAGGAAAATAGTGTTTTATTTGATATATAACTGTTTGGAAATGACGAACTATTAAGTATTAAGTATAATAATTTGCAGAGTTTTATTTTTAAATTTTAATATCTTAAACAGCTATTCTGTTAAAACATATTATTAATATTTAATTTTTGTTTCCGTATTAAAGTTCATTAATGACAAAAATTTTAAAGTTAATAATTAAGATTAGTCAATATTATATGAGAGGTTAGAGTGATAGTAAAGTAAGTTATATTTGGTTTCTGTCCAGAAAAGGAATGTTTCGTAAAAGTACTTATACAAAATATATATGCTATATGGAACATATACAAAAAACAAACTTGAATTACTCAACTATCATTCCAATCCCTCATATCAATCAATAATTATTTTTAAACCTACTTTCCTTCAAAATATAATGTCAATTTTTGAAAAGATGAAAACTTAAAAAAATGACTTTTAAGTTAATTTGTACCGTAAAACACAAAGCTAATTCATTCATGGCATTTTTTTTTACAATTCTTTGGCAAAAAGTTTTCTATACTACTTAGTTACTTTATGTAATCCATTTGGAATACGTATATATAGGAGAGTATTTTTTTTTCTTATCTGCATTTAAGTGAACATAAATTAATAATTATTAATATTTAAGTAGTGATCCTTCATTACAATAAGTAAAATAGTAGATCTCAAGACGTTTCAATAATAAATCTTTTTAAATAAAAGATAACATTTTTTTTAAGTGTTAAATCAGGAAGTGTAAATTCCATAATATTATCAAAGTTTTTGGATAATATCTCTAATATTAGTATTCACTGTATATGGTTATTTTTATGAAGTAACTAATCTAAAAATTTCTCTAAACAGAGTTACAATAAATTAATGTATTAAGGTAAGCGCACCATTGATAGACATGGAATTTGTTGTCTTTTTTTTGCTTGTGTCGCCGTAATTATTGTAGTTATACGTTTCTTCGTTCGAAATTTAGAATCTCTAGGGTCTCACTTTGAATATCTAGAACTTTAAAATTGGAAAAATATTCAGTAATGAGTGTATACAATTTAAAAAACAACACCTTTTTTAACTAGTGATGGACACACCAAACTTCAACTGTTCCAGTAATGAACAGGGGGTCGATGTCAGTAGTGGACATACCTCAGGCAAATTATAAATTTTTATTTAACTATAAAGATAATATAACATAAATGGTCAACTTGGTCTTAACAAAACTGTTAGTAGAAAAGTATGAAACACACTGATCTCAAGAGCACTAAAAATTTTTTTTGTGAGCTTTTTTCATAGAGTTATCAATAGAGGGCATTGTTCTACAATCTAGAAAAAACTGAAACATTTAAATTAACATGAAAGCTTTTTGTTTACATTTTAAGTCCAACATGTTCATATAATCACTAGTGCGTTCACCCTAATAATTAATAAAACATTACAATTCATTCATTGTATTCGATAAATATACAAACATTAAAATGGATTTTTTTTCGAGTTATATTCAAGCGAATCGATTTAAGTTTGTATCACGGATTTTTATTTTGAGACTAGCTATGATTTGTTTTGTACTAATTGTTATAAATATTCTATTATGGTATCAACATTAGAAAATCTCGTTATATTAATAATCAGTATTATATTTTTTTCTGCAGTATTATTTAATAATGTTTACCTACGGACATTTAGTTAATTTTAAAAATGATAATTGATTTCTAATTTCAAAATACAAAAATTCTCACTTTAAAGTTTTAATGTCTGCATTTCATATGAATAGAAATGAATAGGTAAAATCGCATACAGTTCTTCTTATTATTTTTTTTCTGTCTGCTTAAAAAAAATCTAATATAATTTACACGATGTACAGTATAACATCCAATTAATATCCAATAATTACATAATAAAATTAATGTATTTTTATTTAATTGAATCCGCTATTAAATTAAGAAAATAAACCAAGTATTGTGATAAGTATTTAGATGTTTAACTTGATACTATGAAGTAGCAATAGATTGTGCCAATCCTGTATGGTATGTGAGTAATTGTGGTAATCAGAACACGCCGGTTCCTCTCCATAAACAGAATTTGAGGGCCCTCATGGCACCAATAAAAGGTGCGAATGGAACCCCTGTTTATGGCTCTTACGGAATTCTACTTTAAAATTACCAAATGTAATTAAAATAATAAAATAATGCAGCTAAATTAAGGTTCTAAAGTCTTATATTTCTTAAAGAAAAACCGGAATAAGTAATATTTTTAAATAAAAATTGTTAAAGTCGTTATAAAAACATTTTAAACAAAAGCAGTGTTATATAAAATCTTTTTATTTTTATATGCTTTTTTATATTTTGTGTATATTAAGTTATGAAGAATATTAAAAAGAAATAAAATAAAATTATCGATATATACAGATTTTTTTAATACATAATTTATTTTTAAATTAAAAAAAAAAAAACATGGCAGGTATTTTCCTCCTGATGTTCTTAATTACTACGCTTTCTTCTCAGTTTCCCGTATTATTTATAATCTCCCATATCATATTAAGTATAAAGTATAACGTAACTACAAATTATACTAATATGATGTAAGAATAAAATATAATATAATACTAATAATTATCATAATATACCAATCCACCCTAGCTAGTAGGTTTATTTTCTAATATGGCGATGACATATGTACCTTATCAACGAACAATTCATTAAATCTCAAAATATTTAATTATATTAATGAAGGCTTGACAAAAATATTTCTCCAATAAATTTAACGGAACTTAAATTTTTCCGCCCTTTTCATTTTAACTAAATCTGACAGGTGCTTTAAATTAATTTACACAAACAAAGCTATTGAAAGTAATTTAAAAATACACTTAAATAATTAAAATAATTTGTTTTGTTATACTGATTATTAGATAATTACTAGTTATTATTCGAAGCATTATTAATGATTATAAATATTTATAAACAAATTTTTTGAACAGTATGCTACTATAATTTAATAACAACACTTAAAGAAATGATATTTCTTCTTGAAGAAACTTTTAGCTTTGTAATAATTTCATTTTGTTATTGGAAAGGCATGATTAAAATTTATTAATAGTTTTATTCATATTGTATTTACATTCTTATTTTTTTTTTTTTTAATATTTTCTTATTTACTTTTTTGTTTATAAATATCTGTCTCAATTAAGGACACTTATAATAGAGTTCAGAGAGCACATTCACACCATATTTACAGACTTAAGTCTTTAATATTGTGTTTTATCTTTTCTCTAGCATCGTAATAATCGAGATATCTCAAAAACATTTATAAGGCAGTTTAATTTAATAGAGCCAAAAAATAATATATAAATGTAATTAATTAATTTAATCCAGTCACATGATATTATGAGCGCCTTTGAAAATAAATAGAACCTACCAAAAATGGAGTGAAATAATAATCTAATAAAATCTTTAATATGAACATCCATGCGCTAAGAACCATTTAAATACTTGTACTTTGAATTAACTCTCAATTACTCACGACTTATCTTTTGAGATAGAATTTAACAAAGCGAACAAATTTGCATGTTTCTCATTGTAAATTATTAAGTAAAATAAGATTCATGGTATGCAATAAATTTATTTGTTAAAAAGCTAATAAAATTTTCAACTTTGAAACTCAATTTTATACAATCTCTTCATTTTTATATTAAAAATAAAAATATGACATACCTAACATTAAAATTGTGTATTAGAATTACTTTGAATTCCTAATAATGAGTACTAGGCAAATTAAAATAACTTTTTCTGTAAAACTTACCATAATACAATCTGGTTTCGAAGTCACTGACCGAAAAAGTATAAAATTTATAATTATGAGATTAGATCCGTTAAAATTATTAAATATATATTCGAAATAAACAATAGAATAATATAAATATTACCAGATCAAACTTAATAATATCGAAATAATCGATTTTACACTGATAACACTATGAAACTACCGGCAAAGAAGAAATGAGTTCGGAACAAGTGGGATACGCCCCCTTCGAAAAACTGCAACAGGTGTAATAGTTCATCATATGATTATTATTTATGAAATAGGTACAGTATTACTTAATTGTTTATTTTTTTTTATTTTGTTTCAATATTCAAATTGATAATTTTTTTTTTGTAATTGCTCTATGTTATTTGAAAATTAGATGTGAGTGATATAACTCACTAATCATATGCTTAATATGGTGACAAAATATGTGATATTACGCCACATCTAAACTAAAATAATACTAATTACAATTGAAATTTATAACTTTTCCCTCTGAATCAACGAATATAAACATCTAAACATATTTAACAAATGCACGTTCTTTTCACGAATGTATAATTATATGTAATGTTTGATTACCATCAATAAAAAATGTTCTCACCCGCAGAATAATTTTATGTTTTTAATTCCTCAAACCCGGATAGAGAGAATGTTTTTAACAATTAGATATTAGCTACGATAACGGTTTGGCGTCAGACCGCAAGTGATCAGGAAAACAAAATGATAATTCCTATATTTACAATGTTGGATAATGTAATTTATAACTATTCACTGGAGCTAAGATTATCGAAAGATGTACAATAGATAAATAAATAAATAGAGAAGTAGTATGTTCATTTATAGAGAAGAATTCTTGATAAAAATAGTTATGAAAACGCAACTTAAAATTTTAGCTGGAGACTTTAACGCACGGTGCTTTGTACTTTTAATAAACGAATGCTTTTCATATCATCGATTGAATTTTTTTATGAAACAATCTATCCATTCATAATATTTAACTATCACTGAATGCCAACTAGTATATATTGATGTAATTCTCGCACAAAAATATTCAATTTGAAATACTCAAAACAATATTACAGCAGATCGTTCTTAAAATGAACTGTGTAAAATCTCTAAATTAGAAACATTTAAACTTCTCATGACGTTCACTACTTATCAGATAAATTTTATTCAATTGTATATTACATTTAGTGGTGCTATATGATGGGAGTAATACCATGATTATCAAAGCAATAACATTCATTTTTATATTTTTACTCCTTTATCACTTATTATTCAGATATGTTTTTCACTTATAAATAATATCAACGGAAATACTAAGCGGCATAAAATGATATGACATCACACATCAGAGAAAATATAAGAAAGACTTTAACGGTGGGTCTTACCGGGTGAACATAGTGTTGTGGGAGTTGTTGGCGGCCAGGTTTGTGGTTCCTTGGACCAGCCGAAGACGAGCACTCTCCCAGATATATCGCTCAAATAGTCGCTAACACTCGACACTCACACACTCGCGGACAGCCCCATGGGGTTCACTCTGATGTTCGCCCCGCACTGAGCGATCCGCTCCCCCTCTGGCTCGGGCTGCCCTCCCATTGGTCCGCCTAGGAGGATTCTGATTGGCTGAGGCCACTCCCCACCACCCCCACCTCCTATCGGAAATATCTTTCCCACACCGACAGCCATTTTACAAATATTCTTTTCGGGACTCTCCCCCTATCGGCCGTCACGTATGGGGGGCGACCCGCGAGATTAGTCTTCCAGTTCTCAAGTCCTGATTTATCAACTTTAATTAAATAGAACAGGCTGGAAAGATGTTGAGGCGTGCCATCATATTGGTATCCTTTCCAGAGGATCCAGAAAGAGCTATTTTTCAGTAAAGTTCCGAGGGCTGTTCCCAGTCCTGTTAGCTTTCGAATTCCAATAGTTGGCATTACTAACGTTCGTGGTGGTCCGCCTTCACTCACCTCCGTCTAACCGAAACAAGAGGACGATGAAAAGTTTTAACTACAGAATACAAATCCTTTTTATTTCATTTACTAGAAACATTCCAATAAAATAATAAAAATAAATAAAATGTAATGAATATATTTTTTTAAATTAAAAATAAATACAATATCCATTAAATTGTAAAACCGGGAAAAGTTTTTAAAGAAAATAATTTTGCTATGTTATTCTCGTAAATTCGTAATGATAATAAAAATATCTGAAATTAAAAGATTAAAAAAAAAACTAGTGTGCTTGCGTTAGACCACATGAAAGATGTGAAAACATCAACGAGGCGAAATTCATATAATGAAATATAATTTTTTTTTCTATATACAATTATAATTGTGTATAAATTACTCTAGTAAACTGACTGATCGTCTTTTGTTTTATAACCTAAAAATGGCACGATAGGTTTCTGATAAGTAAAGTATGTGATGATTAGTTTTGATTGAAATATATTTGTCAAATATCTAACAAAAGCTCCATACTTTTTTTAAATATAACTTCTGTAACAGATGTCAGTAATTTATCGAAACTCTCGAGAGAAATAATTGAATAGAAACATAGAATTTTTTATTTTTACAGGCGGATCTACGGGGGAGGAGGGAGGAGAAGGGAGCTTTCGGGCTGAAGCCCCTCCCCCCCTCCCAAATTGTTAAAACATAACCATGTCTTATGAAATAAATATTAATAACTTATCTGTAAAAGTAGTGTTGTTCATGTAATTACATTTTATAGAATTTCAAGAATCAATTAAACATTATTTCAAACAGGTGATTAATTAGTTTCTTTCCGGCTGAAGTCCCCCAAAATTCAATCCTGGATCCGCTAGTGCTTATATTTATGGCTTCTTTTTTTTTATATTGAGTATAACAACAATCTGTCACTTGGGCATTAGTTATAGTGAGATAGGATAGCATTCACACTATATGTAAAAAACAATATAAAATAAATAGAAGCAAAATAGCAATAAATAATAATCAGAAAGTACATACAATAAATAAAATAAAAGAACTTAAAAATAAGGAAATTAAAACAAAGCAAAAACAGATGCATACATATATACACTATTTGCAAACAGGCGATGGAACTCCGAAGCAGCCTTGTCCCTCCAACTATGGAGGGAAAAGCAGGACTCCAGGAGAACACTGCGCTATTCTCTCAACCGCAAATTTGTTTCTGAGTTCTCCATGGTATATAAATTCTTAAAATGTCGAAATGTTCAACTAAATTCGTTATTATTTGGTTTTTGACTCTATCTTTTTCTCTGTTTGCTTCTCTAACACGGAGTCTCGTGAAGATACAACTTTCAATAATAGCTCATTACAAAGAGGATAGAATGCTAAAATTTTGTTTGCTTCACTATGCATGTCCGATTTTAGTTTCTGAGATATTTTAAGAAATATGTTCAACAAAGCTCTTTATCATTTGTTTTCGAAACTTTTTCCCTCTCTAACACGGTGTCGCATTAAGATACTATTTTGAAAAAAACACTTCAATTAGACGATTTGAGCCTGCTTTATCCGAAGGAGCGTTACATATAAGATCGTGTCTCATTCACTACCCAAAAAAGAAGGATAAAGCGCGCCTAAAGAAGTTTTCACTTCAAAAAAATGAAATATGAAACATGAGGCAGATAAAACTGCACACACTCATAATTGTTTGAGCCGGAGTGAGTACTGCGTGACTTATTGTTAGTTTGATAATACTTGGCCAACCTCATTTAGTAATGTTCATATTTATTTCTTACACTGATCTAGTGTTTATTTTTTTATATTTATTTCTTATTGTATTGATTAATATTCTGTCACCATATGGACAATGTTTATTGTGAGCAAATCGTATATTTACAGAAAATATAATTTAATAGAATAAATAGAAGCAAAATCATAATCAAATAGTATGTACTTCTTCTTCTCTCTCCTTGTGTGCCTTTCAGCGTGGAGAAGCCTCCAGCGACTTCGACCATACATCCACGTCTCTCGCCAATTCCTTCATCAGACCTAGGGTTTTCCCTCTTTCCTCGCCTAGTCGCTGGATATGTTCCAGATATGTTTTACAGGGCCTTCCTCGTGGTCTCCTGCAGATTGGCCTCGCTTCCATATATTTCATTGGCACTCTGTTTTTTCCCATTCTATATATGTGACCATACCATAAAAGTTGTCCGCTTTCCATAGTTGCACTCAGTGAGGGTATTAAGAATTCCTCTCTTATTCTCTCGTATATAGTCAATTTTTTTTGGCTCCCAATACACTAGTTTTTTTTAGTTGTAAATTTCAATCCTGCATTAGTTGGTTATAGAAAAATAATTAATTTAAATGGACAAAAAAATACTGAAAAAATTAGATTGAAAAAAATTCAATCCTCCACTAATTGGCTATAGTAAAATAATTAAATTAAATGGATAAAAAAGTACTGCGTGTAACCTTTACACGAGTTCGACGTGAAAGCTTATGTTATTGTGGCAGATTTTATGATTAAAAAAAAAATCATGTTATAATTTAGTAATATACATGCATATGATACATATGATTTACAGTGACCTACAAATTCACTTTAATAAAGTATATCGACCATTCTTTATTGTTAATGTTTTTTTTTTAAATTGGTCTTTACTGCTTCAACTTTTCATTTTCTGCCAAAATTTAGCAACTACTCCAAATTTTAAAATTAAATACTTTTCATAATTAAATAATGTTATTCGTAGCTATTGTGCTTAATAATTCGAAAATATATATGACACATTATTCACACCAATGGGAAACAAAAATTGTCTTTATTTCAACATTCGTCATGTAATATACTCTAAGCATTATTTATAAGTTACGCTGGAGATCGGTTGTTAAAAAATTTTCGGACAAACTCGGCTAGTTTCCACGTCCCATGTACAGTGGGTGTGCTCTTGGCACATCTTATTACTGAAATATTTATAATATATGCCTTATGTAAGTACCTAATTTTTAATTTCAGATACCTATATAAGTAATATATAGTAAGGGAAAGTATTGCAATCGTTAAAGTTTTCGAGTCTGAGTTTTCAACGGAAATACACGTTGAGGTCGACTGAGTCCAAATATTCAAGTCCAGCCAAATGGCCTGTGTGTGCATGTGAACAGTCTAGCTCAAAAACGAAAAGTTGTACTAAACTGATATTACGTCTTTAAGATAGGTATATGCCTGAGATGTTACAGCAACTTTTTCCTTAAAATGGACTTACCGGAAGTGCCACTTAATATCAACGGTGAAACACATTTTTACAGTTTTCTCAAAAAAGGCTTGAACGATTTTGATTAATTCGGTGTATCATTGTATAATTAAGTGGTCTTTAATATCGTTTAGGTCTTATCCTCATTCATGTCACTTTACAGGGCTTAAATGGCCAATGTTCATATACGTCTTCCTCTGAAGTACCTTTAATATGATTTATTTTAAAAATATAACTCTCTTTTATTGACAGTAACAATAAAAAATGAATTTTGAAGGAATATGATAGTTAGAAACTAGAGAAAAAAAGAAAAATGTTTATCCAGGTTGAAAATGAATCTCCGTAAATAACAGTCATTATATATATAGAAATATATATATAGGTATACATAGAAAGTGGAGAATTTTAGAAAAAATAATATCAAATAAATAAAGTTGTAAAAGGTATCGGAGAGTGACGAAAAAAAATGTAAATAATAATTTCAGAAAGCTAAACTAATTATTTAATGTAAATCACATGTTTCCAAGAAAATTAAATGAAATTAGAGCTTGAAAAAAAAGTATTTAAAATCCACCGAATCAAGCCAATGCCATTGCTTAAAACTCTATTTCATTGTTCTATTGTGAAAGAAGAAGTGAAATATAAAAATATTTCATAGATATGTTAATAACCTTAAATAGATTTACTGTAGTTTAATAACTATAGATATGATATTATATTTAAATAATTAGGTATAAACTACTGCGCCGTTTATTCCAAAAAATCATCAAGTAATCTTTTGAAAAATTAAATTACTGAGTAATTTGATGAATTTTCGCTTTGTGAAATCCCTACATTATCTACTTACAATTAGTGTGACAACTTTTGACCTATCCACGGCAAGACAATGGAAATCTCGTAATTTTGTTTTAGTAAACTGTATAATAGAAAATAACAGTTTAATAACTAATAGGTACGTCCATTATCATTTGTAGGTTAAATATTCATATATACTTTCAAATCTTTCTAGGCATATATGAGCCTTTCGGTTGAAAGAATGACTAATTCCAACTTCAACATTCTTTATTACATGAAGGGGCTATATAGCAAATGTTATACCCGCATTACAGACAAAAAGCAGCATACGGATCCTATTGTATGCGGAAGAGGTATAAGGCAGGGTGACCCATTATCCCCTAGTCTCTTTAACATGGCAATGGATTGGATAATCCATTCCCTTCCAGATGGAATAGGCTACGTTATGGGAGGAACAATGGTAAACTGCCTGGCATTTGCAGACGACCTAGTCTTAATCACATCCTCATCGAAAGGCATGAAAAGATTACTATCGGACGCAGCTGCAGCTATTCAAGATCTGGGAATGGAATCCAACCCAGCCAAATGCTTTAGCTTTTCTCTCGTCAAGGCCGTCAATTCTAATGTTATGAAGGTTGATAACAAATATCATTTCGTAGTAAATGGCGCTAGAATCAAGCAGTTGGGTATCTTGGATTGCTGGAAATACTTAGGAGCGAAATTTTCGTTGAACAACATGAATACCGAAGGGATTATCGATGAATTATCATTATTGCTGCACAAAACAAACACTGCACCCCTAAAACCTCAACAAAAATTAGTGACTTTGAGAACTTATCTCATCCCGAAATTCATTCATCTCCTCACACTGAGCCCAAGCAAAATGAACGAGTTGAGAAAGTTGGATATCTCAACGAGAGCGGCAATACGTTCCTGGCTGCGACTGCCTCAGGATACCCCTACTCAGTATTTCCATTCTGCTTGTACTGATGGTGGTTTGGGAGTAATGAGCTTTAGCAGTGCTATACCCTCACTCAAGCTCGCGAGGTTACGACGTATGGAGTACTCTGGTTGCCCAGTAGCAAGAGCCGCCTATCATTCCTCCTTTATCACTAAGGAAATGAGAAAACTCACAAGCAACCTCACGAAAATGGGCCTCAACGCGGAAAACACTTCCAGTGAAGAACGAAAGAAAACGCTGTCCATGAAGTTATATCGTAGCGTTGATGGTAAGGCATTAAGGGAGTCAAAAAACTGCCACCCATCAACTCATTGGTTGACAGACTACGCGGCTCCGATATCCGGACGGACCTTCATACAGACGGTAAGAACTCATATAAATGCCCTCACGACCCAAGTGAGATTATCCAGAGGACGTAGGGCTTTTATGCCGACCCAATGCAGAGCTGGGTGTCCTGCAAGCGAAACTGCCAGCCATATTATTCAACATTGCATTTTGTCTCACGGTGGTAGAGTGCGCCGGCATGATACAATAGTGAACATGTTGGAAATTGCTCTCCAAAAAAAAGGATACAGGGTCACAAAGGAGCAAATGTTTGTTGGTAATAGACGAAGGTGGAAGCCAGACCTGGTGTGCTCAGGACTAAGCGGACACTTCATTATAGATGCACAGGTCGTCGGGGATAACCCTAGCACCACTCACTGGAACAATGTCAAAGCCAATAAATATAGGGACCTAGATTGCAGGATGGCGATCGGGCGTACACTGGGAGTGCCAGGCGTGGACATAAAAGTACTGCCGCTCACAATAACTTGGAGAGGAATATGGTGCCGAAGATCTTTCCAAGGCATGGATATGTTGGGAATTCCCAAGAGAACGATGAACGCTATTACAATAAGAGTCCTTAAAGGGTCCCACATGAATTACAGTAATTGGTTCAGGCTGCTTCCTCGTTTATAGCATGATACTCAATGATTATATCGATGTCATAATTTACATTTTTACGTTTTGTTTTATTTATCTTTATTTTTTATTTTATTTATCTATTTATTTATTTCATTTTTATTCGTTTAATTTTATGTTTATTTATTTACTTTTTTTTATTATTTTTTTTTATTTCATTTATTTATTTTATTTTATTTATTTATTTTTATTTATTTTTTTTTATTTATTTAGATATGTACTATAGTACTACTTTTTTATGACTTATATTGCGGAGGGATTGCTACCTCCGTGGTTTTTAAAATTACTTTATATATAGTCAGTATTTTATGTATGTATATGAATGTATGTATATTTTTCTTTTATACTTTTATCGACGCAGCTGCTTTTTGTATGTAAATGCAATGCTCAGTATATTATAACTTAATAATAGTATGTTTTTTTTATATGATTCTTGGATTCCAATATCCAAGATAAAACGTTACGATGGTGAAGGTAGCACCAAATTGAATTGGAAATTGAGAAAGGTCTGGAGTTTTGTTACTTCGAAAAATATATTAACTATGTATGAACTACCAAATAAATAAATAAAATATGATATTATATTTAAATAATTAGGTATCTACTGCGCCGTCTATTCCAAAAAATCATCAAGTAATCTTTTGAAAAATTAAATTACTGAGTAATTTGATGAATTTTCGCTTTGTGAAATCCCTACATTATCTACTTACAATTATTGTGACAACTTTTGACCTATCCACGGCAAGACAATGAAAATCTCGTAATTTTGTTTTAGTAAACTGTATAATAGAAAATAACAGTTTAATAACTAATAGGTACGTCCATTATCATTTGTAGGTTAAATATTCATATATACTTTCAAATCTTTCTAGGCATATATGAGCCTTTCGGTTGAAAGAATGACTAATTCCAACTTCAACATTCTTTATTATTAATTTTAGTGATGTTTATAGTGCCAAAATGTATACTTTTATTCACAGTTCTATAATTCAACACCGCAATCCTCTACTCTGGAATAAACTTACTCACCGTCTGTATAGATATAACCTTTTCAACTAGAAATATGACAGAAACGACATTATTCAAAAATATTGAAGTTGGAGTTAGTCATTATATCAACTGAAAGGCTCAGAAACTGAAGTTGTGTGATAAAAGCAGATGGAGTAACTATATTTTTATCGCCTACCGTCGATATAATAAATAGACTTTTTGTAATTTTAATTATCTTAATGATTTGTTATCTGTAAGCTATAGCTCCGTCAAAAGTGTACTTTAACGTGTTTATAATAGTCCAACATTGCCAGAAAATAATTTCTATTCAAAGTGGAGCGGTAAATGAAGTGTGTGTTGCGCGCATCACATTTTTTTACATTAGTCTATTTCAATTGTGAAATTGTATTTATGGGTAACAATGGGCAAATTTAATAAGTTTTTTTTTTTACAGAAATGTAAAATATCATGTCATAGACAAGTCCTAAATGTAATCTTGGTCCACTTTTATATTGGATTGTTGCGGGGGGGAGGAGGGGTGGAGAGGGGAATGGGCGAATGAACTAAAGCGTGTGCACAGCACTGCGAGTTGCCTGGCAACCAGATAACAGATTTGAAAGATTAAAAAGTACGAATTCGCGTCCTGGTGCCGGAGGGGATTTTAAATTCCCCGCCCTCGCCCCCGGCCCGGGAAAATCCCATATAGACTAAAAGGCGAGGTAGGGAAGAACAGAAAAAGAAAAAGAATATTGGGTTGTAATCCGGAAAATAATGCAGGATTTTGATTTAAAAAGGAAAAAAGAAGATTTATAACTGTTTTATTTAATCAAAATAATCTCCACTACTATCAATACATTTCTGACAACTTGTTGGCAACTTTTCCATTCCTTCGGACTAGAATTTCTCATCTTTAGAATCCAAAAACGCATCTTCTAATTCCCTTTATCCATAAAGTTTTTTGTCACGTAGTGGTCTAGGTGTCAAAAAAATGGTAATCCGTAGGCAAGAGGTCCTGAGAGTAGGACGGATGTGGCAGAGTTTCATATGCAAGCTCCAACAGTTTTTGTGACGTTGGGACCGGGCGTAGTCGTGCAACAAAATGGGCCCCTTTCGATTAACCAAAGATGGGTTGTTATTGCCAATTTCTGAGGCATTTCATTAATTTGGTTACAATACGTCGACGGTTGACTTGTCAAGGTCAAGTTTCCCTGCAAGTTCTCGAACAGTTGTTCTTGGGTTTTCTTCCACAAAATCCCGCAGAACATCGTCATTAAGAAAGGAACTTCTTCCACGACCTTCTTTGCCTTCAAGGCTGAAGTCTACCTCCCGAAATTTTTTGAACCGCCTTTGAACAGTGCATTAATACTGTTCTCGCCCCCGACTTGATTGATGTTTCTGTCAGTTTGGGCCCCATTCCGTTCTGGTTTAAACTCGTAAAACAAAATTATTCGAAAATCATGCGTTGGCATCTTAGTAAAGGCCAAATTATTTCAAGCAGCGTTATGCTTCTGAAGTAAACAAACATTATCGTTTGGAAGATGTTATATCTTAATTTTACATGAGAAATACACATAATCACATCTTTACAACAACTTATATTTAATAACATTATAAAAAGTAATCAACAGGATTCACATATGATACATTCAATATATAATTGTTTAACTTTTCCAAAGAGGTTCATGACAGTGTCCCCCATATAAATGAGCAGTATACTCTTCAGATAATTACACAATACATGACACAGTGATCAATCCATTACATAATCTCGGAAACATGCAGGCAGCCTGGTAGGTCCGCTTGACTGACGTAGAACTTGTTTTGGAATGATCACGTTAGGAAGATCAGCGAGTGTCTCCTGTGGTACTGAAGGCGGAGCTTGAAAGTCTGTAGGCGGGACTTGAGGCCAGCATAGTCCATGTGCACCCTTTCCCAGTTATTACAAGGTCCATCCTAGGGATGAAGTGGTGCTTTCACAGAGCTGGATGTATTCAGAGCACACTTATCGCACGAACAAGTCTTTCAATATCCCGGTCAATACCTGGCCAGTAGATGTACCGACGAGCTAACTGCTTCATCTTCACGATTCCAAGGTGTGTTTCATGGAGCTCCAGCAAAACATGGTGACGTTTCAAGACTACAGACGTTTCAGTCAAAAACTTTCAGGACTTTCATCAAAGCTTCCTGGTACGTCAGTAACATTACTTTACATAAAAGACCTACAGATGCCAACAGCTAACGACCACATACGAACATATTTTGGGCTCAAAAGAAGCTGGATAAGGGATTCCCTCTACCAAGTACAAATATTAAAATCAAGACAGCAAGGAAGCCTCTGGGCACTCCTCTCCCTCACGCCTATTCCAATCTTCCACACCTCGACATCACACTCGCTTATTGTCGGAAAGTCTGACAGGTGAGTAAAAAAATTTTTTTAATCAATATTTCTTTAGTTATCGCTTCCTAGTCAACAAAAAACATGACTCTAAAAAAACACAATACTTGGATTTCTTACTTTACTACTGAAAATTGGCCCATGGTTTATATGAAGTTTTTTGTAGTTCTTGAGGTCTGCAATCACTCTAACCCAAAATTTGTCTCTACTTACGGGACACTCTGTATATATGAATAAGATTAAATCATGACAAATCACAACACTGATAGAGTTTGACATGTTTTTTTATTTTCAATAATAAACCACTGTAATCGACAATAAAATTCAAAACCTTAAGCCTCCCACAAAATTTCAGATTTTACGTTTCACAATAGGCAGAACTCAAATATCGAATAAAAAATATTTTGTTCCTCTGAGACTCCTGGGACGATTTTTTAATTTGTAATCAAAGGTATTCTAAATTTATTCAAATTAAAATTCACAATATATTGTAAAACCAGACCTTATCCCTAAAGATGCCTGAAGAGGCAAACATTTGGATAAATTTAAAATAACATATTTTAATTATTAATCCTAAAAATGCATTTTTTTCTACTGACACTTAATAAAGTCTCTTTCCCAAGGTCTATATAAATCTAAATAAATTGATTTTCGATAATTGATATGTTTGAATAATTTATACTAAACAATAATAAATTTTATTTTTATTTTTGTAGTGTTTAAATATTTTAATTTTGGCATAGTCTCTCCTTTCCTGAAGGATTGATCTCATTCTGTTGTGTACTATGACTAGGTGCGCACTGGTTCAACATTCGTTTTTAATGTTATTAATTATGCATTACATTACACTCATTTCCAAATTACAGGACCATTCACAGTATTTCATAGTATTTGTCTCAATTTTTGACCTACTTAGTAAAAATACAGTGTTCGTTGGCCGTTGTCGCGGGTGCCCAGAAAGGGTTTTAATAGCGCAAGTTGGGCCATTAAAATTTTGGAGGGGGCATATTTTGATGGGATTTTGAATTTTGGAGGAGAAACATTTCGACGGGGTTATGAATTTTCTGAGGGAAAAACATGGAACAGACAAAATATCTTGGGAGGATGGGGAAGAGAGGGAAGATTTTGCGCCATAGAACTTCCGGAGCCCTGGATTTTGAAAATATCCTCCATTTTATGATTACGCCACTTCGTTTCGACTTACTGGGGTTTTATGGATTTATTCGATATAAGTGTTTATTCTTATGTTTTTGGAGCCGTATATTTTGAAAATGATCTCCATTTTATGAGATCATTTTCAAAATTTACGGCTCCGGAAACATAAGAATAAATCCTTATATCGAATAAATCCAAAAAATTTAAATAAGTCAAAACGCGGTGGCGTAATCATAAAATGGAGGTCATTTTTAAAATCTACGGCTCCAACAACATAAGAATACACACTTATATTGAATAAATCCCAAAAACTTAAATAAGTCGAAACGCGGTGGAATAATCATAAACTGGAGGTCATTTTTAAAAAATAGGAACGATAGCATAATACTAGACCCTAATAAATCGGAATAGGTGGAATAAATCAATATCCGTAAGTGTAACATAAAATCGATAGTATTTTGAAAACCTATCCTTAGGGGACCATAATAATAGATCTTCATATTCTAGGGGAAGGGGGAATGCTCCTTATTTAAAAAAAAAATCAAAAATTTATAAAAATCAAAACATTAATTTGAAATAGAAAAGGCTAAATTTGAATTGGAAAAGGTTTAATTTGAAATGGAAATGGTTGAATTTACTTGGGAAAAGTTTAATTTGATTAGGAAAAGGTCTAATTTGACTTGGAAAAGGTTGAATTTGACTTGGAAATAATTGAATATGACATGGAAATATTACACTGAAAAAATCTAAAAAGTTGAAATAAATGCAACCGCGTTATCATATTTTTTTTTGTATTTTTCAAAACCTGTGCCTTCGATAATATAATAAGTGGCCTTCATTTCGAAAAAAAATCGATAATTGACAAAAATACGAAAGTTGAATTTGTAATGGAAAAGGTTGAATTTGACTTGGAAAAGGTTGAATTTGAAATGGAAAAGGTTTAATTTGAATAGGAAAAGGTTGAATTTGATTTGTAAAAGGTTGAAATTGATTTGGAAATGCTATAGAGTGGTTTTGAGGGGTTTACACTCAACCACTCCTATCTCAGTTGTCAAAACAGACCTGGAAAAAATTGGTCACAATGCCAGGCACATATCCTGCGTACTACATCCAACGGAAAAATATCCGTTGCAGTTTTTTTTTTTATCGGGTTTAGAGCCTACCAGTAACATCAGTTCTGCTTATGCGCTTGATTTGAATACTCACATTTCATGTCGTGTCCCACAGTTTTACTATTTTTTAGTAGAATAAGTGCTCAGTATTACTTGTTTTAAAAAAACTAGTTAAGCAGACATCAAAACAACAACAATGGACTAACACCACAGTGAGTAGTGTTGTTATTTACTGTGTACTATTACAGACAGTGAATTTAGTAATTTAGCGTCTATAGGCTTAATCTCTATAGCCATAACAGCTGACGGCTCCCCTCTCCAGTTGGCTGGATCGGCTGGTTCTCAGCCGGTGGTTCATCCATTGTAATAACACGCAGACGTAGTTTTATTTATTTTATTTTTTTCCCCTTTCTTTTTTTTTTTTATATGCGATATTACCACCAAGTAATGTCAACTAAGAGGTCCCATTCAGTTGGCTCTACCCCACGTAATTCACCGCCTAAACAGAAAACACGTCGTAGTAAGCGATTAACACCCCCCGGAACTCCTCCAGCGAACACTCAAGTATCTTTGTCTCAACCACTGCCAAGTACGTCTTCACAAGAAATGGAATCTCCATTTTTTACACCTAATCCATACCAGGTGCTTGAAAATGACAGGGAAGAAATGGAAGATGCACCTATATCTCGAGAACCACGCCCACCTCCTATCTTTGTCAAAAATTTGAGAAATTTCCAGTTGTTGTGTACTCAACTTAATAAAATCTGCCCAGGTAGCTATACATGCCTAAACAGAATAAATGATACAAAAATAATACCGGCCACACCTGAAGCGTACCGAAAAATCGTAAAATATTTAACAGACACAAATGCGGACTTTCACACATACCAGTTGAAACAGGAAAGAGCACTACGAGTTGTAATAAGAAATTTACTCTCCTCAACCCCAATAGAAGTGATTAAAGAAGAGTTAACGGCGTTAGGGTTCAAAATACGTCAGATAACCAATGTTTTAAAAGAAAATAAAGAACAAGCAGGTGTAAAGAATAAAATCCCATTGCCCTTATTTTTCGTCGATCTAGAGCCATCGCCTGGGATCGAAAAAATATACGATGTGAATAGAATTTTCTACACCAGCGTAAAGGTCGAAAAACCGTACCCAAAAAGAGAGTTCATCCAGTGCCATAATTACCAAGCATATGGTCACACCAAGTCTTATTGCCACCACTTACCACGCTGCGTGAAATGTGGTAAAACACACAAGTCTGGCAAGTGTAATAAACCAATTACAGAACCAGCAGTCTGTGCCCTATGCCTGGAAGGCCATCCAGCCAACTACAAAGGCTGCCAAATTTATAAAAATCTTAAAGCGAGATATATGAAACCCAGGGACCCTGATGATACACCTAAACCAAGATGAGGACCCGCTAAAATTGTGAACTCTAAGCTTCTTTTGCCAAGCTACTTGGGGGTAGAGACCCGACTAATGTATGTGAGGCCCTGCCGCAAGAACAAACTCAACCCCAATCTCAATATCCTATCCCACCTAATGTACCTAATCAACAACAACCTCACCAACATCAAATCCAATATGTTCCTCCATCGCCTAATGCTACAGATCTAACCAGCTTATTGACATCCTTTCTTTCAGAATTTAAATCCCTTGTTACCCCACTGATATCACTTCTCACTAACCTAGTATCTCACCTTATCCCTCCTTTAAAAAATCCTTAAATGACTTCCATCAAACCCATATCCATTCTCCTTTGGAATGCGAATGGTGTTAGAAATCACATACACGAACTAACAGCCTTACTACAAGACAAGAACGTAGACGTAGCCCTAATAACGGAAACTCGGCTGACTAAAAAACAGCTCCTAAAAATACCACAATACATAACTTACCGTACCGACCATCCTGACGGTAGAGCACATGCCGGTACTGCAGTCATTGTGCACCAATCCCTCTCCCATCACCTACTCCCACTGCCTACACACGATTTCCTACAATCCACCGCAGTCGTAATCAAAAACTTCTCCTTTCCTATTACCGTTGCATCAGCGTATTGCCCTCCAAACCAATCCATCTCCAATATCCAATTTAGTTCCTTCCTCATTTCCTAAGGACATCATTTCATCTTGGGTGCAGACTTAAACGCCAAGCATCAACAATGGGGTTCAAGAACCACGAATTCTCGTGGTCGAACATTGCTGATGTTCGGAAATCCGCAGCGCACCACCATCAGTACTTCATTCACTACCTTACACGACAATTCGGAACATCATTAGTGCAATTCCGATTGACCGTGTAGGGTCCCCTTTAGAAATCACGTTGACGAACTAACAGGTTTACTACTGGACAAGAACATCGACGTAGCACTAATTACGGAAACTCGACTATTTTTAAAACAGCTTTTAAAAATACCTCAATACATAACATACTGTACTAACCATCCTGACGGTAGAGCATATGCCGGTACTGTTGTTATTGTACACCAATGCCTTTCTCATCTCCAGCTCCCATTACCGACTCTAGATTTCCTACAATCCTCCACCATCATAATCAAAACCTTCTCCTTTCCCATCACCATAGCATCAGCGTATTGTCCTCCTAACAGATCCATATCCAATGTTCAGTTCTGTTCTCAAATCCATAGAACATCACTTCATCCTAGGTGGAGATTTCAATGCCAAACATCATAAATGGGATTCAATAACCACGAACTCTCGTGGTCGAACATTGCTGTCTGTACTCAATTCCCAAAATTTTACCCTTCTTCCACCCAACTCACCTACCTACTGGCCCACTGATCCTAACCGTAATCCCGATATCCTCGATTTCTTTATCCATAATGGTTTAGGTGCTCTCAACCTTTCCGTTGCCCGTCTTGACGAGCTTTCCTCAGACCACAGCCCATTAATACTCCAAGTATCACTAGCTCCTATTCCTAAACCATCTCCTCCGTCCTTCATCAGAGGCCCAGTTAACTGGAAACTCTTTCATCAAATCCTCTCCGATAAAATTGACCTCAGAGTAACCCTGAAAACACCTGAAGACCGGGACAATGCGGTACATTCCTTCACTACCAAAATTCAAGAAGCAGTCTGGACTGCTTCCTCCCCTGATCACTCCTCAAAAATCCTTAAGAAACATAATTTACCTCAACACCTCCTTGACCTAATCCACATAAAACGCCGTGCCAGATTATTATGGCAACGTACCAGACATCCAGCCGACCGCCACTCCTACAATTATCACTGTAAAAAATTAAAACAAGAATTAGCCACCTTCAGATCCCAATCATTCAATTCCTACCTCACCACACTCTCTGCTCATGTAATTCCCTTTGGAATATCACCAGAAAAATCCTCAAATCCCATCATATTTCCCACCCTCTTCGACGAGATGATGGCTCCTGGGCAGCATCTGATGAAGATAAAGCCGAGGAATTTGCCAAACACCTTTCCTATACTTTCGCTCCTCATCCAGAATCCCATCCCAGCCACACAGTAAAAGTAGAAGAATCCCTCTCAATACCTATCCCACTCTCCTTACCACCTAAAGCTGTTAATCCCTCTGAGGTCAAATACCTTTTACGGAAAATCACACCTCGCAAATCTCCTGGATATGACTTTCTAACCCCACAGATCCTTCGACAACTTCCATCTAAAGCCATCATATTTCTTACATATATATACAATTCATCCTACGAACTACCCACTTCCCTCTTTTATGGAAACATTCCACCATCGTCCTCTTCTTGAAACCAGGCAAACCTTCCAACAATACAGCATCCTATAGACCAATTAGCCTACTCCCAATCCTCTCAAAAATTTTTGAAAAGATCCTACTGAAACGAATCCTACCTATAATTGAATCCTATAACCTTCCTACTCATCAATTCAGATTTCGTTCCCAACATTCCACTGTCCAGCAAGGACTCCGAGTTGTTGACCATATATCCTCAACCATAGAAAGCAAGCAGTATTGCTCGGGTGCATTTCTGGACATAGCGCAAGCTTTTGACCGGGTATGGCACGCCGGATTACTCTTCAAGCTTAAAATCCATCTACCACAGTCCTTATACCTAGTACTCCGATCCTATCTTTCCGACCGCTCCTTCCGAGTTCGCTGTGGCACCGAATTCTCCGACTGTTACTCAATTGAGGCTGGCGTTCCTCAAGGCAGCATCTTGGGCCCCATCCTTTACATTCTCTTTACCGCTGATATTCCTGTCCATCCCGATACCCTCCTGGCAACTTTCGCTGATGACACTGCTATCCTTTCTTCCAACTCAGATCCTGAAACAGCGTCCGCAAACTTACAAAGGCACCTCTTCCTGATTGAACACTGGTGTAAGAAATGGCGCATTAAGGTAAACGAATCTAAATGTAAACACATTACCTTCACCCTTCGGCGTAATACCTGCCCACCAGTTTATTTTAACTCCATCCAGCTTCCTTTCTCAGATACAGTCCGGTATCTTGGCTTTCTCTTAGACAGACGACTAACATGGAATCCACATACTCGACTTAAAAGACAGGAACTTAACAGACGATATGGCCAGCTATATAGACTACTGAATAGAAAATCTAAACTTTCTGGTGAAAACAAATTACTGATCTACAAGACAATACTGAAACCCATCTGGACTTACGGACTAGAACTATGGGGAACAGCCAAATTTTCTAACATCAAACGCATTCAATCCTTTCAGTCTAAAGTCCTCCGTACAATAGTCAATGCTCCCTTCTATGTAACCAATAAAACCCTACACCATGACCTTAATATCCCATTTATTCTTGATCTTATCCCAGCCAAATTTTCCAAATTTCACCAGAACCTTTCTCATCACCCAAATCCCGTTGTACAATCTCTATCAAGCACCACCCATCCCTACAATTCCCTTCGTAGGTTAAAGCGGCAGTGGCCACGAGACCTTTTGTAAATATGGATATTTTGGAGTTCTAGCAATGGCCAGATTCTCCACTCAAGTCATGAGTGTCTGTGGCTGTAGCGCTCTTACTCATCCTCCGCTGGTTTAAAATACCAGTGAAGTGGCTGAGGGAGAGGCGTAGGGATCTCCTAAGCCTCCCTTTTCCCTCCACATGTGGAGGGGACAGGATTGGTTCGGAGATCACCTGGCAAATTGTAAATAATGTATGTTTTATATAAGGTGTTTGTTTTACTTTATTTCTATTTTTATTTACTTATGTGTATATATATATATTTTTTTCTTTACTCTTTTGTTCTTTCTTCTTATTCTTTTGTTATTACTTTATTTATTTATATTTTTGTATATACGGTATGAATGCAATCTCTGAACTCTATTATAAGTGTCCTTAACTGTGACAAATTGTAATATTTCTGAATAAAGTGTTTTAATAATAAAAAAAAACCTGTAACATCATTGAAATATTTCAAGTGAAAATGCTTGTATATTCAACATCGGAATTTGAGGAGCCCAGACAAAAAACTAGGTGCCAAGACTTAGGACGAAAACCTACTGCCATCATCAGGCCAGGTGCGTCAGATGTGCCGAATCACACGCATCTGACACTTCCCAACAACCTCATGATCAGCCTACGAAATGTACTCTTTGTGGCGACCAACATTCTGCAAGGTACAAAGGATGTAAAGTTTATAAACATCAGGTTATACTTCGATCACAAAATATTGCCTTAAAAAGCCAAAAACTGTGTCAGAAAAGTGCTACCCAGCCATCTGAAATTGAAAATTCAACACAATTCCCGGAACTACCCAAAACTAATCAACAACAGCAGCCTTCTACTTCAACACCCATCGAACACCAGAACTCCGGAGAATCGCACTCAAGTGTCAAGAGCAGATATCAGCAGCCTCGACATCAACGTCTCAGACCTCCAAATCCAAACCTATCCACACTCCCAAACCTTAGTCGAAACCTCAACGTCAACCGATTCCTCCCCATCATCTATCCCTACGGATCAAACTAACGCCACAGATCAGACGAAATCTTGGCTATCCCAACCTTATATCAAGACAAAACCCTCTTCACAAGTACCTTCGAATGCAGACCTCGTGCACAACGACGAATCCTGCCCGCAGTTAGCACTCCAAAGCAAATTGATCATCCACCACAACCTGACCGAAATCCCTTTTAATTTTCCACAATGAGTGCAAAGCCCCTAGCTATCGTTTTATTTAATGCTAATGGACTACATATCCACCATGACGAACTTGACATATTTCTTCATGACAATCATATTGATATCGCTCTACTGACTGAACCTCACTTCACTAAACGGACAAAATTCTATATACGTGACTACATCACTTATAGATCTGACCACCCAGACAAGACCTCCCATGCCGGTTCTTGCATCCTTATACATAAATCTTTATCTCATTTCCTTATTCCTTCCACTCTCTCTGATACCATTCAATCGACGTCTGTAATCTCTGTAACTTACAACTCACCCTTTCCATCTAACACTCTCAGCTGTATACTGCCCTCCTGGTAATTTCCTCTCTTATGTCCTTCTTGACTGCTTATTCAAATCCCTCGTATCGCGCTTTATTGCCGTAGGAGACTACAATGCTAAACACCAACGATGAGGTTGCCGAACATCGAATTCCTGTGGTAACATTTTTTCACGTGTTTCATCCTCCAACTGCTATTCTATCCTCTCGCCCATGAATCCTACTTATTGGCCAACACCCCTCAAAAACGTCCCGATATCCTGGATACATTTATCACCCCCTCCCCACAGATTTCTTCTTCCCAAGCCATAATTAAGATTCTTGGATGACCTTTCTTCTGATCATAGTCTGGTTCTGCTTTTCTTAGTTCAAACTTTGCTCCTAAATCCTTACATCCTACATTGATTTCAGGACGAGTTAACTGAGACAAACTTCGTGATGATTTGGAAAATATATTAGAATTGAAAATTAAAATTGAATCAAATAGACAAACTTATACCATCTATAACAGACAGTATCAATAAAAACACCTATATTAGTAAAGTTAACAATTCACAACAGACTAACTTGCCAAAGTATATTCGTATCTTATTAAGAGAAAAACGCAGAGCAAGATTGAAGGGGCATAGAACTATATAACCAACTGACAAAACTCATTACAACCAACTGACTAACAAACTAAAATCAGAAATTAGAAAATTCAAAATTTACTTAACTTTACTGAAAAACTAACAACTACCGACAAATCAGTATGGACGACCACTAAAAAGCTCCTAAAATTCAAAGACTGTTATCATCCACTACTAACTGAACTTCAAACCTGGTCCAAATTGGACGAAGAAAAGCCCCAAATATTTGCACATCATCTCTTCAAAACCTTTAATCCACATCCTGATATTCTAAATTCTTATCACCTGGAATGTATTGAAGCAGAACTACATATTCCACTCCAAATGACTCTCTTACCTACAGCATTTCATCCTTCAGAAATAGCCAACATCATTAACAGAATATCTTCCCGCAAAGCTCCAGGACACGACCTCCATACTTCCCAGATCCTAAAACAGCTTCCTTGGAAAGCCATTCTATTTCTTACTTATATATATAATTCTGTACTCCGATCCACATACTTTCCTGACCCTTGGAAACTGTCTATTGTGAAAATGATATACAAACCTAAAAAACACCAGAACACCGTCTTACTCTTACTCTTACTGTTCTTTTATTATATCTCTTTTACTCAACATGGGCAAAATCCTGGAAAAACTCATCTTAAAACGCCTGTACCTCACCAAAGATTCTAACCACATAATCCCAGACCACCAACTTGGATTCCGCACATCCCATTCCCCTATTTAGCAATGTCATCGTGTGGTAGACATAGTCTCTGCATAGGAGGAATTCACTGCATCGGAGGCTTTCTTATCGTTGAACAGGCGTTTAATAGGGTCTGGCACCCGGGACTGATGTACAAACTCCGTAAATTCCCACCACCTACATTTTCATCATTATCCGTCCCTACCTTACTGATAGATGCTTTAAAGTAAATCACAGCAACTGTTATTCCAATTGCCAATCTTACCAGTATCCTGCATCATCTTAATTCTCCATAAGACTTGTCATGTTAATTAAATTCTTTTATTTTTGTCCTACTGCTAACATTGTAAATTTATTATTTATTTAATTATTACTATTATTATATTTATTATACTATTTTCAATGTTGAATATATTACCTGGAAATCTTATTTAAGTCTCCTGTAGGGAGAGTAGTCAGATACTGAAAATTAAACTTTAAGCAAGAGGTCAAACTCCAATTCTTATATTTATTTTTATATATCTAATTTGTTTATAAGATAAGCATAGTGACTCCCTATTTTGGCCGCATCGGTTTGAAAATTAATACCTGTTTAATGATGAAGATTGACTCTATTATTTTTCTCTGTATGCTGTGTGTTTCCTTAAATAAAATTTGAGCGGTAAGAGAAAGTTGTGTGTTGCGCGCACCAGATTTTTTTATACAGTTGTAAATATCACATAAAAAAAATAAAAAAAATGCTTTCAAAGTTTTCATCAAGTAATGTAGATTTTTTTTAATAGACCACGGATTGCACTAGGATTCCGATCGCTCCAACGATCTGAGCGCTTTCGATATAATTTATTTAATAAAGGAATCAAAAACATAATTCATGAAATAATCATTTACAAAATAATGGTTATTTCATAAATTTCATTTTATATTAAAAAAATAATTGATATTATATATAGTCATGTGGATAATCCCATTCAAAAAAGAGGATAGTATAGAGTGAAAAACCACCGAGTTTTTTAAACTCTGCTTAGTGTCCCAAGTAAAGTTTATTCTATAATCCAAGTGAAACGCCTGAGAACAGCTACGGAACCATTTTTGAACGACGCACAATACGGATTCAGGAAAAAAAGAAGCAGTCAAGATCCAGTATTTACATTAAGATCAATCTCTGAGGTCACCGAGAGGAACAGAGAAGCATGTGTTTGTTTCATAGATCTGTCCAAAGCCTTAGACAGAGTCAGAAATGGCGTTGTAGGAAATGGGGGTAGAAGTGGCACTTAGATTTGCTATTTTAAGACTAAACAATAAACAAGGAAACGTAGTTAGAGCTTGAAAATACCTCCAAAGTGTTTATAAACAGTATCGCCATCAGGCAGGGTTGTAGTTTAAACCCACTCATTTCTATTATTACCCTCGAGATGGCACCAATAAAAATTTAAGGAGAAGGCCATGGATAAGCTGATTGGAAGATTATGCTCTCAACTGGTCAATCAGCATTTGCCTATTTTTTAGTGGAATCTCTCTGATTTTCATTGAATACATTTCACGTGTACACCAGAGCAGTGGTTATTTGCTGTTTGATGTATATATTTTTTTATTTTCTATTTTTTTTCTCTTTCCTCTCTTATGATATGCATTATTGTCACCAAGTGATATCCGGTAAGATGCCCAAGAGGACTCGGTCAGACGACGTTAGTAAACCTCGTGGTTCCCAAGCCAAACAAAGAATTCGTCGCTGCCTACGAGAAACACCTCCAATAACCAAAGTGAACACTTAAGAACAAGAACCTCATCCCTTTCTTTACTCGAAACCCCTACCAAATGCTTCAGAATGATCGAGAGATAATGGAGTCAGCAGCTATACCCAGAGAACCAAGGCCTCCGATATTTGTGAAAAATATCAAAAATTTCCAGTAGTTCTGCACCCAACTAAATAGAATCTGCTCTGACAGTTATTCATGCCTTAACAGGGAACCAATGATACAAAAACAACACCAGATACTGCTGAAACCTTCTGAAAAGTAGTGAAGTACCTATCAGAAACGAATATGAATTTTCATACGTACCAGCTTAGGTAGGAGAAATCGTTACGAGTAGTAATTAGAAATTTGCACTCCTCAACCCCAATTGTAGCGATTAAAGAAGAAAAAAAACGACGCTTGGTTTCAATTTTGGTTTCTAGCTAACCAACGTCTTAAAGGAGATCAACCAGCAGCCAGGGTTAGGAAACAAAATCCCTCTACTATTGCTTTTCGTAGATCCGGAGCCATCACCATGTATCGAAAAAATATACGAAACACAAGATTATATTACACAACAGAAATTGTACAGTGCCATAATTGTCAGGCGTACGGCCACACGAAGACTGATTGTCACCGTCTGCCGCGTTGCGAGAAATGCGGTGAACAGCACAAATCTGTGGAGTGCACCAAACCAATATAAGATCCTGCAGTGTGTGCACTATGCTTGGAGAGACACCCGGCCAACTACAAAGGCGTTCAAATTTACAAGAATCACAAATCCAGATTCAACCGGATTCAAGATGAAGCAGTAAGACCAAGAAGAGAGAAAGAGAGCCTTCAGGAATAGTGAACAATACTGTATTATTTTCACATTCTACTTAGAGGTAAGAACTCAACAGATAACTGTCGGCTCTGCCGCTAACAACAACCTCAACCCCAACCTCAAAATCCTATTGATCTGAATATAACCATCAACAACAAACCCATCATATCCTTTCAGATGCAACAGACCTCACCAGTTTGTTAGCATCTTTCCTCACCGATTTCAAATCCCTAGTTACTCCAATCATATCACTCCTCACAAATCTCGTATCTCACCTCATTCCTCCTTTAAAACATCCTTAATGACTCACATCCCTAAACCCATATCCATTCTCCTTTGGAATGCGAATGGTGATAAGCAGACCCTACACGGTAATTCATGAATGAACGTCACAAAAAGTGCCAAGATTGCCCGCGATCACTTTGATCATGAAGACCCTTACACGTTCAATCATTACTGATCATTACTTATCGTTGCTGATACCAATTTAGCTCAGTTGTAAACAAAGAAACATCATAGATATGCTTATTTGGACATTGTCATTTATAATATTGGGCATCAAGAGAAAAACGGAGATATAATAATTACTTCCTAGTGCCTGAAAACCATTTAGACCAAAGTTAGAAAAATATAAGTCAACTACATACAGAAATCTAGTAAAAGTATTGCGAAAATAATCAATTTGTTAAGAAAAATGGAAAAATTAATGGCAAATAAACACAACAGTTAAAGATTTTTTTTCTATAAGTAAATTGTGTCTCCACTTTTTTTCTCTTCAATTTATTGCCTACTTGACTATTTAAGGAAAAAATAGTTAATAATAATATAGACTAGGGATATAAATAACTATTTACTTAATAACGAGACCTAGGTAAACTAACCTATCTAGTAGTAGTCTCATAGAAGGTTAGTCTCATAGAAAATCGTTTTGACAAAAGTTAGTAAAATATAAGTCTACTACTTACAAAAATTAAGGAAAGGTATTGCAAAAATAATAAATTTGTTGAGGAAAATGGGAAAAGAACTGATAAATACACACAACGTTAAAGTTTTTTTTTTCCTAAAGTAAATTGTGAAGTTTCCTCATTTTTTTTTTTAATTTGTTGCCCACTTGACTATTTAAATGAAATAGTTGAAGATGGTTTAAAATTATAAACAAGGGATATGAAAAATTATTTAACTATTTACATATAATGAAAATCAGAAATTTATAATGGTTGTGAGGCCTAGGTAACCTAACCTATCCAACAGTATGGTTAGTCTCCCCACTACCTTTACCTCAGTCCCCCCTCCACTTCTCGTGAATGAACCTTTGATTTCCGGATGTTCGGAAATCCGCAGCGCACCACCATCAGTACTTCATTCACTACCTTACACGACAATTCGGAACATCATTAGTGCAATTCCGATTGACCGTGTAGGGTCCCCTTTAGAAATCACGTTGACGAACTAACAGGTTTACTACTGGACAAGAACATCGACGTAGCACTAATTACGGAAACTCGACTATTTTTAAAACAGCTTTTAAAAATACCTCAATACATAACATACTGTACTAACCATCCTGACGGTAGAGCATATGCCGGTACTGTTGTTATTGTACACCAATGCCTTTCTCATCTCCAGCTCCCATTACCGACTCTAGATTTCCTACAATCCTCCACCATCATAATCAAAACCTTCTCCTTTCCCATCACCATAGCATCAGCGTATTGTCCTCCTAACAGATCCATATCCAATGTTCAGTTCTGTTCTCAAATCCATAGAACATCACTTCATCCTAGGTGGAGATTTCAATGCCAAACATCATAAATGGGATTCAATAACCACGAACTCTCGTGGTAAAACATTGCTATGAGCACTCAATTCCCAACATTTCAGTCGCCTTCCTTCTAACTCATCTACCTACTGGCCCACAGATCCTAACCGCAATCCCGATATCCTTAATTTTTTCATCAACAGTGGCTTAGGTCCCCTCAATCATTCCATTCCCTTACCCGTCTTGATGAACTTTCCTCAGATCATAGTCCATTATTACTCCAATTATCTCTAGGTCCTATTCCCAAACCTTCTCCACCGTCCTTCATGAGAGGTCCATATGTTATATGGAAACTCTTTCACCAAATCCTTTCCGATAAAATTGACCTCAGAATAACCCTGCAAACCCCAGAAGACCTTGACAATGCCGCACATTTCTTTACCACCACTATTCAACAAGCAATCTGGACTGTTTCCTCTCCAAACCACTCCTCAGGAGCTCCCAAGAAAAATATGTTACCTCACCACCTCATAGACCTAATCCACACCAAAAGCCGTGCCAGATTATTATGGCAATGGACTAGACACCCCACCGATCGTCAATCCTATAATTATTTCTGCAGAAAATTAAAGCATAAATTGGACACCTTCAGATCCTTCGGATTTCGTTCTCAACACTCCACAGTCCAACAAGGACTCGAGTCGATTCTGCAGCCCTGGAAAGCAAGCAATATTGCTCGGGTGCATTTCTGAACATAGCTCCAGCTTTTCACCTGGTAAGGCACGCCGGGCTTCTTTTCAAACTTAAAACCCATTTACCTCAATCTTTATACCTTGTCCTTCGCTCCTACCTCTCTGATCGTACCTTCCGAGTTCGCTGTGGCAGTGAATTTTCCAATTGAGGCTGGTGTTCCTCAAGATAGCGTATTGGGTCCCGTCCTTTACATCCTCTTTACCGCCGATATCCCTGTCCATTCCAATGATACCTTTCTGGCAATATTTGCTGATGACAACGCCATTCTATCACCCGGCTCAGATCCTGTTACAGCTTCCTTAAACCTTCAAAGACACCTCTTCCTGATTGAGCACTAGTGTAATAAATGGCGTATTAAAGTAAATGAATCCAAATGCCAACACATCACCTTCACATTCCGACGCAGTTCCTGTCCACCAGTACACTTTAATTCCATCCAGCTTCCTTTCTCAGACTCAGCCCGGTACCTTAGCTTTCTCTTAGACAGATGACTAACGTGAAACCCTCATACTAGACTTAAAAGACAGGAACTTAACCGAGGATACGGCCAACTATACAGACTATTAATTAGAAAATCTGAACTTTCTATTGAAAAAAAACTTATCTGCAAGGCAACGAGGAGCAACTGAATTGTAGGAGATAAGGTTTCTGTAAGTAGGATAGTTTATGAGTTTAGAATTTAAAAGATTTTTTAGGTGTAGGTTAAATTTGGTTTTTAATGATGAGGTGGGATCACGGAATGTAGGAGAGTAAGTGGAACGGTCTGATAGGAGTAAAGTCATTTTGTCAGTATATTCTGACAAAATGACTTTACTCCTACAGTTGCTCCCCGTTTTTATGGACTTCCTAAAATCCACAAACCCGGCACCCCACTCCGTCCGATCACTTCCAACATTAATTCTCCTTCTGTTAAACTTAGCAAATTCTTACTACCTTCCTTACAAATCTTCAGCCACAACAACCCTTATGATGTATAAAACTCATTCCATATCCGTGAACAGCTACTCTCCTTTACCATTCCAGACAATTTCATTCTTTACTCCTTCGATGTTGAAAGTTTATTTACGAACATACCCATAGACAAGGCACTTACTATAATAGACGACAATTGGACTATCATTGAACCTCACACCTCACTTAACCGCTCCTCATATCTCGAATCCCTTCATCTATGCTGTAAATCAGACTACCTCACTTTCCAAGGACAATATTTTAACCAAATTTCCGGACTACCAATGGGTAACCCCACTCGCTCCCGACATCTCCAACATCGTTCTCAATGATCTAGACTCCATTATCCCTCTTTACCCTAACGATATCTTCTTTATTCGAAAATACGTAGACGATCTCCTCCTAATCATCAATCCAAATAAAATTCCCGATATCCTATCACATTTTAATTCTTACCACCCCTGCCTCAATTTTACAGTACAACGCGAACTCAATAATTCTCTCCCTTTTCTCGACCTTCTAATCATTAAAAATCTCAATAACACCATATCCACAGACTGGTACACTAAACCAACTTACACCGGCAGACTCCTAAATTTCCATTCTAAACATCCCTACCACCAAAAAATTAACGTTGCGAAAAATCTCATCCACCGTAGTCTCTACCTCTCTGATCTCCAATTTCATGTTACCAATATCAAACGCATAAAACAGATCCTGTCAAACAATAATTTTTCTCTCCATGCCATTAACAAACTTATAACAGACCACAATAATCGCTCTTCCTTAATCTCAACTTCCACTAATTCCCCACAACCCATTTCAGCCCCTATATACAGATCTCTACCTTATATTCCTAACCTTTCAGTCAACATCAACAAAGTTTTACGATCTACTAACCCTAACTTACGACTTGCATTCAAATCTCACAACACACTCTCTAAATTATACACATCCCTAAAAGATCCTGGTCCTCTCTCACATCGTTTACCGCATTCTATGTTCTACCCCCAATTGTTTTTCATCCTATATTGGTGAAACCAAAAATCTCCTAAAAGACCGTATAACCCAACATAAATATTCTGTATCCTCTTGTAATTTTACAGCCTCCAAATTATCTGAACATTCTCTCTCCCTCTATCATTCATTTGATTTCGACAAAACATCCATCCTTGCCACAGTTCTCAACCATGACAAACGACTCATTTCTGAAACTCTCCACATCCAGCTTCAACCAAAGACAGTGAATCTAAAAACTGACAAACAGAACTTTTCTTTAGCCTACTCCCAAATTCTGAATTTATTAAAACATCCATAGTTATATTCCTTTCCTTTTTGCTGACAACTTCCTTATATATATAATGTATGTGTGTATATGTATATGTATATTTATATGTATATATATTTGATATATTTTTATTTCAATTATTCTCCCTTATTACTCAACAGTTATTTTTCTTTTGAATTTTTCCTCCACTTTCTATTAACTTTCCATAATATTTCTGAGTAATATATCTCTCCTACCTATTTATGCTTCCAGTGCTTTAGTTCAAACTTGGTCAGATAACCATTAGAGATGACACCACCTACACATCTCTTCCATCAGCTCTAAGAGGAAACATATCAGTGATTTTCCAGAGCTGTGACAATCTGACACACCTTAATAGTTGCTTTGCTTAAATGGGTAAAAATGAGTTCAATAACATTTATAATGTTATTCATATTTAGTTCCTATACGTTTTACTTTTAGAATGGTATGAGGTTAAGACCTACTTTATTTTAAAATTATTTTTGTATTATCTGTATGAACAAAATTATTTGCAGCCTTAATATATACTGCACTTTAATGTAGCACATTTTGTTATTCAATAAAAAAGAAGTGTTGCTATATATTACAATCTTAACTAATTTTAGATAAAATAGATATATGTGCTTGCAAATCTCTCTTTGTATAAACAGCTCAGACTGTAATTATGTGGTCCAAAAATACATAAGGAGTTATGAGGGTTTTTATTGCCTCTTATCAATAAAATAAATATGATTTGTGTTGTTCTAATGAGTTTTCAGAGGTCAGTTAGTAGGTTTGGCTCGGATAAAAATGGACTTAATAATAATTCAAATTTGACAGAAACAATTTTAGTTTTAAGTAGAGCAGTAAGTGAAAGTTGTGTGGTACATGCACTAGATTTATATTACCTAAAACATTGAATTATATTGTATAATCTAAATGTGAAACAATATATTATATAAAACTTATTTTTTTAAAGTTTAGAAGCCATTCCATATAGGCCATTGTGTGGACAAACACAAATTAAAACTATTGGTGAAATTAAGGATAGGATAAAGAAATAAATATAACTTCAGAATGTCATATTTAGTGTAAAACAATTATATTTTATGGTTTAAAATGTTTTAAGACCTAGAGTTAGGTCCCCTCCTTCTACCGTAAGTCTGTACAACATTGACAAATCGTCTATTGTATTGAATACGCCTTTTAGCACGTCCAGTCTTCTTCTTTTTCTTTTCCATCTTTTCAACCTATAAACATTATTACAATTAGGACATCTTGATATTTTACAATCTCCCATCAATAATATATTTTACTGAAAATAACTTAAACAAATATTTAGGTGCGATGAGGGAGGGGAGAAGTAGGACCTGTAGTTTCCCCAGGTATTTGATCCCAGGGATCCAGGGAAATTTGTCTTTAGGGATTTTGGCTTCCCTCTAGGGCCATACTTACTTATATAATATACTAACTTTAATTTCAAAAGGCTATTGTTAGGGCTATATGAAAATTAATATAGTTTACCATGACACTACTGAACTTGTAAGTTCAGTAGACAAACACCTCACGGCAATTTCTTTTGCATTAATGAGCACATGGCCAAGGGGGTTAACATATGTGCCTAACACCGTGTTGCCTTGCAACCTGATGGAAAATAATTCAATAACATAACCACGAGTTTGCGTCCCATTGCCTGGTGGGCTTTTAACCGTGTCATTATTCCCCGGCCGGGAAAACCCCAGATAGCCTCAAAGAACGGGGAAGACAAAAAGTATCCTAATAAATAATAATATAAATCTTAACATAAAAGTTATCATTTTTAAATTAATGCATCTAAGATTTCATATCCCGCATACTATTTTTTGCTATAAATTAATTAAAAATTGAAAAATAATAGGAAACATCAATAACAAACCCAATATATCTTGAAAAAATTAATAAAACTATCGGCTTGATCTTTGATTGGAAGACACCTTTTATAATTCACTCTCTGAAGAAAAATTGTAACATCACCTTTTATCATATATTTAGTTAACAAAATAATACATAGAAATCAATAATATTGATGACAAAATACTTATTATTTTTTAAGTAAATATGACTTGTATTTAATCTAAGTATCCCAATCAGCATCAAAAGGTGACTGGAGTTGCAAGACTAAACTTAATATAGCACTTAATAATTTTTTAAAATATATATATAAAAAAAGAAGTGAATAAAAATCACATTCAATTTTTATTGTAGTGCAAGTGTTACCACAATTGTCATGTCAAAATAATTAACTATAATAGAAATATTAATACAGCCAAGGCTGTGACTATTTTATTAAGTGAAAGATGATTTACAAGAACAATGTAGAGATATAAAGAGAAGAATTTGTGGAAGTGGAAAATCACACAATCCTGTTGAAAATGACTTTTTCATTTTACTCTTGTAGACCGGAAATATGAAGAATGAACAGATAATTTCTTTAATACAATGATGGTATGGTCCTAACCAAATCTAGTAAAACATAAAAATTAACTGAAATATAAAAAAAAAACTTTAAGCGTAAATATTTTGATAAAAACATGAAACAATTATTTTTTAACTGTTTGTAAGAGATCGTTCAAGGCAGGAGGAGCAAATTTCTCTCTTAACCATTCTCAGGATATGTCCTAACCATTTCATTCGCTGCACTCGAGCGAATTGGGAGATTACCGTACATTGAGTATACTTTCTTGTTTGTTCTCGAGCGGGAAATACCTTCCTCCAGTTTAGGTCCTATTATACGTCTTAATGTTTCCCTTTCAAACCGATCTATTCGTTCAGCAGATGATTTTGTTAGAGTCCATGCCTCATTGCACTTATGTTGCAACTGGCCAAATAATCGTTTTGTACATCCTAAACTTCATTGTATGACTTAACAATATACTTTTCAGAAGGCTAGCTAGAGAAAAGTATGCTCTGTTGGGAGCCATTATTCTAGTTTCTATCTCCTCCTCTTCATTATTGCTATTGTTTATTATGGAGCCGAGGTAGGTGAAGCTTGATAAAGTTTGAAAAATAGGGTTTCCCAAGACATCGTGCGTGGTGGATGGACAAGCCTTTTCTTCCTTAAAACAACGACCTTGGTTTTAGTTACCTAAAAAAATATTCAGATCCGATAAGGGAGGGAGGAAGCAGGACACATAGTCTCCCCATCCCAGGTATTTAATGGGGATCCAGGAACATTTGTTCCTGGCGTCTTTGACTTTACTCACTAGTATAATATACTAACTTTAATTTCAAAAGTCCATTGCCAGGGCTATAAAAAATTAACATATTTCACAATGACACAACCGAATTTGTAAGTTCAGAAGACAAACACCTCAGAGTGATTCCTTTTGCACTAATAAACATGGGTGGGTGTTATATAAATAATAACAATACTAGATAAATTATGTAAAATTTAAATTAAAAATACATACCTTTGGGGTTTGACCCTTCACTTTACCAGCTCTAGCCAGAGAACCATGGACTTTACCTGTAAAAATATAGCGTAAAAGGTAATTAAAAAAAATAAAATAAAACCTGTAGAATAATTATGAATGATTATTAATGTATCTAATCTAAGTATCCCAATCAGTATCAATAAGTGATTGGAGTTGCAAGACTAGAATTAATTTAGCACATATATTAATTTAAATAATAACTGAAAGTGACAATACTACACTGACAGATTAAATTTATGTGCGAAGAATTATGATCTCATCCATCACTTTATATTTACACATGTCCCACTAACTTTTTATTTAATTTGAACGGATTATGGTGGATAACATAAGTTTTACAAGTTGTAAACATATTTTGTAAGTAATTTGAATGCAATTCACTCTATTAGAAACAATACGAGCCTATATTTGAGGCTGATGATTTTAGAAAATTAAGTTTACTGAACTAAAAAATTAATGTACACCTACAGGTTTTTTAACGTCAACAATGTTACAACAAACCCTTCTCCCTCCCCACCTAAAAAAGGTCTTAGATACCTAGTTTAGAGAAATCAGTGAGCATTTTGCATTATCACATGACAAATTAAAATAATACCACTTTGAAAAGGTAATTAAAAACAAATGTAGAATAATTATGAATGATTATTAATGTATCTAATCTAAGTATCCCAATCAGTATCAATAAGTGATTGGAGTTGCAAGAATAGAATTAATTTAGCACATATATTAATTTAAATAATAACTGAAAGTGACAACACAACACTGACAGATTAAATTCATGTGCGAAGAATTATGATTTTAACTTCCACTTTACATTTACAAAAATTCCACTAACTTTTCATTTAAGTAATTTGAATGCAGTCATTCCATTAGAAACAATACGAGCCTATATCAAAAGAATCATTTGAGGCTGATGATTTTCCAAAATTAAGTTCACTGAACTAAAAAATTATAATTAAAAAAAATACCTAGAAGTTTTTTAACATCAACTATGTTACAACAAATATCCTTCCTCCTCTCCACCCAAAAAAGTTCTTAGATACCTAGTTAAGAGAAAACAGGTAGCATTTTGCATTATAACATGACAAATTAGAATAATACCGCTTTCTAGGTGCAACTAGTTAAAAGATTAAAAAATTTACACCTTTTCTACAAGACTGTCATTTATTAGAAAAAAAACAACAGTTGATTGTAATCACATTAAATTAAAAATTTTCATTCCATTCAGAATTGAAAAACAATAAAAACTCTCTCTTTGCTTATTTTCTATCAATAAACATTTAAGCTAGTTAAATGATCAACTTGGATGTATAATTCCAACAAGTAAATAATGTCATAAGCTAAAAGCATAATAAAAGGGCAAATAATGAAAAACAAGAAACAACGAAATCAGTCCACTAGTTTCCGAGATAATCTTAGCACAGAAAGACCAATGGCTGAAAATGATTTTTTGTTTTTGTTTTTTCAAGCTTGGGAAACTCTGAAACATACAGATCAGTTGAAAACCGTAAATCGAAAATTTGACCAGATTGCAATACTTTCCTTACCTAGTAGAGACAGGAATATAAAAAATCATGAAACTTAATAATTTAATTACCAACTTTTCTGTATACCAAAAACCTCAGAGATTCCTCCTTCCCGCCCTTACTATTTATGCTTAATTCTTGTATTCATTAACAAACGTCTTATGAAGAAAGAAAAATGAAAATTTTTGAACAACTAACATTGTTTGTAATAAGTGAAATAATAACTTTCCAGGACTAAAAACCAGATCTTTTACTAACTCCTTGAGACATCTTAGTAGTATTGTCCAAATGCAAGAACAAGATGAATCTTTGTCTAGCGTACTCGCTCTTGATCTTGCACAAGAGTCTGCTATTTATTAATCATGTTACTTTAGATCTTAGAAAAACACTACAGAATAGATACATATAAATGTTTTATTGCCCTAAAAATAGTAAAGCCTAAACAGATTAATAAAATTAATTTGACAATACATTAACGTCATTGTCATGAAAGACAGCGGTAGGCCTCCACTTTGGAATGCAAGAATTGTAGAGTAATGACAATCTATACTATGTCACCAATTATTTAAATAAAAAATGTAATGTCTACCTAATCACATGACTTTGCTACTGATTTTAAATATGTTTATTAAAAATAACAATTGAATTAGACTTATTTCCTGACAATGAGAGAAATCATTAGAGTATGATTTCTATGTCACAAATTTAATAATTGTTCATTTGCCAATTTAAACTGGTAACGGGTAAGTGAACCATTATTAAATTCAATATACTGCAACATCGCTAAAACTAAAAATTCCATTACATACTATAGAGACATTATTGTCATTTTTGAGAATAGGGAAACCAAACTAAATCCTGAATGTAAAATTGGAAGAGTTAAATGCAAAAGTATATTGGTTCTACTAATTCTTTACACTGCAAAGTACAAGACCAAGACCGATTTTGGACAACACTACATCTCAGCCATATCATATTTTCTGCTTTATTTTTTGTGTCTCAGCTTTTATTTTTCATGTTTTGTAATCATGCGTAGTTTTTAATTATAATTAACATCATAACATATATACTTTATGAAAAATAATGAAATATACACATGAGAACTAGAGGTAGTGGTAACTGAAGTAGTAATTTAAAAACTGTCATCAGCGTTTTGTTCTAATATGAGTCACTTATAACCCAATGCTAAAAAATAATTAAATAACAAGAAAAAAGAAAAAAAGATAATGCAGTAGAGTTTAAATTAACTACCTACTGAACATAATGAATACAATCATGGCGAAATTTAAATGTTTAATCAATTTATTTTGGTTAAAGTTAATAAAGGATTTATGTAAGTACGTCAGCATTAATGCAAATAGTTTTTTTTCCAACATTAAAGTTTCTAATGAAATAAATTTAGAAGCTTAGTGTTATGTCTTTAGTATGAATTATAATAATAAGGTAATTAACCAATTACCTTATTATTATAATTCATAATTATTATTGTCAGATTCGTCAATAACAGTCGAACAATATACTGCGATCTGCTAATAAGATAAAAAAATTAATATATTTAACAAACTAAATAAGATTAAAATTTAAATTTTAACAATCATTTAAAATACGGATGATTCAATCATATCACCTATTACTTTGTTTCTCATCTAAGTATCCCAATCAGTATCAAGAAGTGATTGGAGTTGCAAGATCAGATTTAATATAGCACTGATAAAAAGTTTACTTAAAACTTAAGTGAAAGAACATCACATTTGAGTTTTAGAACAGTGCAAATTAATATTTTCAGTTCCTGTGAGAGAAAAATATTACTAAAAGAAAATTATGAGTAGAATTGCTTAGAAACCTCTAAAAAAATCCATTATCTAAGAAACAATGTCTTGCTAAAAAATAGAACATACTCATTACAGTAAAAAAAAAAAAAGATTGTCTAAATCCCTTATTTTTCACCTATATAACCATATTAATAATAAATCAATTTAATAACAAAGAGAGTTAAGTTACCTCCAAGTAAGGGGACTGTGAGGTCAAGATTCCTGTTCTCCAAATCAGATACAAACATATCATCTTGCAGAGGAGTTCCCGATGAGGCTAAACTAATTAATTCATGAGGAATACCTTCTATGTCGGCAACTCGGACCTATAATTATAAAATATTACTCAATTAATCTCAAAAACAGATGAAATTATATTAATTACAAAAAAGGATATCAGACAGGAACTCTGATTCTTTACTAATATATCTACAGCATAAAAATTATATTAAATCAAATATGTAAACTGAGAAGGAGTTAGAACGAGGGTGCGGTCAAATAAATAAAAAAAATTAAAATATATAAATTATTTTAATTTTTGCCGACGTTTCGACCCACTTTGCAAGTCGTCTTCAGGGCGTAGGATGTGGCACTGCGGGAGGCAGTTGAAACAATGGCAGTCAACATCCTACGCCCTGCAAAGTGGGTCGAAACGTCGGCAAAAATTAAAATAATTTATATATTTTAATTATTTTTATTTATTTGACCACACCCTCGACTAACTCCTTCTCATATTATATCAACGGTCAACCATCTCTACATCAAATATGTAAACATTCCAAAAACCTTTTAATGAAAGAGTAACTTTAATATCACCTAAAAAAGTTACGGTACTAGTTTACAAGAGTTCCGCACGGATTACGCATGGTTCACAATCACTTCGATCACACTTTTTCATGGAATCCAGAAAACAGTCGAATGGGTTCGGGTTTATCCAAAAGAGAACGAAGGCGACTGATCTCTTGAATCAGTTACTATTAACTTTTCCGCCACTTAGGAACTTCTATAACCTTAACCATGTTCTGTTATATAGCAGGAGCTGATTTACATTCGATATTTAGGCTACACATCATGAAACCAGAATCGAACTTGTACATATATATTAGAGATCTGTGAAAAAGAAATAGTAATGGATAAAAACCTATAATTATTACATTTCTGAATGTTATTTCACGATATTATTTTTCTTATTGATGATTTCCATTATTCATTATCTCGGAATTATCAGATATTCTTCGTCAGTTATTTCCCCAATACGTTAATTCCTTTCTCAAAAATAAACACAATTTTTTTTTTTAACGAATGTCTACAGTAATTCCCATTTCGGATTACCAAGAAAAATAACTGCGAATAACAATAATTACACAGCTAATTGATTCAATAAAAATAATAGCCATTAAAACGAAATTTTAAGTTAACAGTTGACAACTGGCAGATCTACAAGTCTCGTTGGGATTGGACATGTTTGGAATAAATATTTATCTATATAATACATTTACGATTGATAGATACATTTTATTTATTAATACCGTATACTTTTCTCGCGCAATCTTTAATCCGACATTATTTTCATAAAAAGCGTCCTTGACAACTTAACACTGGGCTCTCACATCTAAGAAATCCAAAAATCTATGAACAATTTTAAATCAGACTGTATATTCATAAAAAGCTCAGACAACTAGAAAATAGTGGATCTGTATATCTAATAATTCAAAAAAGTTACATAAACTTGATGCTAAATCTCAAATCAGACAGTATATGCATACAAAGCGGTACATATATATATATACATACATATATATATATATATATGTGTGTGTGTGTGTGCTTACAATTTCCTAGGTATTTTTTTGTATATATTTGTATAATACTTACATGCCAGACTGAGGTACATATTTTGTAAACTCTACTATTATTCTAAGGGGACTCCAGTTATTTTTCATTTCATTTCATTACATATAAGTTGAAATGAGGGATTTAATTTACTTCTTTACTTTCAAATTCTGCACGATCTAAAGGGATAGACTACTAACGGGCCTTTTTCAGTCTCATTCACCCTTTCGAGGAGTTCTATTTAAAGGGTGATCATGAGATTTCGTGTCAACTCATTTAAGCGAAAGTAGTAGCATGAAGATTTAAAAGAAAGTAATATCTAAGATTCATTTGTAGAATGCAGCAGTGGGGGACAAAATAACTAATGGCTAATAATTCTTTAAAACTAATAATCCTTGATGGAGACTAAATGTTTCAATGGAAAATCAACCAGTTCAAAACTAAATAGAAACTTGACAAATTATTATCAAGCTCAAACCAACCAAATTATTCAAGAAGCTAAATTTATCATTCTAAAATTGATTGGAAACTAATCTATCAAATGTTTGTGATAGAAGATGTACAAATTCTATTAAATTGTGTTGTACATAATGTAAATATAGAAAGATAAACAGGGCAAACATTAAGTATTCTAGGATAGCAGTTAATTGGGAGTCTGTAAATCAGATATCTTTATACTATACAGGAAATATTATGCTGCTTTCAGAATTCTATGTTAATTATGATCTAGAAGTCACACTTGAAAAGTGGCACTCAGGTTTTAAGTTATATTTTGAATTACAATTTGAATTGATAAAAAAGTTCTAACCCAAGAAATAGACGTTCAGTACTAATAACTAAGAAACTATAAATATTTTCTTTCATATAAAAGGTTTTCAAAAAATTAACATCAAAGAGGAATAAACACATACACTGTGCACTTCGCACCCATATTATAACTTAAGAAGTAAACAAAAATGTACATGAGAACCTGTTAATTATTAGGGGTAGGTTGATTTTGAAACAAATACAAAATACCAATAACAGAGCTAAAGTGATATTGGTCTTTGGAATAACAGCATTCGGCTACCAGATCACATAATAATGATGGCAAGTAAATATACTGTTTGAAAACATAGGACCACATGGATTACTAACCTTTACAGATCCTAGTGTGTCAGATTGAGAACATTCTACCAAATGATGGGACTGCCCACGAACGAAAAGGCTAATCTTCTCCTAAAAATAAAAAATAGATAAATAACACACATCATGTAAAAACTCTTAATTAAATAAAAAACACATTTAACCTAAAAATGTCTTTAACAGTAACATTAAAGTTTTGCAATACACAGATTAAACATGACAAATTAACGAAAGTATTTGTAAATGACATTGAACTGTCAAAATAAAGTAAAGCAATTAATAAAAAATTATTATACCTCTCCAAGAATCATTTTGAAACTTTTAATTCCACCAAGCAAATGACCGAAGCAATGGAGGCTCAATGAAGACTTGGCTCTAGAGCTAATGCCAATGTGATATGAATAAATTGTTTCCGAAAAAACTAAAAACCAAATGTATATAATTATTAAAATTGTGTTTGTTTTTATTTGAATATATTTCTATTTATCTTAATTTGAATGAAATTCCAATAATAATTTTATAATTATTATTATTACATTGGCATATCGTTGGGAGTCATCAGTTGTCCAATCATGCCTCCACAGGTCTAGTGTGCGAAGCAGATGAGCGGATTACTGGCACAGAATGCTACCCAACAAGTCGAGGTGGCTGGCATTGAGGTCTCATAGTACTGCATTGTTATCAGTGATTAGGAACGTTCAAAGTTCATAAATGTCTGTGATCTTAGCCTATAAAGTCAAGAGTATTTTTATAAACTGAGATTTTTAACTATGAATGTTCAACATAAAAGGAGTTTTAACTGTGCCGGTTTATGTGCTGTTGCGGCCAGTGCGATTTTTAATGTTTGTTTCAATTATTTAGGAAAATTATTGTTGATTTCGCTTCATCAGCTATATACGTGGTATTATGTGATAGGGACACATTTGCATGGTTTAAATAGTGTGAAGATATTTTTGAGGACTATATTCAAGACTGTTCACCTTGATATAAGAAGTAGGGTTTCAACTTATGAAAAAGTTCCAAATCATTTAACCATTATTATTGGAGTAGAATCTCCATCTTATACAGACTTTGCTAAACTGATTGGGTGGTGTGTGCAGTCTGGAATTTCTCACATTAGCTTCTATGATCATTATAATGGTATTGAAATAAGTTTCTCCTAATGTTTTAAGTTAGCTATGTTTATCTTTAATAGCTTGAACCTTATATGTGATCTTAAATATATGGCTTATTGCAGGCATAGATTGTAAACTACTCTTTGTTTCTGTTTGCGAAGATGCTAAGCAATACATTCCTTATATTAAGTGGGGGAAGTCTTTTAGTGAAGATTTTAAGGAAATGTCCAAATCACAGATAAATGGTAAGTTAAATTGATATTAAATTATTAATTGTTAAATTACTATAAATGGTAAGAGTGTGATTAATATTTTCATATTTTAATAATAATTCTGGTATTTTTTTAAAAATATGTTTTCGAATAGAGCTTTTTAAACAATATTTACTGAATGTTAATATTGCCACACCCACTTTTCACAAAATAGACAATGTTAGAATATGTTAAAATTGTTCAGTAATTATTGATTTTTGAGGCTTTATTGAATTCTTTGTATTAATGTTTTGAAATGTCAAATTAATTATGATGCCATGTCTGACTGTCATGCTGATTTATTGAAACTTAAGAATTTAGTTAATAATTCACCATTTTTCTTTATTAATCAACACGATTAAAAGCAAAATTTAAGACTTATTAATTTCTTCAACTGTTTTTAGTTCCGACATATAATCACAAACTAACAGTTGGCTTGTTAACTAAATTTTACCTTATTTATGGTGCATTATACTTTTCTTTATATGATCAACTCTGAGATAATTCTATTCAATCTAAAATAATAAAAAAATCTTTCATGTACTTAATTTTTTTTTAACCTTATTATATTACTTAAGCTTATAGACTTAAAAGAACAAGTGTTATGATTTTTTAAGAAATTAGTTGGCGATGGTTACAGTAAGAAATAAAAAAAACGCTAATTAATAAAACTTTTTTTATCTTGTGCTAACTTTTCAGCTTTTGTTGCAAGATTTCATCAGGGTTATCTGTAGGATATAGGATAAGTGACTTATCACTTCAAAATCCTAAACTATAATGCATTGGTGTGTAGTGAAATAACAATGACAAAAAATTTAAAATTTTAAGCAGGATTTAATTTACTTATTTATTATTTCTTTCTTTTTTTTTTTTTTTTTAATAAAATACTTAAATCTGCAAATCTTAAACTGCCAGTTTGAACAATTAGGAATCCTTTAAAATTCAATTGTGGCATTGATTAGTTCATATTATAATAACATTTGAAAAAATTAAATTTCATTGTAGTCTGTTTGAAAATGAGTGAGTCAGTTTCTTAAACATTACTAGGTCCCAGATTTAATTCGTATAAATGTTAGTTTCACCAATTTTCAGTCTAATATTTTCCAATGAAGATGTTTGATCTGTTTTATTAACTTATGTTTTCTCTATTTCAGGGTACTCGTGGAAGCCCATGTTAACAGTACATGTTTATCAAAGGAATGATGGTGTTAATATGTTCTTGAAGTCTGTGCCTGATATAATTAATAGCGGTAGTGCATCAGTGGATATAAAACAACTTGATACATTCCTCAGAAAATACATAAATGCGCCTGATCCAGACTTTGCTCTTATCTGTGGAGATGTATTTTCATCTTTTGGATTTCCTCCTTGGTGTTTAAGGATTACTCAGTTTAAGTAAGTAGTTTTTGTTTGTTTAATGATCATTGTTTTGTCATTTAATGTTTTTGTCGTTCATGGTTTTGTGTTTAAAATGATGAATAATGTATAACTTCGAAAATAAAATTATTTATGACAGTTGGTTCCAGGGGCGGATCAGGACAAGTCGGGACCCTGAACGATAAATATTTCAGGGGCCATTTAAAAAATAATCAGCTTAGAGATCATAAATTTAACTTTTTGTTGTTAGATTTTTTTAACCATCCAAAATCTTAAGATAATAATAAATTAATTAGTTAAAACTAAAAGCTATCTGAGGTCTTACGCAGCAGCTGTTTATTCCACTTACTACTTAATCCGCCCCTGGTTGGTTCTTGGTTGTGGACATTGCAATTTGTAACAGATAACACTATCTCATGATATGTCCATGCTGTTGGATATGAATGCTAATCCTTATGTTTTAATTTTATATGCACCTTCCAGATTATTTTCACTCCACCTAAGCAAACCCGCTTGTGCTTGACAATCCTCTTTGCTTTGCATGGTTTTAAGATCTTGTATGAAAAGTTATGTAAAACTGATGAAGAGAGTCCAAAAAAACAAACAAAAAAAAACCTAATTTTGTTACAGACAAATTACTACACATCATAATCTCACCGTTGAGGCTTTTCTTGAACAACTCGAAGATTATAGCACTTGTAAACAGAGATGGGGAAAATAAATTATTTCTTTATTTTAAGTGTAAATATACAAATATATATTTATGTAAAGGTTGTGGCATTAAATTATTATATTTCGAAATTCCATTTCCTTTTTAAATTTTTTTTTTTTAACTATTATTTATATTTTAATTTAAAAACTTCACTAATTATAAATTTATAAACTTATGGTTGAATCATCACGATACATTTAAATGTGATAATTTGTTATAATGTAGATCCAATTGAAGTAATTAAATCTACTTAATTTTTTTCAGGACTACAAAAGAATATGTCATTGTCATAGTATAATATTCTAAGTTTTTTTTTTTTTAACAAATTGTTTAAACTATTGACAATTTTCAAATTTTACAATAATTTAGTCATTTTTCTTATTTTCTGCAGTTAATATTTTTTTAGTTCATATGAATGAATGAGTGTATTTTAAAATTAATTTAGCCACCGAAGAATTAAATAGCATTAAATGAAGAAATTTGTTTTCTGATTTTGTTCTCACACCACATTTTTAAAGAGCATGTTTTGATAGTTAATGTAAGCTTTTTTTTTTCTACTTATACTGCTTACCATTTAAAAGTAACACGGGAATTTAAAAGAAGGAATAAATTTCAACCAGCATTTATCACTAAAGTTTTTAATATATATATATATATATATATATATATATATATATATATATATATATATATATATATACATGCATATACATATTTTTAAGAAAGCAAACTCATGATGTTATACAAATTTTCAAGAATGTTTTACTAAAATCACTGTTGTTAATTAGTATCTCAAACTTAACTTCAAAGTTAAGTAAAACATGCAGTATTTTTTTCAACTTTTTAATAAGGAGAGGTCCGTTCAATGGCCTCTTCAACAGATCAATAATGATTCTCTCGCATCTCCTCTTTTGATGGGCCAAAAAGTTAAAAATCACTTGGAGCCAAGTCTGGACTATGGGCAGGTGAACCATCAGCTAAAAACCTTTTAGCTTAAAATGAGATTTTAAAGGCACTGGACTGCATTTTCGCCCATATGAGAATAAGCATTACCCTAAAGCAAAATTATATATTTCAAAGTTTACCACATGATTTGGATTTAATATTTTGACTCCAATAAACATATATCATAACCTTTCCTGCAGGCATCTGAGTTTTGAAATTATTTGGTGTGGGAGCCGAAGAATGTTTCCACACAAAACCTTTTCACTTATTCTCTGTTTCAAAGTTATTGTTCCATATCTCCTCAACGGTTATTATTCACTTCAAGTTAACAAAAGCTGATATTCGAGTTCAAAACTTGAATTTATTTACTTCCTTACAATTATGAACCTTTCTTTTGAATTGATGATTATTTATAACTGAATTTACCTGAATTATGTAGTATCTTATTATTAAACTAGCCTCCTCATAATATATCTTTCAAATTACCTCTTTTACTTATATAATCATTAATTAATTTTACCAGATTAAAAATTATATTTTCAACTAAATTTATTATCTTTAATTTTTGCTTACTCAACTAAAACTTTTGAAATCTATCATAAGATATTAAACGAAAATATAATAACTTTGTAAAAAAATTATGGTGTAAAATTAAATTCTGGCATCAAAATATCAGCTACCAAATTTTAGTTTAAAATTTAATGATCTGACGTTATTTCTTGGGGTGTAAGTGGTGCTCGATGATTAACCTGTTAGATGTATTCGCCATGAGAGGTCTATTCTACTACACAAACCACTCCATTGTTGCAAGGGAATATTCCAAAACATGGCCTATGGGGTAGGAAAAAACTGTGAAGATATCACAGTACAGTTTTAAAACAGTAATATCAAATAAAAATAAAGGTAGCCTTAAAAACCAGAATAGCAAGTATTACAAAAGTACACAAATTGTTATTGTTAAACTGCAGTAATCATTTAATAATTAATGTAGACGGCATAAATAGGAAACAGTGAAAATTATAATACAAAGGCAAGCAGGAGCTTAATAAGAGAAGCTTTGGCCTGGAGCTGCAGAACCCAAACTCCGACGGGAGGCCTATCTTGGTCTATAAGGTTTTACTTTTTAACTTCTAAATTTACATTAAAATAAAATATAGATAATACTACTAATAATATTTAGTAATTATGTAATATCTAATTACATTATATTATAAAATATTATTGTGGATTGATGATTGACTGTAGTGAATAATTGAAGACAAAATTGTTTGTGGTGATTAGTAAAAAAGAAATGTAAAAATAAATAAGTATATTTATATTATAAATAAGTATATTTAGACTTGAGTAGAGAATCTGCCCATTGCTAGATCTCCAAAATATCTATATTTACAAAAGGTCTCGGGGCCACTGCCGCTTTAACCTACGAGGGGGATTATAGGGATGGGTGATACTTGATTGGGATTTGAGTGATGAGTAAGGTTCTGGTGAAATTTGGAAAATTTGTCTTATATAAGATCAAGAATAAATGGAATATTAAGGTCATTATGCAGAGTTTTATTGGTTTCATAGAAGGGAGCATAGACTATTGTACGGAGAACTTTAGACTGAAAGGATTGAATGCGTTTAATGTTGAAAAATTTAGCTGTTCCCCACAATTCTAGTCTGTAGGTCCAGATGGGTTTCAGTATTGTCTTGTAGACCAGTAATTTGTTTTCACTAGAAAGTTTAGATTTTCTATTCAATAGTCTATATAGCTGGCCATATAGTCTGTTAAGTTCCTGTCTTTTAATTCTAGTATGTGGATTCCACATTAGTCTTCTGTCTAAGAGATAGCCAAGATACCGGACTGTGTCTGAGAAAGGAAGCTGGATGGAGTTAAAATAAACAGGTGGGCAGGTATTACGCCGAAGGTGAAGGTAATGTGTTTACATTTAGATTCGTTTACCTTAATGCGCCATTTCTTACACCAGTGTTCAATCAGGAAGAGGTGCCTTTGTAGGTTTGTGGAAGCTGTTTCAGGATCTGAGTTGGAAGACAAGATAGCAGTGTCATCAGCGAAAGTTGCCAGAAGGGTATCAGGATGGACAGGGATATCAGCGGTAAAGGATGGGACCCAAGACGTTGCCTTAAAGAACACCAGCCTCAATTGAATAACAGTCAGAGAATTCGGTACCACAGAAAACTCGAAAAGCGGTCAGAGAGATAGGATCGAAGTATTAGGTATGAGGACTGTAGTAGGTGGAATTTATGCTTGAAGAGCAATCCGTCGTGCCATAGACGCTCAAAAGCTTATGCTATGTCTAAAAATGTACTCGAGCAATAGTACTTGGTTTCTAGGGTTGAGGATAAATGGTCAACAACTCGGAGTCCTTGTTGGACAGATGAATGTTGGGAACGAAATCGAACGTTGGCACTCCATTTTTCAGATCAAATCTTCCTTTCTGTTATAACTCGATCAGCTCTTTTTGCAAGACAATTGCTTCTTTGATCTGGGTATCTTCATGTATCGGTCCCTGTCAAAATATTGTCGATTTACATATCTGTCTTCAAACTTAGGACCCCCCTTGGGGATGGAGCCCTCTTTTTCCATATTTCATTGAGAAAGTAACCGTAAGTTCAATTACGGTGAACATGGTACTCCCAAAGGCAACCGATTAAATTCGTACTCCTAGAACTCGAATTCGTAGTCGAATCCTAGAAATCAAACCGGTAAAAAAAATGTTAGAATTTACGATGGGAATAATGTATCAAGAATTGCAGAATACATTTCGCTTATATCTGTAGGCACGACAAAACGAGGGAAACGGAATCGAAGCAAGACGTCGATATGGCTTTGCAGTTCTTAACCAGTTAATAATGGATCACTGAGAGAGCCTTGTGTAGAGAAAAATGAAGTGAAAAAGGCGACAAGTAACTTTTTGGATGGTACCTCAAATTAGAGTCATTTTTATCAAATTGACTAGTGTTTTGGAAATTGCCCTAAGTAATTCTTCCTTGTTTACTACCGTAGCCTTGCTTGAAATATACGAAAACGTGATATAATTGTATTTGGTATTCGCTTGTTTTTTCTAACATTTGCCTTATTGAGAAAATGTCAATAATTGATTTACTTGGTTTAAAACCATACTGGTACCTAAATCTTCTCGGACCTATATATACCGGACCAATTATTTTATTTAAGAGAAGTGCAATAACTTCGTATAGCGTACCGATGACATACCTGATAATTGTCGCAGTTTGTTTTTTCTTATTTTTTTAAACGGCATATGGTAGCAGTTGGCCAATTCTTTAGTCATCTGTTCTGTAATCCAGACATCCGTCATTAAGTTGTAGATCTCTCCATGGACGGATGTAGGATTTAATTTTGGGGGCTTCTGTCTGATTTATATATATATATGTACATAACTATAATTACTTTTGAAGAAAAAGAAAGAAACTAGGTTAAATAGTTTATTAGTGATTCTTGAAGTCCTATTAAATGCAATTACCTGTACCACTAACAACCCATGAAGGGGCTTTGGTTCAGTACAATGTGAGGAAGTACTGTTACTAGGTCAAGAGTTGTACAGGGAGGTGGCGGGTCAATATCACTCCTAACCGCCAAGTTTTCTCCCTTAATTATTTATTTAATGAAGAGTATCCACATTATAGAGTCTGAGTTTGCCCCAGGAGGGTCTTCCGGCTCCAGGGTCGACCCACGGCTAATGAAAATTGAATGCAATTGCACGAGTAGTAATACTTTTAGAGATCATTATTTAATTTTTTTTTCATATATTTTTACGATTTTGGAGGGGGGGAGAGCTTCAGCCAGAAAGCCCCTTACGTAGATCCGCCCGTGGATATCTCTTATTAAAGGTTTTCCAAAATTCTTCACTATCTATGCATCTGACCTGGACATCTATTACTCTACATCACTGTTGTTGACTTCCTCTTTTCCTATTTTAAGTTGCCCACTACACTGTTTGGTAGTTAATTACTTTTACGAGGTTAAATGTTGTTTTCAACAATTATAAACTCGGATCCACGAACAACTTAAAAAAAACTTTATTGGTATGAAAACACAAGTACAATGTTACATAATGAGAGCTACAACACTACTGAGACCTGAGCTACTACTTTCTACTGCTTACTACTAAGACATATATATAGTGGTAGGGAGAAGTTGCTTATGCTGCAGTCCAATATTAGGGTAAATGGTATCTAACTAACGAAATTTATTTATTATCTTCAACTTTTTCAAACTGAATTAAGACTTTTGGAATCTATCATAAGAAATTAAACGAAAGTAACTGTGTTAAAAAAAGACATTTTACCGACATGATAGTTAGCATTAATTGGCTTTGTTTCTCAAGTGTAATTATATGTATATTTAAATTTTGGTTTATTATTTTCAATAATGAACCATTGTAATCGACCATTGAATAAAAGTTCAAAAACTTTACCCACCTTAAAAATTTGAGGTTTTACGTTTCAGGATATGTAGAATTAGAATACGATTTTTTTTTATTGTTTTGATTTAGCTGTATGGAAATTATTATCAATGTTACTTTAAAATTTTCAAGAATTATATTGTATTCTATCGTAGCGATCCTTCACGATTACAATAAATTCCATACGTTATTTTTGGTTTGTAAATGGAACGTATTAAAGTTTTCATTATTTAAATATGTGCTGAATTTGATATATAAAACGTCAGTCAAGTTTTACCGAATAGTTTTTGTGATAAAGAAAATTTAATTCCGCGTTATAAACTAGTTTGGTTTTGTTCAATATTCATCATTGTTTCATCGTCAGCTATTGTGATTTGTTCATTCACTATTTTGGAAATGTATAGTCATCATTCTATCATTATCATTAATTTCATCAGATTATTGAAGATATTGTTTCAAAAATTCATCTGCCTTTATATCATCAATTGATGAAATGGGTTGAATTCGCGATAGAGTTATCCGCTACAGTATTAGTTTTACTTTTTACATATTTAATTTCGTAATCGAAATCCAATGATAAACATTCCCTCCACAATAATTAAGAGTTTGATTCTTTAATATTATGTAGCCATTGGAGTGAGTGGTTTATGATCTTCAATAGCTACATAATATTAAAGGATCAAACTCTAAATTATTGCGGAGGAAATCTTTATTATTGGATTTCTATTATGAATATCTGTGTTATAAATTTGTTACGGTATAAATGAGGTCTAAAATGTTCGGGTCCTAACATTCTCGTGTAATTCTTTTTTGATTTTAGATAATAATAATAATAATAAAAAAGTATAAGTTACCTTCTGTTAAGAAAAAAATGAAAGAATCGTAAAATGAAAATAATTGACAACAAACTAATAATATATGTGCATATTTACAGATTTTAGAGACTGGATGGACAGGAAGTGATTGAATAGGCGGAATTTAAAGGTAGGGATGGTATTGGATCGTCGGATGTAGGAAGGAAAGTAGTTCCATTGGGGTGAGGATTGAATAATGAAAGATCAGTTGAAAGCAGCAGTTCGAGGGCATTGTGTATGAATCTGAAGACCGGGAACGTGTATTGCGGGAGAGAACAGAGAATTTAAATTGAAGGAATTCGGAGATTCATAAAGGGCTACGGGATTGAATGACTTGGAACATGAAAGATGGCAGGAAATACTTACGACGGTAGGAAGGATATAGCCACTTCAACTCTTTATAAAAACAAAACAGTGGCGTCTTTTGGGATCCCCCAAAAAAAATCGTATAAAGCAATTTATCAAACTTTTCAGTTTCACCTATAGCTTCCATATACCGCAATAGTCAAAGTGAGGGAATATTAAGGCAGTGATCAGGAGTCTACAGGTTTCAAAAGGAAAAAGCTGATGGAGGTAATTTAGATGTTTTAAAGTAAAAAAGGTACGTCAGGAGATACTGGGTACATGATTTTTCCAGGAAATGATTTGCTCACAGGTTATTCCAATGTTGTTGATGATGGAATAAAATTTTAACAGGATTGAAATGTTAGGAACAATTTGAAGGAGGTTATTGGAACCATCTGTTGAGTCCAGTGCTTTTTCTGAGCCCTCAGGTCTTTCAGAGTTTGGCAACCTCTGTGGTTGACTGGATGCTCTCCCTGACAGTTGTCACATTTTGCTGAGATTTCTCTGCTTTTTATGAAGGAGGCACATTTCACACACTTCGGTGCCTGATCACAGTATGTTTTGGTGTGTCCATATTTTTGACACCTCGTGCACTGGAGAATGATTCTTTTTTTCCTTGGTTCTTCAATTTTTATTCTTGTATAGTACAAGAAATCCATATTGAAGATATTATCATTATATTTCTCCTTAGAAATATCTACGAAGAACATAGGTAAAGGTTTTTTGAACCTTGAGAGGACATTAGTGATATTGCATGCCTCATAACCATTTATTAATAACTCCTCTTTGATAATTGAGGATAGTGTGGCGTGATGTAATAGTTTATCACCACGCTGGACATTTTGTCTTCTTGAAGCTCATAAGTGTGAAATTCAGCTCCATTTCTCATCAGGCTGAATACCAGTTTTCTAAATACATCAGGTGTTTCTGGTAGAATTGTTACAGCCCTGATGTTGTTTTTTAGTTTGAAAGCATTGTGTACAGCTTCATTCTGCAGAAAAGATACTAGGGCTATATAATTTGACACTCAGGCGGTGGTCTTACCTGTTGGGCTCACTGTTGACTTTGTTGTGCCTCATCATTTGGTTAGGATGGAACATCATAACGGTTGTTTGTTTGAACACTAACATATGTTTTTTTGGCTGTATTTGAGTTGTTCTCGGACGTTGACTGGCACTTTGGACCTTTTTCGAGCTCCCGATTGTTGACAGTAGCATTTTCTTCGTTATCTAAAGCGTCTATTTCACTAGCAGGTGGCTGCTACTCTATAGTCGACGTCTCCACCATTTTTCGACGAGAAAAAGTATATTATGCTGTTTGGAATTGTTCTATAAATAATACTAGGTTTTATTGTACGTTTTTCAACGAAAATATAAACACTTAGCACAGTTTCTATAGACTAAATTCAGCGCGCATATAAACAATGAACTTGACGTGAACAAGTTCCAAGATGGCTCGGTTCAATACCTAAACTTTCTAAGAAATTCTGAATTAAATTCCCACAATCTATTTTAATTCTAATTGGATTAAGAAAAATAAAGACAAGTAATATAATAATATTTCAAAGGCATTACATGCTGTAACTACTCTCGCTAATAATTATTTTAAAGGTTCGTGTTGTTTTAATATTGTTACAATAGTGTTGTTTGTAATAATTGAAATTGATAATAAATATAACGTAATAATTTGTTTGTATTTTACAGCTAAAGAAATAATATAATGAATGATGCCATTTTTGATTGATCAATGAATTTTACTGTTAAGCCAAAGGGTTTCTAAATCATTCGATATTAAGGTTGCGTTAATTGTATCTATGTCTGTTTATTTTTAAATGTTTGAATGTAATATACCTAATTTACAAAATTCTGAAAATTTTTCTATGTCGGTTACTCTAACTGTTATGTAATTGATTACGTTGGTAAAGTTCATTTAAATGTAATGTAATTTGTTCTTTATTTTAATATTTTTAATACTTTTGAAGTTTTGTCGTTATTACTATTTAATATTATTATGTCATTTTTGAATGTGTTAATTAAGTTTTTGTTTATGTCTATGTCAGTAATTTCATACGTTGAGAATACATGTGTTATCCATAGAATTGTGTGTTACAATTTGATTCATCATCTGCAATAGGAATGTATTGGTTTATTATTTTCAATAATGAAACATTGTGATCGACCAAAAAATTCAAAAACATAACCCCCTCTCAAAATTTGAGGTTTGACGTTTCAAGATGCGTAGAATTCGAAAAACGAATAAAAATTTTTTTGTCCGTCCGCCGTCCGCGCATTTTCTCCGAAACTACTGGACCAATTTTTTTCAAATGTTGATATAAAATCAGAGGTCACCCGAGGATGATCCTCCTTCATCGACATTACTCTCCGCCTTTAACTTTCAAAATGGCGGCCGAAATACCTGCGTTGCTATAGACTGTAGCTCCTAAACGAATGTACAGATTTTAATGAAACTTCGCTAGTCATTTTCTCGACGCCCTTTAAATTTATCTATATAACATACTTCAACGAAAAGAAGCTGGAAAAAAAGTTACGAGGGATGTTAAAATTAAATTCCGAATAACTCGAAAAGTTTTTACTTTTTTGTTTTTATTGTGAGATGTTTCAAAGGTTTTTTAAAAGTTTATGAAATTTCCTAAAAAAAAAAAAAAGTTAAAATCGGACAATTAGGAGCTAAGATATGGTCTCTGGTTTGTTTTTATGTGTTCTACTCCAAATGTTATATCCTTGGTTTGGTTTTTTATAATTTTAAATGTGTTACTGAAATAATGCTTTTTTTTTTTTTTTTTTTTAGCATATTACTAATGATTAAAGAAAAACAGTTTAGTCCAATAATTGGAATCACCTTTTGTTTTTTTTCTTTGTAACTCGGAAGGTCATGTTACTTTAGATGTATAATTGTTTGGAGATAATAAACCATTGTGAAATCATTTGCAGCGTTTTTGTTTTTATGACGTTTATGAAGTTTTCTTCATATTATCTGTATGAACTTTTATAGGTTTATTTCTGTCTTTGAATTTAAATACATTTTTATACGGATTCTCGATTTTATTTCTTGTTCTGACTAACGTAACGTAAGGATAGTCTCCTACAACAGGATCTTCTCGTGTTTTATTTAATTTATTTGTCTTAACTTTCTTTTCTTTATTTATTCTTGATTTAATCTGTCCTCGTATGATTTTTAAATTGTCGTGGTATTGTTAAACTACTTTAGCTTTAATTGGAGCTTTATTAAGTTTGTCTTTTGGAATTTCGTTAGGTGTTAATTTTAATTTTTGGTTTATGTATTATTAAACGTGATTACTGCAGGACTTTTGAAATAGAATTGTATTCTTTCTCTTTTAAATTTCGTAATAATTCAAGTAGTGTGGAGTGTGTCTTCTTTAACAGTCCTAATGAGTTGGGGTGATTAGGTGTAACGAAATATGCTTCTGTACTTTGGGATGTTAGTAAGTTTTCGACTAAATTGTTTTTGTACTCTCTACCATTGTCCATTTTAATTCTGTCAGGAGCTGAGAAAAATTCTAAATATTCTATAATTTGCGATTTTTGGATCGAATTGCATGCTTTTACAGTTTTGGCAAATAGTCTTTTTGAGAATGTATCTACAATTGTTACAATGTATTGTTCGTAGTGAAGAGTTACTATCATTCTATGTCTGTAATTCTTGGAAAGGTTTGTCAGGTATTGGAGTTAAGCAAAATTTTGTTTTAATGGGTCTCCTGTCATATTTAGTCTTTCTATATGTGTCAAATTTATTAATATAGTTTGATATTATGACTTTCATTCTTGGAAAATAATAAGATCGTTTAAGTTTGTCATATGTTTCTAAAATACCTCTGTGATTTATTTTTCCTATATGATAGTTTTCTATGAGTTCTATTTGTTCGTTTTCGTGTTTTCCCTTCAATATGCTTTATTTCAAAATCAAATTCAAATATCCATTTCATTCATCTAGTGTTAGCATTTTTCATAGTAAATAACCGATGTAATGGTTTGTGGTCAGTCTGTAATGTCAATTTTTGTCTGTATAAATATGGTTTAAAATGAGCACAAGGGTATGCTACAGCAAGTAGTTCCTTTTCTATAGTTTAATATCTTTGTTCCGTTTGTGAAGCGAAAGCTATAGGGTGGTCTCTCCTTACTGCGATTTGAGATAATATGGCTCCTAAACCGACTGAGCTAGCGTCTATTGGTTAAACAGAAGGTAATCCTCAGTTAGGAAATTGTAGTACGGTAAATTTAATTAATGTTTTAATAATAGAAATGAGTTTTTAAATTCGTCTGGATTAACGTCTGTTCCTTTCCTTAATTATAAACTTAGTGGTTTTGCATTATGTGCGTAATTGTGTATTTATTTTCTTTAGTAACCTGTCATGCCTAAGAATTGTATTATTTCTTTTTCTGTACGCGGTTATGGGAAATTTTCAATTGCATCTATTTTTGATGGGTTTGTTCTGATATCGCCTGCTAAAGTAATATATCCTACAAATTGTAATTATGTCCTTAAAAATTCTGCTTTGTCAAGTTATATTGATAAGGAGTGTTCACATAATTTTTTAAATACTGTTTCTAAGTGTATGAAGTGTTCTTGAATTGAGGATGAGTATATAATAATATCGTCCATGTAAACTAAAGTGTTCGGTGTGTTACCCAACATCATGTTCTTTGCTCTTTGAAAAGTCGAGGGTGCGTTACATAAACCAAAAGGCATTCGAAGGAATACATAATGATCAGTAGTAAATGCAGTATTTGGAATTGATTCTATAATCATTTCAATTTGGTAGAATCCCGATGTTAAATCTGTTGTGGAAAATATTTTTGACCATGTAATTTATTAAGTAAGTCTTCTATGTTTAGTAAATGATATTTGTCAGGAATATTTTCATGGTTTAGTTTTCTATAGTTAATAACCATTCGTGTTTTGTTTATACGCTTGCATCTAATTTTTTCGTTACAATCCAAATGGGTGAATTATTTCTTTTATAATGTTTTTTTTTTAGAAGTGTGTTAATCTCTTCGTCTACTAAATTTTTAAATTGTTGTGGGTATCTATAATTTCATGATAATATCTATAATGTTGCAATAAATTTGTCAATTTCAATATTACATTCTCTTTCTTAATCATTTTCGGATATTTATTTATTAAATTAATTAATTTATATTTTCAATATGGTCATGCCTTAATACGTTTTTTATTTCATTTATATAATTAACTTCATCTATTAGTATCATTTTTCTATTCGCATCAATCTTTACTTTATTATGAATTGTAAATTCATCTATCTCTGAATCTAATTTAACTTTTAACTTTTTAATGGTTTCATAACCTACTGATTTATTAAACTTATTACTTAACGCTAAAACATAAAATTTAAATTCTAATTTATCGTTTAACCCTAATCTAGCTGCAAGGTCAATCATTACTGTTTGGTTTCCTCTTTCTAAACCTGATCCGGTTCTAACGAAAAATTCTTCTGATGTTTCAGTTCCTAGAGGTATGGAACACGGGCGTATGTAATTTTTTACTGATCCCGAGTCAATTAGCCATTCTTCGTTTTTAAGTCAATAAATGTAGTAAAACTTTCTGTAAGGTTTACGGAATATTCGAGGATTTTTCGGGCCTCCCTTGTTCTAAAAAAATATTGAAAGTGTCATTTAATGTCTTGTGTTGGTTGCTTAGTTACTAATTTGTTCATCTTTGCTCGCGGTCTCGATTTGATATTGATATTATGTGGAGAATTAGAATGTTGATGATTATTTGTATAATAATAATTCCAGTATGTTTTTTGTTGATAATTGGGACGTTCATGATACCGATTTTGGTAATAATATGTTTTCTGTTGATTTTGATAATATGGTCTTTGTTGGTTTTGATAATTTGGCTGGGGTTGGTAATTTTGAAAATTACCGCTTCGGGCAGTCTCTTGCGAAAGTCAGGTGGGCACCTTGACCGTTTCCACAGACAGGTGGTGCTGATTTCGGGCACTGTTGTAATAAGTGTGTACCTCCGCAACATGGGCATGAGCAGAATAAAACGCTTTATTCTGGACTGTGTTCTGGCTTACTTCCTCCTGTATCTTCGCCAGACGGTGATCCGGACAAAGGCAGGCTTGGAAGCCGGTCTGCTCCGGTGGGATAAGAGCTATCTCTGAGCAATAGATCTTGAGATAATTAAGAATAATTTTCTCAAAGTCCTTGCCCAGGTGTGGAAGTAAACTAACTGGTCTGTAGTCGGCTGGCTGGGATCCCTTCTTCACGGGTTTCAATAGCGGGAAGAGGATAGCTTGTTTCCATGTATCAGGGAAGTACCTCAACCTGAGGCAGGAGTTGTAAAGATTTGTCATGTGAGCTATTCCTCTCCTTGGTAATTGTTTTAATAATATGGTTTGTATTCCATCGTGGCCGAGAGCTTTGTTTCCCTTCGAACGACGGAGTATGGCCTTTATTTGTTTTGGGGATACAAACATGTAATTGCTCCCGATATCTTCCACTGGTAGTTCGGTTAGAGTCCCGGTTCGTCTGATTATATTATCTCCGTAGAAATCAGCAAATTTAGTCGCCTGTTCTTCTGGTGTTAAAAGAATGTTGTCGTCATGGAGAAATATGGAGCTTCTCTTCCTAGTGGTGGTTTTCAGAAGCATCCAAAATTTCTTGTAATCTCCATGCGTGGACCGTAGCTTCTCATGCCACTGTGCAGTCCCCATTGTTTCATGAGGTTGCGAATCTGAGTGGTAAGAGAATTTACCACCGACTTCACGTCATGATCTCTGGTCCTGTACCATTTATTCTTCCACTTATTACGCAAGGCAATAAGTTTCAGAATATGATCTGGGAGGGGACCTAGAGCTGGCGGAAGTGGCGTGAACTTCGGTATGGCTCTGTCGGCTGCATGTCTGATGGTCGTCGTGAAGAATTCCAGGTAGTTGTCAATATCATTCCTTGAGCGGAGAACAGGGACAGTAGACAACTCTTGAACGACCTGTGCCTTATATAGCTCCCAATCGGCTTCAGCGTACTTATATTTTGTAGGTGGTGGTGCTGGAGCTTCGCCGTCAATCAGGTAAAGAACAGGTCGTTATAAAATTAATAAATTCGATCGAATGTTATAAAATCCAGAGCAGTACAGTCGATAAAACGGTGTGGCTGTCTGTTGAGCAGGAGATCAACAGTTGAGGTAAAAGCTGGATTAGCCCTGTGTCTGAATGTGTGGGTATTTGGATGAACCACGGTATAAGGGGTCTTCAGTATTAGTTTCCCAGCTTTTGTTATTTTATTGTTGTTCCATAAAGTGTGCCGGGCGTTTAGGTCACCTATTATCCAATGATTGGTCCTCTTAGCACACTGCTGTAAAATCTGGGAAAATTAGATTAAGGAACCCATAGGCCTCCTGTAAAGCCCTGTGATGATGGTAGGCTTACCCAAGAGAACCTGCACTGGTTTTTTTATGTATTCTGGGTTCCTTAATATCTATTGGTGGTGGGAGTTCCTTCCATATGATTCCGTGGCGTATAGCTATTAGGACTCTTCCTACGTTCTGCGTTTTTTGATCTCCTATTAGATCGTAACCTGGTAGCCGTATGCGCTGGAAATTTTTTCTAGTATCTGTCAGGACTACTACGGTGGGCTGGGTCTGTGCTATCAAGGCATATATCTCCGTTGTCTTAGGCATCAGTCCATTTGTGTTGAAATTTAGTACTGTCAGTGGTGTGTTCATTTTGCCATCATTTCCGCGAATAAGTCAAGGAGTTTGTTTGTAGAGTCTGTCAATGATTTTATGCTCGTCATGATGTTTTCTACCCATGGAGGGAGCCTGTTCTTCAAGGTGCGCCTGCTCTTTATGAGTGCTATGACGTGTGGGGGAGGGTGACTGTAGGTGGGGTAGTTGTGGGTGGTAGGTGGGGATAGCCTTCTGCGCAGACTCCAGTATGGCTGTAGTGAGGAAATTAATGTATGTATTTATCTCTTCTTTAGTTTTCAGCGGTTGGATGCACTGCAGTCTATGGCATATTTCTTCATTGTACCGACTCCAATCCGCCTCCTGGTAATTGAATTTCTTTTGCGCTGTCACCGGTTTTCTCCCCTGGACTTCATATACCACTGGGCGGTGGTCAGACGTGATAAAATCGGTGACAGTGCAGCCCGTGATAAGATGGGGCGGTCTGGTGAGCAGGAGGTCGATGGTGGATGTGGAGCCGTTTCCAGCTTCACCGCTCACCTCCGCACCATGGGCATAAGCAGGTCCTGCCACAATATTTCATAGTGTGCCCAAACTGTTAACAGTTTCGGCACTGTGCAGAGGATGCCTCCTCCTTAAAGATGTTGGCACGAAATCTGACTTGCGATATGTGTTAGAGTTGTTGGAAGTCAGCAAGCCGGACGCTATCATCAGTTATAATCTGGATTAGCTCCGTCAGCCTCGGGGCCTCACCTTCAGCGACCCTTTTATCAGCCTCCGTGCTAGTCTGAAGCCTTTCAGTCTGGCCTTTAATACAGCCGAGATATCACTCACCGGGAAATCGATGTTGAATCTGTAAAGAACGTACTTCCGCGATCTCCTCGTTCCCCTGGGTGCAAAGCTGTGGAATTGAACCCTATCATCTTCTCGCAGTAGAAGAGTTACCTTCATGTGATCCTCGTCACTGACCAAGTATAGCCGGGTCTCCTTTGCTGGGGAGTTCACGGTAAATCTATTAATCCCGTGTTGGCGCATTATTTCCCTCAGCGCTGCCTGGGCTATCGGGGGCGGTAGTTTTGGTTCCGCTATATGGTTCCTGAGGGCAGTGAATCGGTTGGAAACGGGGGTCGGCTTCGGTAGCTGGCAGGTAGCTCGTGCGGGGAATCGGAGGCGCTTCGGTATCAGAATGGTGAACTGGGTGAGCATGGTGCCCATCTATCCCACCAGCGTGACCATGAGCTCTGATTAGTCAGTTGAAGGAGGTGTGGGTATGTTCTGATGTTGCGCATGCGCAGCCTCTTCTGTAGTTGGTGGGAGATGGGAGGGATGGCTGGTCTGCTCCGGCTCCGCCCTATTAGTGGTAGGCGGTGAAGACGACGTCAGTAGTGACGCTAATTCCGTGCCCTGGCGAATTTTTGCGCTGTTCTTTATGACTTGTGTTTTGGTCTTAGCGGCGGCTTTCTCCTCTCTCTTCTTTTCCGCTAATTCCTCTAGCTGTTTGCGGTGAGGACATTGTCTGTAAGACGCGACGTGTGCTCCGCCACAATTCGTGCACTTCGGCACGCCCTGTCGCTCACATTGAGATATTTGGTGGTCTCCCCCGCAGCGTACGCATTTTGTTTTGTGTCCGCAATAATTTCGAGCATGGCCGAATTGTTGACATTTGTAGCACTGAGGTGGGAGTAATTCTTTTCGTTGAATGAAGTTTACTATGGTAAATCTGGATTTATTTACATGTTTTACCGTGTCTTGTATTTGCTTCACAGTTGTTCCTGTTGGTACAGTGATGACTATGGGCATTAAATCTGTTTTTCTGCCCTCTGGATCAGTTTAGGCGTCTGACGTCCGTGGCCTGAACGGTCTTGAATGCCTCGCACACATCATTTATGGGAATAGATATGTCCAGGTTTTTTATTTTATATTTATTTTGCGTTTTTGTTGTCTCACGGGGGGCATATGAGTGGTGGCCAATCCCGCAGTAATTAAAATGGTGTATAAGTATCGGTCAGTCTGCCGGTCTTTCTAAATATATGCGAATCTCCGTTCGGTTCAATCGAAGATAGTATTCCTGGATTTTAATTTTATTCAGGAAACTTCTGACCTGTTGTAGGGTGAATCTTTCTCTGTCCATGACTACAGGCGCTATTTTGGTTTCTTGTGTGATGGGGGTTACTTTGGGTGTGGATGCGGCGGCTGTTGTAGCCATATTCTCTTCTGTCTGCATCTCGGCCAGCGGTTAAAATTGGTTCTTAACTTCGACCGTTTTCTTTATCGGTGCTCTTATTTTCCTCTTTGAGACCTTTTTGGGTTTTTGAAGAGATTGAGCAACCTCTTCGTCCTGCTCGGGTGGAAGTGGTACGTTTAAACCTTCCATTAGCACAATTTATAAAACGTCACTGAAGGTTAAATAATCGTTATTCGGCACTGATTCTATAAAACTAACACTGAAACAAACGTGATATATCACTTGGCGGGTGCCCCATCATCTTTGAAGTTTGCCACACGGAAGCGGGTGTGACAGATATTTCGCAGAGCTCCGATATGTGTAATCTTTACCGTGTGCTCCGAGATGCACAGGATCGGTTCTATCTCGAACCGTCGTCCCTCTTGTGAGCCTTCGGGCCATTTTGAAACCAGGTAGGTTGGCCTTAAAATCTTCACTCACATAGTCCATGTCGGTGGCCAGATCGAAGCCGTATAGGACATATTTGTTCGATCGGGGAGTACCCCGAGGAGCAATTGAGTGAAATTGGACACTGTTGTGTCCCCTCATTAGGAGGACGGCCTTGTTGTGGTCTGCTTCGGTCTCCAGGTACACCCGGATCTCCTTCCAGATGAGTTCGTCGTGAATTTGGTGATTCCCACCGAGTTCAGCATGTCCTTAACGGAGCTTTGCGAGACCGGCGGGTTGATGACAATCGGCGGCGATAGTCTGGGTGTTTTCTTCTCAGGTTGGGGCCTGATAGCGTCAAACCTGTTGGAAACAGGTGTAGAGGCGGGTGGTGCTATCGGTCGGGGCTCGAAAGTCCTCTTCTTCGGGACCTCTTATTTTCCTCTTTGAGACCTTTTTGAGTTTTTGAAGAGATTGAGCAACCTATTCTTCCTGCTCGGGTGGAAGTGGTACGTTTAAACCTTCCATTAGCACAATTTATAAAACATCACTGAAGGTTAAATAACCGTTATTCGGCACTGATTCTATAAAACTAACACTGAAACAAACGCGCTGTATCACTGTAAGATTCGAACAAAATAGTAGTGAGTGTGACTTACCGGATTGGATGATATCTCTTGCACCGGATGGTGGCACCGGTCAACGCACGAACTGAAACAGTGTCCCTGATGGCAGCACTTGCAAGAGCCACTCTATCCGTACCTCTAAGGGTTGCTGTCTAGGGTGAGTCCAAGTGATAAGCATGGATCTTGACAGCTTCAGGGTGCAAATCTGAGCAAGCGGAAACTTCTTCTGTGGTCTGCTTCTTAGTCCTTCACTGTTCGAAGGCTGGAGCTGAAGTGTGAAGTGTGTGCCATATGCTCCGAAGGGCAGATATATATATATATACGAGTTTTGAAGTGCTGACTTTAGCTGTGGCGATAAGGGCTGCCCTAAGTATTAATGTCACGACTCGTGAGAGTGTACCGTTGCCACGCTACTGGTTTCTATTTGACATTCATTATTGGACTGTTAAATTTGCGTTACCGCAAATTTATTTCAAATTCATTCATTCGTATCGTCATCAAATTCTTCGAGAAATTCATCAAGTTCACCTGACGACGCTAAAGGCATATTAACTTAAGTTATTAACTAGAGACACTAAAATGTTTACTATGAGAGTCACGTCGGAGTCGGTTGGTCTAGGTATGTCTACTGACTGGTGGGTGTCTCTGCTAACTGGTGCCATATTCTCCGAAGAGCAGATATATATATACAAGTTTTGAAGTGCTGACTTCAGCTGTGGTGATAAAGGCTGTACTAAGGATTTATGTGACGACTCTTGAGAGTGTACCGTTGCCACGCTACTGGTTTCTATTTGACATTCATTATTGAACTGTTAAATTTGCGTTACCGCAAATTTATTTCAAATTCATTCATTCGTATCGTCATCGAATTCTTCGAGAAATTCATCAAGTTCATCTGACGACGCCAAAGGCATATTAACTTAAGTTATTAACTAGAGACACTAAAATGTTTACTATGAGAGTCACGTCGGAGTCGGTTGGTCTAGGTATGTCTACTGACTGGTGGGTGCCATATGCTCCGAAGAGCAGATATATATATATATATATACAAGTTTTGAAGTGCTGACTTCAGCTGTGGTTCTAAAAGCTGTCCTAAGGATTAATGTGACGACTCTTGAGAGAGTACCGTTGCCACGCTGGCAGACAGTGCTGGCGAGAGGACTGCACCTGAGTCTGGTGGTGGGGGGTGTCCTGATGGAGGGGTTGAGCGGCCGCTCCTGGTTGGACCGGCAGTACGGCAGTCCCTGTTCTACGAGCCGGCTGGGTTTCCGGCCTTTTTTCTGAGGAGCAGCATCTTCTTCTCTTCTTTTGGACATTATTTCCCTCCTTACGCTGCACTCTTTCGATGAGGCGAGGTGGGGACCTTGGCAGTGGAGGCATCTCGGGGGAGCTGTGTTAGCACGGGGACATTTGTCCACCGTGTGAGCGTCTCCACAATGCGGGCATGCGCAGACACGGCCACAATATTTCATGATGTGGCCATACTGCATACAGTTTCTGCACTGGGCGGGTGCCCCATCTTCTTTAAACTTTGCCACACGGAAGCGAGTGTGACAGATGTTTCGGAGCGCTCTTATGTGAGAGATTTTTACTGTGTGCTCCGTGATGCACAGTATCGGTTCTATCTCAAACCGTCGTCCCTCTTGAATTTTGGTGAGCCTTCTTGCCATCTTGAAACCTGGTAGGTTGGCCTTGAGGTCTTCACTCACGTAGTCCATGTCGGTCGCCAGGTCGAACCCGTACAGGACATATTTGTTCGATCGGGGGGTACCCCGAGGGGCAAAGGAATGGAATTGGACACTGTTGTGTCCCCTCATTAAAAAAACGGCCTTATTGTGGTCTGCTTCGGTCTCCAGGTACACCCGGATCTCCTTAGCAGATGAGTTTGTTGAGAATTTTGTAATCCCCACCGAGTTGAGCATCTCCTTAACGGACCGTTGGGAGACCGGCGGGTTTATAATAATCGGCGGCGGTAATCTGGCTGTCTTCTTTTCAGGTTGGGGCCTAATAACATAATACCTGTTTGAAACAGGTGTAGGGGCGGGTTGGGCTATTGGTCGGGGCTCGAAGGTTCTCTTCTTCGGGACCTCCCTGAAGCCTTGGCTGTCCGGCGGATGCTGCCTCTTGGAGGATCTCTCTTCCTCTTTATTGTCGAGCACCATCTCTTCACACGGTTGCTGCACTCTTGTTGTCATCTTGTTCGGCTTGTAGGGGCGACGCTGCCCTTACTCAATAGAGTAGTAGAGCAGCTACCTTCTTACAAGTGTAACGCTGCCCGATTGGCTGTCGAGGTTGAGTTCCACGGGATAAGTGTGGCCCTCAACAGCTTAAGGCGCTGAACTTGGTAAGAAGATGATGAGTAGCTGGCAGACAATAGTAAGATGAGGAGGTCCTTCTTCTTCTGCTGCTGCTGCTGTTGCTGTTGCCTGTTGTTGTTGCGTTGCTGTTGAGTTGCGACCTGTTCTTCAAGGTGCACTTGCTCTTTATGAGTGCTATGACGTGTGGGGGGGTGAAGGGGAGGGTGACTGTAGGTGGGGTGGTTGTGGATGGTAGGTGGGGATAGCCTTCTGCGCAGACTCCAGTATGGCTGTAGTGAGGAAGTTAATGTAAGTATTTATCTCTTCTTCAGTTTTCAGCGGTTGGATGCACTGCAGTCTCTGGCATATTTCTTCTTTGTACCGACTCCAATCCGCCTCCTGGTAATTGAATTTCTTTTGCGCTGTCACCGGTTTTCTCCTCTGGACTTCATATACCACCGGGCGGTGGTCAGACGTGATAAAATCGGTGACAATGCAGCCCGTGATACGATGGGGCGGTCTGGTAAGCAGGAGGTCGATGGTGGATGTGGAGCCGTTTCCATCGTGGCGGAAAGTTTGGGTAGACGGGTGTACAACCGTGTAAGCGGTTTTCACCAGATGTCTCCCAGCTGCGTTGGACCTGATGTTATGCCATAAACTGTGTCTTGCATTAAAATCTCCTATGAGCCAATGGTTAGTTTTCACCCCACAGGTGTTGACGAGTTGCCGTAGCTCTCTCATCGACTCCCTTGGGCGCCGGTAGATGCCTGTGATGTAGGTGGGTTGGCCCATGAGCACTTGGACAGTCACATGGCTTATTCGGGCGTCTTGAGTGTTCGTAGGAGGAGGCATTTTCGTCCATGTTACGCCATGCCTCACCGCTATGAGAACACCTCCATGTGGGTCGTGCTGGTTGTCCATGGCTACGGCGTATCCACGTGGTCCTCGGAGTCTGGTGTCTGTGAAGACTGCGACAGAAGGCTGCGTTATTGCCAAGAGCATCTCTGTTTCATCTTTCTTCGAGACGAGGCTGCGGCAGTTGTAGTTAAGCAGGGTGAAGCTGTTCATTTGCTGGAGCCCTGGTTCTTGATGTCCCTTAATGCCGCTGTCATCTCCCGCATCAGAATGGTGAACTGGGTGAGCATGGTGCCCATCCATGGTGCCTTACCAGCGTGACCATGAGCTCTGATTGGTCAGTTGAAGGTGGTGTGGGTATGTCCTGATGTTGCGCATGCGCAGCCTCTTCTGTAGTTGGTGGGAGATGGGAGGGATGGCTGGTCTGCTCCGGCTCCGCCTTATTGGTGGTAGGTTGTGGGGACGGCTTCAGTAGTGACGCAAAATCCGTGCCCTGGCGAATTTTTACGCTGTTCTTTATGACTTGTGTTTTGGTCTTAGCGGCGGCTTTCTCCTCTTTCTTCTTTTCCGCTAATTCCTCTAGCTGTTTGCGGTGAGGACATTGTCTGTAAGACGCGACGTGTGCTCCGCCACAATTCGTGCACTTCGGCACGCCCTGTCGCTCACATTGAGATATTTCGTGGTCTCCCCCGCAGCGTATGCATTCTGTTCTGTGTCCGCAATAATTTCGAGTATGCCCGAATTGTTGACATTTGTAGCACTGAGGTAGGAGTACTTCCTTTCGTTGTATATAGTTCACTATGGTAAACCTGCATCTATTTACATGTTTTACCGTGTCTTGTATTTGCTTCACGGTTGTTCCTCTTGGTACTGTGATGACTATGGGCATTAAATCTGTTTTTCTGCCCTCTGGATCAGTTTTTTGTAGGCAGGCCCGTGGTCTGAACGGTCTTGAATGCCTCGCGCACATCATTTATGGGAATAGATATGTCCAGGTTTTTTATCACATATTTGTTTTGCATTTTTGTTGTCTCATGAGTGGTGAGTGGTAATTGAAATGTTGTAGAAGTATCGGTCGGTCTGCCGGTCTTTCTAAATATATGCGAATATCCTTTCTGTTCAATCGGAGATAGTATTCCTGGATTTGAATTTTATTCAGGAAACTTCTGACATGTTGTAGGGTGAATCTTTCTCTGTCCATGACTACAGGCGCTATTTTGGTTTCTTGTGTGATGGGGGTTGCTTTGGATGTGGATGCGACGCTGTTGTAGCCATATTCTCTTCTGTCTGCATCTCGGCCAGCGGTTGAAATTGGTTATTAACTTCGACCGTTTTCTTTATCTTATCGGTGCTCTTATTTTCCTCTTTTGGACCTTTTGAATTTTTGAAGAGCTTGAGCAACCTCTTCGTTCTGCTCGGGTGGAAGTGGTACGTTTAAACCTTCCATTAGCACAATTTATAAAACGTCAGTGAAGGTTAAAAAACCGTTATTCGGCACTGATTCTAAAAAACTAACACCGAAACAAACGCGCTGTATCACTGTAAGAGTCGAACTAAATAGTAGTGAGTGTGACTTACCGGATTGGATGATATCTCTTGCATCGGATGGTGGCACTGGTCAACGCACGAACTAACAACACTGTCCCTGATGGCAGCACTTGCCGGAGCCACTCTACCCGTACCTCTAAGGGTTGCTGTCTAGGATGAGTCCAAGTGATAAGCATGGATCTTGACAGCTTTAGGGTGCAAATCTGAGCAAGCGGAAACTTCTTCTGTGGTCTACTTCTTAGGTCTTCACTCTTCGAAGGCTGCAGTGAAGTGTGAAGTGTGTGCCATATGCTCCGAAGGGCAGATATATATATACAACTTTTGAAGTGCTGACTTCAGCTGTGGCGATAAGGGCCGTCCTAAGGATTTATTTCTATTATCGTCAATGTCAATAAGTCTTAAATGGTTTAAGAAATCACAAAGCTGGGGATGTAAATTGACTTCGATATGATAATTTATTTCTCTGTCTTGCAATATTACGGTTTCTTTGTTTATGATATCTTCATCTAGTGCAATACGAGAAAATATTAATGCTCTAATGTGAGCTACCCTATCAATAAACGAAATTGGATGTTCTTTTGGTCCCGACTTAATTTTTAGCAATTCTAACTGAAGTTGTTCTACTGTTCTTGAGTCTTTAAAATTTTTTTGTAAGTCGTCCAAAAGTTCTGAAATGTTTATAAAAGTATTAGTCAATAAATAATGCCTAGAATTTCCTACTAATGTCGATGTAAATTTTAAAAGTAGTCTGGCATAGTTTTGATTTTTTAAAGTATTATTTTCGGTGCAAACGGTTACATAAACTGCTTCTACCGATTTAAAAAAAAGCAAGTAAGTCCTCAGGATTACCACCATATGTTGGGATATGATCATAATCCTCTTTTGTCATTGAGTATGTGATACTAGTCATATTGCTTGTTGAAATATTATTACTAGAATTATTAACAATTATTACTTAATTGGTCTGTCATTTCAATTATATCTAGTCTAACCCTACGTTTCTTATCCTTAGACATACAAATTTAAAATTAGAATGTACCTCAAGTTTCTTCAAGTCCGGTGGAGCTCTATCAAAATTCTTTTTGTTGACCCTATTGTAGTGTAGAAACACAAACTTCAGGTAGTTTACTCCAAGACCTGTTGTCCACAAACTATTTCTTCGGACTTTCTTGAGATTCCATTCAAGGCTGTCTTCTCTGATATGATCCAAAATCTGTTGAGATATTTCTTCGATTTTTCTTGCATTTATGTCGAAAATGTTTTCATTGAAAGTTGCTTTGGACACGTCAACGAAAAACATTGGCAGCGGTGTTTTAAATCTTGAAATAACATTTACAACACTGGTTGCCTCGTAACCATAGTTGGCAAGTTCGCTTTTTATGGTGGCTGGAGGTGTGGCGTGGTGTATATTCTTAATGACGATTCGCGGGGTTTTATCTTCCGGGAGTTGATACGTGTGAAAATCAGCTCCACCCCTTCTAAGACTGGTCACTAGCCTACGGTATACTTCTACATTTTCAGAATACACGCTGACTCCTCTTATAGATGTTTTTAACCTGAAACAAAAAAAATTAAAATTTTAATTCTAATTTATCATTTATCCCTAATATAGGTGCACGGTCAATCATTACTGTTTGGTTTCCTCTTTCTAAACCTGATCCGGTTCTAACGAAATATTCTTCTGATATTTCAGTTCCTAGAGGTATGGAACATGGGTGTATGTAATTTATTACTAATCCCGAGTCAATTAGCTATTCTTCGTTTTTAAGTCAATAAATTTAGTAAAATTTTCTGTAAGGTTTACGGAATATTAAGTGGTTTTTCGGGGCTCCCTGGTTCAAAAAAATTATTGAGTGCCATTTAATGTCTTGAGTTTGTTCCTAAGTTCACTAATTTGTTCATGTTTGCTCACGGTCTCGATTTGATTAACTGGTTGCTGATTTGGTTTTACTGTTCGCATTGTTACTGTGTTTTGTAAGTTAGGATCATATGGTTTTTATGGAGAATTAGAATGTTGATGATTATTTGTATAATAATGATTTCAATATGTTTTTGTTGATAATTGGGACGTTCATGATACCGATTTTGGTAATAATATTGTTTCTGTTGATTTTGATAATATGGTCTTTGTTGGTTTTGATAATTTGGCCGGGGTTAGTAATTTTGAACATTTGGTCTTGATTGTCTTTGAGAATAATTATTTTGTTGGAATTTATTTTGAGGTTTGTGTTCATTATGTTTATATTGATTAGTGTAGTATTGCGGCCTTTTGTCTGACCTATAGTTTCTATTTTCGTATTGTGTCTTTTGCGAGTATGGCCTGTCCATTACAATACAGCAGTTATTTTCTATAGCGGCGCGAATGTCATCTAAATCGTCAAGGTTGTGTGTGATTAAATAATTATTAAGGTATGGATGTAGATGTCTAATAATATGGTGATTTATTCGTTTATCTTCATTATCCATAAGGGATTTTTTATTAGTGATTTCTTCGTCTATGTTTATTCTAGTGAATAGTAAGCCGCTGTCCTAAGGATTAATGTAAGACTCTTGAGAATGTACCGCCACACTGCTGATTTCTATTTGATTTTCTCTATTGAACTGTTAAATTTTTCGAGAAATTCATCAAGTTCACTTATGACGCTAAAGGCATATTGGAGGTTTCTTATAAAATTTGGTCTAATTCCTCATCGTTAATTTCGTCATTCTCATTTAATGGGCGTGGATTTCGAGATAGGGCATCGGCAACAAATTTGTTTCCTTTCGATGTTGCGGCTCTTCTGTTAATGAAATCAAACAGGTGTTCCGCGATTGTGTGGAATGGTATTGAGTAAATCTCCTTTAAATTTTGTACTGTTTTTGTGTTTCTAAATTTGCGACTTAATGTTTCTAATAATTCGTGTATTCCCTAGCGTTCCCAGTTAGCTTTGATTTTACAATTGTTAATAACCTAGCGTGCTTGTTATTTTTTAATGTATTGTCATCGGCACAGACATTATTATATATTTCTTTTACTTACTCTACAAAAAAATATAAATCAGATGGATTACCATCAAAATATTGAAGCTGGCCGTAGTCTGCAATGGCCATTTGATAATTAGTCACGGTACTAGTTTTTTTTTTTACTATTAGATCTAGTTACTCTTGTACTTGTATTATTAATTAATTATGTATCTAAACTTTTAGTTAATGTATCTATGTTAATTTTTAAATAAGACATACATGAACTATAAAAAATAAAATAAAATTTAAAATTAATTACAAAAAATTATTGAAAAACCTCAAGTCTTTTATGGAGATTGTCTTTCTGAGGAAATCTATTGAATTCGTTGTTCGCTTGCCTTAAGTGTTGAAACACAGGTTAAAGGTGGATTACCCCAGATTCTGTTAATATTTCATCGAATCTTCATTAGGAGTCCGTTCGGTGATGTCTCGAAAAAGTTCCAGCTTCTGTTGGAATATTTCGTCAAAGCTTCTTGAAGGTCTTCGAAATTTCGTCTCACTTACTCCCTTTAACTGACAAGTACCTGTTCGTGGGCGCCAAATAAATATTCTCGCGTCACTAATCCCCCCAAAAAACTTTCTTAGTATCAAAGATTACAATTTACAATATATTCGTTCTTAACTGCACTGAGTTATTAACTAGAGACACTAAAATGTTTACTATGAGAGTTACGTCGGAGTCGGTTGGTCTACGTATGTCTTCTGACAGGTGGGTGTCTCTGCTAACTGGTGCCATATGCTCCGAAGGTATATATATATATGAGTTTTGAAGTGCTGAATTCAGCTGTGGCAATAAGGGCTGTCCTAAGGATTTATGTGACGACTCTTGAGAGTGTACCGTCGCCACGCTACTGGTTTCTATTTTCAATTTCTTCACTGGGCGGGTGCCCCATCATCTTTGAAGTTTGCCACACGGAAGCGGGTGTGACAGATATTTCGCAGAGCTCCGATTTGTGTAATTTTTACCGTGTGCTCCGTGATGTACAGGATCGGTTCTTTCTCGAACCGTCGTCCCTCTTGTGTCTTTGTGAGCCTTCGGGCCATCTTGAAACCAGGTAGGTTTCAGGTCTCCAGGTACACCCGGATCTCCTTCGCAGATGAGTTCGTCCTGAATTTGGTGATTCCCACCGAGTTCAGCATGTCCTTAACGTAGCGTTGCGAGACCGGCGGGTTGATGATAATCGGCGGCGATAGTCTGGGTGTTTTCTTCTCAGGTTGGGGCCTGATAGCATCAAACCTGTTTGAAACAGGTGTAGAGGCGGGTGGTGCTATCGGTCGGGGATCGAAAGTCCTCTTCTTCGGGACCACCCTGATGCCTTGGCTGTCTGTCGGATGCTGCCTCTTGGAGGATCTTTCTTCCTCGATCGTCTCGAGCACCATGTGCTCCACCGATGGCTGCGCGGGTGTTGCCATGTTAAAGTGTAGTCGGCTTCTCAGCGTGACGCTGCCCTTACTCAATAGAGGTTCTGTCAAGGTTTGGCCCAAGTGATAAGTTTGGCCTTGACAGCTTTAAAGGGCGCAAGCTAAACAACCAGGGAGTCTTCACTTCCAGTAGAGAGAGATGATAAAGAGATCCTTCTTCTGCTGCAGGCTGTTGTTGTTGTTGTTGTGTTTTTTTTTTTTTTTTCTTTTTCTTATCCTCCATAAGGAAACCATACAATTTACTGTATATGTATACACATAAGTATACATATACTCAGAATATTCTTACCTTTTTTTACCTGAAGGTATTTTAAGGTGTAATTTGGCTAAGTGTGCTGAAGGCACTTTATACACTTGTGGCCAGTGGCCTTAATTTTAATATTGAGCAGGGAGGGACAGCTCAGCAGGTTTATTTTATTTATTTACAAATATACAATACAATATTTACAATATATACATTTGAATCTGGACTCCAATGGAGGGTCCAGACCACATTCTTCGGCGAATATGTCCACCAAAGGGAGTTTACCCTGCCAACTTCCTGGTCTGGTTGGTGGTGAAATAACATTAAATAGTGGGTTGGCACAGGCCTTCAGCCCATCAAAGAATTTGCATCCGGCTTATAAACTCAGGTACCGAGGAGAGCTGGAGCTCCTCTCGTATACTTTTATTCTTAGCCCTTTGCAGGGTGGTGCCCCGGACAATTCGTCGAAGGATAGAACTCTGGCAGCCCTGTAGTCTCTTGAGTGTAGTGTTATATAGGTAGCGCAGGAGAGGGGCCCCGTGAAGCATGGTGGGTCTTATAATGGCTTTATATATTTGCAGTTTGAGTCTCAGTGAGAGCTGCGGCGAATTCAGTAGATGGTAGAGCCGATGGGAATTTTCCCGTGCCAGCTTGATCCTCTGCCTGACGTGACTGGAAAAGGTTAAATGCCTATCCTTTGTGACACCGAGGTAGACGATTGGCAGTGTGGCTTCTTTCCCTTCTGGACCGACATGACTATGGCATCAGTCTTCGCGGGGTTCACTCTGATATCGATTGCTTCTAGTTCTTCTATGATGGTGGCTGAAGCTTTCTGTGCCAGAGTGAGCGCTGTGTTCGCATTGAGGCTGGATGCGTAGATACCGATGTCGTCCGCGTACGCTGCTACCATCGCTCCTGGATGCTTGAGTGCCACTACTGGTGCCGTGAAGACGACGAACAGTATTGGCCCTAGCACAGACCCTTGAGGTATTCCACAGGTGGTATCGACTGGGTTTGAGCAGTCTGTGCCAACTCGTACAACGAGAGATCTTCCGCTGAGGTAGCTTCGAATCATTCGGCATAGAGTGGCAGGAAACCTGAACTCTTCCAGGCGGTGGAGCAGATGCGTGTCGGACACGCAGTCAAAGGCAAGGCTGCAGTCCAAAGAGATGAGCGCCGTAGCTCTGTTGAGACTTATCTCATCTATTGTATTGGCCTGGAGTTTCGCTAAGTGATGGTCACATGAGACCCCTCTCTGAAAACCAGTCTGCTCTGGTGGTATGACGTCATTCTTCCAGCAGTGCTTCATTAGATGGTGGTGAATTAGCCTCTCAAAAATCTTGCTGATGTGCGAGAGGAGGCTGATCGGACGATAGTGCTCAGCTAAGTCCCCTTTCTTCGCCAGCTTGAGTAACGGTACTACGATCGTTTGTTTCCATGCGTTGGGAAAGTATGAGATTCGGAGACATGAGTTAAAGATGTTCAGCAGGAAGGCTTTACCCTTCCTAGGGAGCATCTTCAACAGAACGTACGGTATCTCATCCTGTCCAGACGATTTGTTTCTTTTGGTGCGCCATAGTATCGACTCTAGCTGGTTGAAGGAAGCGAAGACAGGTTCATCGTTAGGACTGGGCAGCGGTCCCTCCGGTATTGGTGGTGCATTTCTAGTCCTCTAGGCATCTCTCTCTTCATAGCTTTTGGCCAGGAGTTCAGCCTGTTCCTTAGCTGTGAGCAGCTCATTCCCCGACGTCAGGTGGACAGTCCTCTTCTTGTTCACGAATGTCCTGATCAGTCTCCAGAACTGGCGATGGTCATCATGAGTCCTCCGGAGTTGTTCATGCCAGAGTGAGGTTTTCCAGTCACGCATGAAACCAGACATGCCTGGTTATCGCATTGATGGCCGGTTTCAAGCTATAGTCACGCGTACGCTGGAAGATGTTCCTCATGTGATGTGACGTGGCGGTCTCCTTATTGTGTTGGGCTGCGGGACAAACTTAGGAATGTTCTGGTTGGCTGAATCCTGGACAGTGGTGGTGATGACATCTACCGCCTCGTTAACCTCTTCCGCTGTCCGGCACGGCGTTATAGCCGGCAAACTGGCTTCAACGCAGGACCTGTATCTTTTCCAGTTGGCCTTATGGAGTAAGTATTTACTCGCCGGTGGTGTGGCGGGTGTGCCCTCGATTGTGTAGAGCACAGGCCGGTGATCAGACGGTCCATACGGGAGCGCTTGGCAATCCGTGATGGTGTGCAGATCCCTGGTTAGTAGCAGGTCCAGCGTTGAAGTCCAATCAGGTCGGGCTGAATGCCGGAAAGTGTGTACACCTGGGTGGTAGACGGCCAACCTAGTCTTGGTGATGTACTTCCCCAGTGGATTATCTCTACCACACAGCCAGGAAGAGTGTTGAGCATTTAAGCCCCCGAGGACTATATGCCGACTCGTCGCCTGGGCGTGTTGTAGCAGTAACTTGGCAGATGTATGTATGGCCCTAGGTCTCCTATAGACACAGGTGAACGTGAATCGACTCTTAAGTCTCACGTCAACTGTGACTAAGTGAGTTCCCTCGGTTGGATCCACTGGGTTCTGAACAGCTCTCGACGGTACATCTCTTCTGACGAGGATGGCTACGCCCTCACATGACCCTGGTGCGCACACCTCTCGGTACACAGTGTACCCCTGAAAGTACAGACGAGTCGAGGTGTGAAGCATGGTATCAGTCAGCGCCACCACTGTAGGCCTATGCTGCTGGAGGAGAAGCTCGACTTCGGCCTGTTTCTGAGCGAGGCCTCTGATGTTATAGTTGATCACATGGTGATCAACCATGGGTCGGCTTCGGCATCACAGTCTGCAGGAGTGTCGTTATGAAATGGAGCATGGTGTCCATTCTGTCCAACAACTTCTCTACCAGTGAGGCTAATGTTGCTTCTGAAGTCCTTGGAGGCTGGGCTGGTACTGGCGCAAGTCCCTCTGCGGCACCCATGGAGGTAGTCTGGTGGTGGGGATGGTTCCGGGGGTGGGGATGGCGCTGTTGGTGGGGTTGAGTAGGCTCTTCTGATTGGGGCGGGGCTCCGCCACTTGCAGTGGAGTATGGCAGGTCCGGCTGGGCCTTCCTGCTCATCTTAGGGGGCAAGGCTTTCTTCGCTACTTCAGCTGTAGCTGCTTCCCTCTTCAGTTTAAGTAGTTCCATTCGTTTTGGGCATTCCTTGGTGAAGGTGGGGTGGGCCCCTTTACAGTTTTTGCAGAAGGGTTCCTGCTGCTTTTTGGGGCATTGTTCAGTGACATGGGTCTCCCCACACCACTGGCAAGCACAAGCCCGGCCACAATATTTCATTGTGTGACCGAACTCTTGGCAGTTACGACACTGCACCGGAGCACCATCCTCCTTGAATAGGGACACCCTGAACCTTACTTGAGCTATGTCTTTCAGGTTCCGAATTTGGGTAATTTTCACATGTTCCTCGGTTATAATCTGGATCATCTCAGTAGGCCGAGGGGGTTCCGTTCCCTGTTTTCTTGTGAGTCTTCTCGCCATCTTATAGCCCGGTAACCGGTCTTTCAACTCTTCGTCAATGCATTGTACGGGGAAGTCGATATCGAACCCGTACAAGACATATTTTCTTGACCGCTTCGTTCCACGTGGCGCGAAGCTGTGGAATTGGACAGCTTGGTCTTCTCTCAGCATGAGGGTCGCTGCATAATGATCTTTTTCATTATTCAGGTACAGTCTGGTTTCTTTTGGGGAGGAATTCACGGAGAACTTGGTGACTCCTCGCTGTTTTAATATGTTTCTTAGTGCTGCCTGTGCGATAGGTGGTGAAATTATGATTGGCGGCGGTAGGATGGGTTTCGGCGGTACTGTTTCTGTCAGGGCGGAAAATCGGTTGGCGACCTGGATCTTCGCCGGTTCTTGGGCTGCACGAGGGGGAAATTGGAGGCGTTTTGGCACAGGGACGAACCCATCGGCCCCTAGTGTTCGTTTCCCTATACGGGGGTCATCGCAGTTTTCGTCAACTGCCATGGAGTCATCTGCTGCTTGAGGCGCCGATGTCGACATCTCGATGTAGTAGGGTGGGGACAACGGCTTGTCGCAGCGTCGCTGCCCTTCTTACCAGCGTAACGCTGCCCGATTGGCTGTCGAGGTTGAGTACCACGGGGTAAGTGTGGCCCTCAACAGCTTAAGGCGCTGAGCTTAGTAAGAAGAGTGAGGAGTAGCTGGCAGGCAATGGTAGAGATCAGGAGGCCCTTCTGCTTCTGCTGCTGTTGAGAGAGGGTTCTTGAGGAGGTCCTTCTTCTTCTGCTGCTGCTGCACTTTTTGAAATTTTGCCCTGCTCTTCAAGGTGCGCCTGCTCTTTATGAGTGCTATGACGTGTGGGGGAGGGTGACTGTAGGTGGGGTGGTTGTGGGTGGTAGGTGGGGATAGCCTTCTGCGCAGACTCCAGTATGGCTGTAGTGAGGAAGTTAATGTATGTATTTATCTTTTCTTCAGTTTTCAGCGGTTGGATGCACTGCAGTCTATGGCATATTTCTTCTTTGTACCGACTCCAATCCGCCGCCTGGTAATTGAATTTCTTTTGCGCTGTCACCGGTTTTCTCCTCTGGATTTCATATACCACCGGGCGGTGGTCAGACGTGATAAAATCGGTGACAGTGCAGTCCGTGATACGATGGGGCGGTCTGGTAAGCAGGAGGTCGATGGTGGATGTGGAGCCGTTTCCATCGTGGCGGAAAGTGTTGGTAGACGGGTGTACAACCGTGTAAGCTGTTTTCACCAGATGTCTCCCAGCTGCGTTGGACCTGATGTTTTGCCGTAAACTGTGTCTTACATTAAAATCTCCTATGAGCCAAGCCTATGAGGTTAGTTTTCACCCCACAGGTGTTGACGAGTTGCCGTAGCACTCTCATCGACCCCCTTGGGCGCCGGTAGATGCCTGTAATGTAGGTGGGTTGGCACTTGGACAGTCACATGGCTTATTTGGGCGTCTTGAGTGTTTGTAGGAGGAGGCATTTTCTTCCATGTTACGCCATTCCTCACCGCTATGAAAACACCTCCATGTGGTTCGTGCTGGTTGTCCATGGCTACGGCGTATCCACGTAGGTAGGGCGGTGGTCCTCGGAGTCTGGTGTCTATGAAGACTGCGACCGAAGGCTGCGTTATTGCCAAGAGCATCTCTGTTTCATCTTTCTTCGAGACGAGTTGAGCATGGTGCCCATCTGCCCCACCAGCGTGACCATGAGCTCTGATTGGTCAGTTGAAGGTGGTGTGGGTATGTCCTGATGTTGCGCATGCGCAGCCTCTTCTGTAGTTAGTGGGAGATAGGAGGGATGGCTGGTCTGCTCCGGCTCCGCCTTATTGGTGGTAGAGAGTGGGAACGGCTTCAGTAGTGACGCGAAATCCGTGCCCTGGCGAATTTTAGCGCTGTTCTTTATGACTTGTGTTTTGGTCTTAGCGGCGGCTTTCTCCTCTTTCTTCTTTTCCGCTAATTCCTCTAACTGTTTGCGGTGAGGACATTGTCTGTAAGACGCGACGTGTGCTCCGCCACAATTCGTGCACTTCGGCACGCCCTGTCGCTCACATTGAGATATTTCGTGGTCTCCCCCGCAGCATACGCATTTTGTTCTGTGTCCGCAATAATTTCGAGTATGCCCGAATTGTTGACATTTTTAGCACTGGGTGGGAGTACTTCCTTTCGTTGTATATAGTTCACTACGGTAAACCTGCATCTATTTACATGTTTTACCGTGTCTTGTATTTGCTTCACGGTTGTTCCTCTTGGTACTGTGATGACTATGGGCATTAAATCTGTTTTTCTGCCCTCTGGATCAGTTTTTTGTAGGCGTCTGACGTCCGTGGTCTGAACGGTCTTGAATGCCTCGCGCACATCATTTATGGAAATAGATATGTCCAGGTTTTTTATCACATATTTGTTTTGCATTTTTGTTGTCTCATGAGTGGTGAGTGGTAATTGAAATGTTGTAGAAGTATCGGTCGGTCTGCCGGTCTTTCTAAATATATGCGAATATCCGTTCTGTTCAATCGGAGATGGTATTCTTGGATTTTAATTTTATTCAGTAAACTTCTGACCTGTTGTAGGGTGAATCTTTCTCTGTCCATGACTACAGGCGCTATTTTGGTTTCTTGTGTGATGGGGGTTACTTTGGGTGTGGATGCGGCGGCTGTTGTAGCCTTATTCTCTTCTGTCTGCATCTCGGCCAGCGGTTGAAATTGGTTCTTAACTTCGACCGTTTTCTTTATCTTATCGGTGCTCTTATTTTTCTCTTTGAGACCTTTTGGGTTTTTGATGAGATGGTGGCACCGGTCAACGCACGAACTAACAACAGTGTCCCTGATGGCAGCACTTGCCAGAGCCACTCTATCCGTACCTCTAAGAGTTGCTGTGAGTCCACGTGATAAGCATGGATCTTGACAGCTTTAGGGTGCAAATCTGAGCAAGCGGAAACTTCTTCTGTGGTCTGCTTCTTAGGTCTTCACTGTTCGAAGGCTGGAGCTGAAGTGTGAAGTGTGTGCTATATGGTCCGAAGGGCAGATATATATATACAACTTTTGAAGTGCTGACTTCAGCTGTGGCGATAAGGGCCATCCTAAGGATTTATTTCTAATATCGTCAATGTCAATAAGTCTTAAATGGCAAGAGTCTAAGTGAGTTCCGTTGGTTGGTTCCTTTGGGTTCTGGACGGCTCTAGACGGTACATCTCTTCTAACCAGGTTGGCTACGCCCTCACAAGATCCCGGTGCACACACCTCCCGGTACACAGTATACCCCTGAAAGTACAGACGAGCAGAGGTGGGAAGCAAGGTTTCAGTCAGCGCCACCACTGTAGGTCTATGCTGCTGGAGGAGAAGCTCGAGTTCGGCCTGCTTCTGGAGGAGGCCTCGGGTGTTAAAATTCATGATGAGGTGATCAATCATGATTCTTCTTCGAGATGGCATCGAGCATGTTGAGGACTAGATCCATCAGCGTGTCCATCCTTGTCAGCAGAGATAACACCAGTGTAGTCAGGGAGGCATCTGTAGTTGTCGAAGGCTGAGGCGGTAGTGATGCGGGAGTTTGCTGTGCGGGCTGGTTAGTGGAGTGGTGGTGGGAGTTGCTCTGGTAGTGGGGAAGAGTGGGCTCTCCTGATTGGGCCGGCGCTCCTCCGCTAGCTGTACTGTATTGAAGGCCCTCCTGGACCTTCCTGGATTGCCTCTTAGGTGGAGTTGTTTCGGCAGCTTCCTTTCTTCTTTTCATTAATTCTTGCCGCTTCGGGCACTCTCTTGCGGAAGTCAGGTGGGCACCTTCACAGTTTCCACAGACAGGTGGTGCAGATTTCGGGCACTGTTGTAATAGGTGTGTACCTCCACACCATGGGCATGAGCAGGTCCTGCCACAGTATTTCATTGTGTGCCCAAACTGTTGACAGTTTTGGCACTGCAGGCGATGCCTCCTCCTTGAAGATGCTGGCACGAAATCGGACTTGCGATATGTGCTTCAGTTGTTTGAAGTCAGCAAGTCGGACGCTATCATCAGTGATGACTTGTATCAGCTCTGTTAGTCTTGGGGCCTCATCCTCAGCGACCCTTTTTGTTAACCTCCGCGCTAGTCTGAAACCGTTCAGTCGGGCCTTTAATTCAGATGAGATTTCACTAACTGGGAAATCGATGTCGAATCCGTATAAAACATATTTCCTCGATCTCCTAGTTCCCCTGGGTGCAAAGCTGTGGAATTGCACCCTATCATCTTCACGTAGTAGCAGAGTTGTCTTCATATGATCTTCGGCACTGACCAAGTATAACCTGGTCTCCTTTGCTGAGGAGTTTACGGTAAATTTACTAATTCCATGCTGGCGCATTATATCTCTCAGAGCTGCCTGGGCTATAGGGGTAGCGATGATGATAGGTGGCGGTAATCTTGGTTCCGCTGTATGGTTTCTGAGGGCATTAAATCGATTTGACACGGGTGTTGGCTTCGGTAGCTGGCAGGTAGCTCGTGCGGGGAATCGGAGGCGCTTCGGTACCTCGGTGAAGCCCTCATTATCAACAACACGGTCGTGTTGGTCTCCGTTGTTGCTCTCACCACCGCTGTCTTCACTTTCTTCAGAGTTCATGACAGGCTGCGATGAAACGGACATTGTCTATGGTAGCGTCGGGCTGGGGGAGTGTCTTCAGCTGTGGCGGTAAGGGCTGTCCTAAGGATTTATGTGACGACTCTTGAGAGTCTACCGTTGCCACGCTGGCAGACAATACTGGCGAGAGGACTGCTCCTGAGTCTGGTGGTGGGGAGTGTCCTGATGGTGGGGTTGAACGGTCGCTCCTGATTGAACCGGCTCACCTCCACTGGCCGTAGAGTACGGGAGTCCCTGTTCGGCGAGCCGGTTGGGTTTTCGCCCTTTTTTCTGAGGAGCAGCATCTTCTCTTCTTTTCGAGATTATACCTCTCCTTACACTGCACCGGATCTCCTTCGCAGATGAGTTCGTCGTGAATTTGGTGATTCCCACCGAGTTCAGCATGTCCTTAACGGAGCGTTGCGAGACCGGCGGGTTGATGACAATCGGCGGCGGTAGTCTGGGTGTTTTCTTCTCAGGTTGGGGCCTGATAGCTTCGAACCTGTTGGAAACAGGTGTAGCGGCGGGTGGTGCCATTGGTCGGGGCTCGAAAATCCTCTTCTTCGGGACCTCCCTGAAGCCTTGGCTGTGAAATTTATTCTAGTATCTGTCAGGACTACTACGGTGGGCTGGGTCTGTGCTATCAAGGCATATATCTCCGTTATCTTGGGCATCAGTCCATCTGTGTTGAAATTTACTACTGTCAGTGGTGTGTTCATTTTGTCATCATTTCCGCGAATAAGTCAAGAAGTTTGTTTGTAGAGTCTGTCAATGATTTTATGCTCGTCATGATGTTTTCTACCCATGGAGGGATGACATCTTGGCGAGCTATGTTTGCGTATGTAGGTTCGTTGGATTGTTGGGTTCGGCGGGAAGAGGTGTGAGTCCGGTCTGTTGTTGGTTGGCTTGTTGATGGATTGGGTGGTGGGTTAGGATTCTTCATCGGTCGCTGATGTTCCTGTGTTGTTTGTTTAGTCCTAGTTGATGCTACGGTGGGCTTCTTCAGTCCAATTCTTTCCCTTAGTTGTTGAAACTTTTCCTAGAACACTTGCCGCACCTTGCATCCACAGAACGATGCAACATGTTCCTCACTGCAAGTTAGCGCACTTAACTGGTGTTGTCGTCCTGGGCCAGTGTTCAATGAGGTGAGGGCCGGCACAACGAACACCAAGCACTGTTCTTCCACAATGATTTTTCGTGTGACCGAACTGCTGACATCTGTGACATTGGACGATGTCTCTTTGTCCATTATAAGGCTTAGCGGTAAAACGTATTCTGTTGATGTGTTGTATCGCTAATAAGTCTTTGATGTTAATATCGATGCTTGTTGTTATCAAGATAATAGAACGATCCGTCTTCCTTCCATCCTTGTCACTCTTCCGTAGTCGGCGGACGTCAAGCACTGCTTAGTTGCTGGTGCAGACATAACTTGACCTCATCTATACTGTAGTCTACATCCAGACCATAGATCACAAACTTCTGGACAGGCGTTCTATTTTCCGTTGCGTAAGTATAAAATTGGCTTCCTGCCCGGCCTAGATACTCTTTAATGCCAGAATGGACCTCCACAGTTCTTGGAAAGATCTTAACTCCATCCCTGATTTTTTGGACTTCAAAAGAGTGGAATCCAGCGGCCTTTAGGTCCTCGACTGCTTGTGCCGTGCCTGAAACGCCACTGACCACTATGGGGGGAGAATTTTTTCTTTTCACGTCTTTGTTTTGAGATGTCGGAGCACTTTGAGTATTCTCGGGTGCACTTTCACTTTTTCATCAACACTACTACTTAAAATCGAGAAAGTATTTTGTCGTACTTACGGAAAAGTTAGGTGTTGAATTCGCAACCCGACACACTTTCTTTGGTAATGTCCAATCACTGTCCATATTCTTCAGCTTCCCAACGGCCCCCGGTGAAGATCCTGGTACCGGAAGGGAGCCTGTTGAACGCTCAATTTCAATACCCAATAGGGGTAGCTGTCAAGGTTTTATCCCAAGAGATAATTATGGGCCTTGACAGTGAAGCTACCCTTAAGATGCTTTGCTATCTGGTGTGCCTGTTCTTCATTTTTTTTTTTTTTTTTTTTTTTTCTTACCCTCCATAAGGAAACCATACAATTTACTGTATATGTATACACAGAAGTATACATATACTCAGAGTATGCTTACCTTTTTTTTACCCGAAGGTATTTTAAGGTGTAATTTGGTTAAGTGTGCTGAAGGCACTTTATACACTTGTGGCCAGTGGCCTTAATTTTAATATTGAGCAGGGAGGGACAGCTCAGCAGGTTTATTTTATTTATTTACAAATATATACAATACAAATATTTACACTATATACATTTGGATCTGGACTCAAGGGTCCAGACCACATCCTTCGGCGAATATGTCCACCAAAGGGAGTTTACCCTGCCACCTTCCTGGTCTGGTTGGTGGTGAAATAACATTAAATAGTGGGTTGGCACAGGCCTTCAGCCCATCAAAGAATTTGATGTGCCTCCGGCTTATGAACTCAGGTACCGAGGGGAGCTGGAGCTCCTCTCGTATACTTTTATTCTTAGCCCTTTGCAGGGTGGTGCTCCGGACAATTCGTCGAAGGATAGAACTCTGGAAGCCCTGTAGTCTCTTGAGTGTTGAGTTGTATAGGTAGCGCAGGAGAGGGGCCCCATGAAGCATCGTGGGTCTTATAATGGCCTTATAGATTTGCAGTTTGAGTCTCAGTGAGAGCTGCGGCGAATTCAGTAGATGGTAGAGGCGATGGGATTTTTGCCGTGCCAGCTTGATCCTCTGCCTGACGTGACTGGAAAAGGTTAAATGCCTATCCATTGTGACGCCGAGGTAGACGATTGAAGTGGAGATTTTCTGATCAACTCCTCCGACGGTGAAGTTGTTGGGCAGTGGCTTCTTTCCCTTCTGGAACGACATGACTATGGCATCAGTTTTCGCGGGGTTCACTCTGATACCGATTGCTTCTAGTTCTTCTATGATGATGGCTGAGGCTTTCTGTGCCCGAGTGAGCGCAGTCTTCGCATTGAGGCTGGATGCGTAGATGCCGATGTCGTCCGCGTACGCTGCTACCATCGCTCCTGTATGCTTGAGTGCCACTACTGGTGCCGTGAAGACGACGAACAGTATTGGCCCTAGCACAGACCCTTGAGGTACTCCACAGGTGGTATCGACTGGGTTTGAGCAGTCTGTGCCAACTCGTACGACGAGAGATCTTCCGCTGAGGTAGCTTCGGATCATTCAGCATAGAGTGGCAGGAAACCTGAACTCTTCCAGGCGGCGGAGTAGATGCGTGTGGGACACGCAGTCAAAGGCCTGGCTGCAGTCTAAGGAGATCAGCGCCGTAGCTCTATTCTGGTTCATCTGGTGGATTGTGTGGGCTTGTAGCCTGGCCAGGCCGTGGAATATTGTAGGCCGGTCTGTACACGTCTACTCGACCTGTTTGTAGGCGCTGGTCTATTTTGGGCAACAGTAGAGACTTCTGTTCTCTTCTTTATCATCTGAAGTCTCACGGGGTATTCTCTGCTGGATGATGCGTGGCCTCCATTGCAATGTTTACACTTAGGAGGCTCTTGGGTTCGTGCAGGGCAATGCTCAAGTTGGTGTGTCCCTCCACACCAGGGGCAAGCGACGGTTCGGCCACAATACTTCATTGTGTGTCCATACTCCTGACAGTTGCGACACTGCACTGGAGCTGCAGCTTCTTTAAATTCGCTTACTCTTGAAGCGAACTCTATTGTTGTCTTTTAGTTTCCTGATGTGGGATAGGCGCACCGTGTCCTCAGTTATAATTTATATCATTTGGGCGTGGCGGCTCGGTGCCCAGTCTCCTTGTCAACCTTCTCGCCATTTTGAAGCCATGGAGTCTCTCCTTGAGTTCTTCGGTGACGTTTTCGACAGGGTAGTCAAGGTCGAACCCATACAGTACATATTTTTTTGACCTCCTGGTTCCCCGAGGTGCGAAACTATGGAACTGCACGCGATGATCATCGCGCAGCATTAATGTTGCTTCAAAGTGGTCTTTTTCGGACTCCAGATAGAGCCTGGTTTCTTTCGAAGAGGAATTTATCGAGAATTTCGAGATTCCTCGAGTGAGCAGCGTTTGTTGTAGATCTTTCATCGCCAACGGTGGCGATATTACGATAGGCGGGGGGAGCTTAGGTTTTTCTTCAGCCAGTCGGCTGAAACGGTTGGTAACTGGGATGGCCTGGGTTTGTTCTGAGGGCCTGAACCTGAAGGAGTGCTTCTTGGTTACTTGTGTGTAGCCCTCATTCTCATGTGCCCTCTTGGCACCTCTGGTGTCATCGTCTTCAATGTTATCGTACACCATCTGCTCCTCCGGGGGCTGCGCGGATGTTGCCATGATGCGTGGAAAAACGCTCGGCTTGTCAGCGCGACGCTGCCCTTACTCAATCGAGTTTCTGTCAAGGTTTGGCCCAAGTGATAAGTTTGGCCTTGACAGCTTTAAAGGGCGCAAGCTAAACAACCGTAAGTCTTCAGTTGCAGTAGAGAGCTGATGAGGAGGTCCTTCTTCTTCTGCTGCTGCTGCTGAAGTCGCTTTTGTTTGTTTGCCTGTTCTTCATTTTTTTTTTTTTTTTTTTCTCACCCCCCAGGAATTTTTATTAATACATTTACTATATACATATGAAGCAGTATATACACATTTCAGAGCCTTCTTTTACCCGTAGGTATTTTAAGGTATGAGGGATAGTGTCTGCTGTATGCATTTTTCTCTTTAGCGGCATGGAGCCTTACATTTTCTATTTTAACAAGGAGGGACTGCTCATCTAGTTACAGTTAAAACTTAAAACTACAAACTAAAACTAAAACTAAGAACTAAAAACTACAAACTAATGTTACGGATATGGACTGCAGTGTCCAGACCCCTTCCCTCGGCGAGTACATCCACCAAGCGGACCTTGCGCTGCCACCTCCCGAGCCTGGGTGGTGGGGAGATATCTTTGAAGAGTGGGTTGGCACAGGCCTTCAGCCCATCAAAGAACTTGAGTCCGTGTTTATATAGGTAGGTCTCTCTATCCCATTGGTCCAAACCCGGGCGTTTGGTATGCGCTCTGGTGGGCCGTTTCGGCGTCACTTCCCCTCTCCATAGAAGTGAGAGAGAGTGTGCGGGTGTGGTAGGGGGAAGCTCCGGCTCCAGCGTGTATGTGTTTGTGTAAATGTTAATATAAACCTATTTATATTAATTCTGTGATCCATCCATTGAACTCAATGACAAATTTCAGCATTTATTATCAAGTGGTTGTTTTCCTTAATAATATTATGTAATGCCATTTACAAACATTGATTTGTGCATGTGTTTATACTTGATAATTTCTGATTCTGTTATAACAACTTAACCCATATCCGGAGACAGTCAGACCTACGGCGTACCACTCTCCTCATACCACCCTCCCTCAGAAAAAAATAAAATAGTGTTCATCACTCTCTATCTTTCTTTTCTTTTCTTTTTTAGCTCGAGTCTCTTCGTCATCTGATAGGTAGATGTTTCAGAGGTTTTAAGATCGTTGAAAGTTAACAAACGATTTGTGGCCCTGAAAAGGGCCGTTGAAAAGAGAAGGTCGAGAGGCTTGCCAGCCATTAGGCTTATGAGCTCTTCTCTGTCTTCTTCGGCAGCAGAACGGCCTGGATGTTGGGAAGTACTCCGCCTTGAGCGATGGTGACTCCCGACAACAGCTTGTTCAACTCCTCGTCGTTCCTTATGGCGAGCTGGAGATGACGCGGGATGATCCTAGTCTTCTTGTTATCACGAGCTGCGTTGCCGGCCAACTCGAGAACTTCGGCAGCCAGGTATTCCATGACTGCTGCGAGGTACACCGGAGCTCCTGCTCCCACCCTCTCGGCGTAGTTACCTTTCCTGAGGAGACGGTGGATACGACCGACGGGGAACTGGAGTCCTGCCCTAGATGATCGGGTCTTTGCCTTTCCCTTGGCTTTGCCACCTTTGCCACGTCCAGACATCCTTCTGCTATAAGTGTTCTCTGTCGTTGACGAATAATAACTGTTCACAACATATACCCCCTTACTGCCTTATATACCCATTTGCCGCAATGCGCGAACCAATCACGTTTTGTCGCCGTCCCCCACCCCACCCAGAGCATCTAACTCAGGCTGCCACCTAGCGGACGATTCCGTCACTCCAGTCTTTAACATCCAACTTTTTATTTACTTATTTCTTCTTATTTTTCTCTCTCGCTCACTCACACACACACTCACTCTCTCTCTCTCTCCTTCCGTTTCCATATTTTATTCTCCTCAAATACTTTCTCGTAACATTTTAATTTATTTTAATGAACTAAAATCTTAAGCCACTTCCATCCAAGATCCGTAAGTGATGGGAATATAAGGTCCGACAGAGATCATTGTTTACTTCATCAAAGTGCCGCCGACAGAGAAAAGCCGCCCTTCCTGAACCTCGGATATACACATGATGTTGTTTAATATAATCAACCTTTATATGGCCGCATTATTCCATTCTACTGAATCGATTGAAAATTGGAAATCACATAATAATAATTTTATTATTTGTAAAACAACCGTCATGAATGTTAATTAAGGAAGTTGACGAAAAATGGGGATATGTCATTAAATATATACATTCATATAAGTAACTCAAAAAGCATTATAACTTGAAATATAACTGATTTCTCTGTAAAACTATATATATAAATGTATATAACTGACCTTTTTTTTTTTTTTTTTTTTTAGCAAAGGGGAAGTATTATTCTGGCGGTTATAGCTTGCCAAGAAATATCTATCATTATTTTATATCTATATTTCTTTATAGATATAGCACTTCTCCGAACATGTTATAAAATATGACAAATCACCTGAGAAAAGAGAGAGGAGAACCCCAACAGACGGATTTTACCGACTACGGAAAATACGGTGATTAGGCAAAAAAAAACCCACAATTCATGACGTACCTCGCTAACGATGTTTTGAACATTGCCTGCCGAACTACTCGAATTACTCATTTTTCTATTTTCCTTTGAGTAATAATTTTAATAAATAATCAAGAGTTTCAACGTATTTTATTCCTTTTACCTGATGATGACATAATGAAGGATCTTCTACTTGTGGGGTTTTTGTGGAATTCCACATATCTCAAATAATCTTACAGAAGTGTAATAATGATTGTAATACTCATGAGACAATAATAATTTTTAATTGTGATTTTAAAATTAAATCGTATGATATATAAATAATTGAAACATCATATGGTAATGTATCATCATGTTTATTTATTGTTATTGTTTATATGTTATGTTGAAAATTTTACATTCTGAATCAATATCAATAATTGATATTTTATTTGCTTGATTTTTTGTCAATTATGATCTCTAAGTTAGTTAAGTTAGTTTTAATATTTATAATGTAGTGATAAAGGAGATGAACTGTACACCATATGATATCGAAATAAAATGTATATAACTGACTTTTTTTTTAGCAAAGGGAAATTATTATTCTGGCGGTTATAGCTTGCCAAGAAATATCTATCATTATTTTATATCTATATTTCTTTATAGATATAGCACTTCTCCGAACGTGCTGAATATCTCAAAGCTTCGAACACAGACGTTTGTTATAAAATATGACAAATCACCTGAGAAAAGAGAGGAGAACCCCAACAGACGGATTTTACCGACTACGGAAAATACGGTGATTAGGCAAAAAAAAAAAAAAAACCCACAATTCATGACGTACCTCGCTAACGATGTTTTGAACATTGCCTGCCGAACTACTCGAATTACTCATTTTTCTATTTTCCTTTGAGTAATAATTTTAATAAATAATCAAGAGTTTCAACGTATTTTATTCCTTTTACCTGATGATGACATAATGAAGGATCTTCTACTTGTGGGGTTTTTGTGGAATTCCACATATCTCAAATAATCTTACAGAAGTGTAATAATGATTGTAATACTCATGGGACAATAATAAATATAGACTCCATTTTTAATTGTGATTTTAAAATTAAATCATATGATATATAAATAATTGAAACATCATATGGTAATGTATCATCATGTTTATTTATTGTTATTGTTTATATGTTATGTTGAAAATTTTACATTCTGAATCAGTATCAATAATTGATATTTTAGTTGCTTGATTTTTTGTCAATTATGATCTCTAAGTTAGTTAAGTTAGTTTTAATATTTATAATGTAGTGATAAAGGGGATGAACTGTACACCATATGATATCGAAATAAAATGTATATAACTGACTTTTTTTTTAGCAAAGGGAAAGTATTATTCTGGCGGTTATAGCTTGCCAAGAAATATCTATCATTATTTTATATCTATATTTCTTTATAGATATAGCACTTCTCCGAACGTGCTGAATATCTCAAAGCTTCGAACACAGCCGTTTGTTATAAAATATGACAAATCACCTGAGAAAAGAGAGGAGAACCCCAACAGACGGATTTTACTGACTACGGAAAATACGGTGATTAGGCAAAAAAAAAAAAAAACCCACAATTCATGACGTACCTCGCTAACGATGTTTTGAACATTGCCTGCCGAACTACTCGAATTACTCATTTTTCTATTTTCCTTTGAGTAATCATTTTAATAAATAATCAAGAGTTTCAAAGTATTGTATTCCTTTTACCTGATAACGACATAATGAAGGATTTTCTACTTGTGGGTTTTTTTTATAGAATTATGCATATCTCGTGTAATCTTATACAAATGTTATAATGATTGTAATACAGAGATTGACTCTATTTTTCATTGCGATTTTATATATATAAAATAACGTATGATGTTTATATATAAATAACTGAAACATCATACGTTAATACTTTATTGTATTGGTTACCGAAGTGTTTTGATTTTTCAACGAATAACTGATTGTTAAATGATCGTTGTTATAGGTAAGATTTAGTAATTGCATGCAAACTAAGTAAAATTTGTTTTAGAATCGTGTAACTCTTTATATAGTATAATAAAATTATTATGTATAATTCTTTCATTAGTAATAAAACAGGATATATTTTATGAGAAACAATTATATGTTATAGGATATATAAAGAGGATCAATGATGGATGCCCTTCAAAGGCTACCTTCCTTTTTTTTGTTTATATATATATATATATATATATAGAGATAGAAGAATCAACTTTATTCTGGGACTACGTCCCTTGAGAATAACAATATTGTACATAAAATTATACATTACATCTGGCCAAAATGTATATTACAATAAACAAAAACAAACAAACAAACAAAAAAAACAACTAAAAAATAAGGGATAAAAGAAGTGTTTACATAACTGTACAGATATCGGAAGCCATATATATATATATATATATATATATATATATATATATATATATATATATATATATATATATATATATATATTGTATTTAATTTCCCTCTTCGATTCGTTAATTATGTTGATTAATGACAATGGTATGATGATTAATCCCTCACGCTCAGTACCTTATTCATATTTGGTATAAGGTTTTAGATAGTTATAGTCATATAATCGACATCCATCCAAGTGCCGCTACATTGTAGTATAGCGGCACTTTGATGTCTACATCAAAGTGCCGCGATACTATTACATCTAAGCCGCTAATATATATATGAAATACGAACCTACACATTTCTCAATTGTTTGGAAATACAGATTTATTAAGTTTAGTCCTGATTGATATATACTTTTGTAATGAATGAGTAGCTAACATTAAATTACCAGAATAGATAAAACGGTGAGGACGTGGGACACAAAAAAGGTTGCGTTAGCATGTGTCGACAGAAAGGTATCACATTTAGTGGCTCTGAAAAGAGCCGTTTAAAATCACCACTCCTTGAGGAGGCAGCGGTTAGGGAAAACGACCTACTTCTTCTTCGGTGAAGCCTTCTTAGCCGCTGGCTTCTTGGCTGGTGCCTTTTTCGCTGGAGCCTTCTTCGCCTTGGGTGTCGTAGCGGGTTTCGCCTTGGCTACCTTGGGCTTGGGAGTCTTTGCGGCAGTTGGAGGTTTCTTGGTCTTCTTAGCCTTAGATGCTGCAGCGGCCTTCTTCGTTGTTGCAGGTTTGGCCTTAGGGGACTTGGATTTGCTAGCAACGGACGGCTTGGCGGGGGCCTTCTTAGTGGTGGCTACTTTCTTTCCTTCACCTCCTGCACCGGCGAGTTTAAAAGATCCTGATGCGCCTTTGCCTTTGGTCTGGACGAGAGATCCGGAAGCAACGGCAGATACTAGGTACTTTTTGATGAAGTGAGACTTCTTCTCCGCATCGATCTTGTAGGTCGAACTGATGTATTTCTTGATCGCCTGGGTCGAAGACCCGCCTCTCTCCTTGAGTGACTTAATCGCAGCCGTCACCATCTGGGAAACGGGCGGATGAGAAGGTGCCGTCTTTGGCTTCTTGGCGCCGGTTGATGCAGCGCCTTTACCCTTCTTCGCCTTGGGTGTCGCCGGGGTTGTTGGAGCAGCGGCTTCGGTTGTAGTTTCAGTCATTTTCGCTAGGTGCGCTAGTGTACGTTGCGCCGCGTTTTTTTTTTTTTTTTTTTTTTTTTTTTTTTTTTTTTTTTTTTTTTTTTTTTTTTTTTTTTTTTTTTTTTTTTTTCTCACCCCCCAGGAATTTTTATTGATACATTTACAATATACATATACAAATTTCAGAGCCTTTCTTTACCCGTAGGTATTTTAAGGTATGAGAGATAGGGTCTGCTGTGTGCATTTTTCTCTTTAGCGGCCTGGAGCCTTACAGTTTCTGTTTGAACAGGGAGGGACTGCTCATCTAGTTACAGTTAAAACTTAAAACTACAAACTAAAACTAAGAACTAAGAACTAAAAACTACAATCTAATGTTACGGATATGGACTGCAGTGTCCAGACCCCTTCCCTCGGCGAGTACATCCACCAAGGGGACCTTGCGCTGCCACCTCCCGGGCCTGGGTGGTGGGGAGATATCTTTGAAGAGTGGGTTGGCACAGGCCTTCAGCCCATCAAAGAACTTGATGTGCCTCCGGCCTATGAACTCGGGCACTGACGGGAGCTGAAGCTCTTCGTGAATGACCGAGTTCTTTGCCCTCTGGAGACAGGTTCCTCTTACCACTCGCCGAAGGACAGAGTTCTGGTAGCTCTGCAGTCGTTGTAGGGTTGTCTTGAACAGGTGTCTGAGGAGAGGGGCACCGTGGAGCATCGTCGGTCTAATAATGGCCTTGTAAATCTGCAGCTTGAGCCGTAGAGAGAGCTGCGGTGATGTCAGCAGATGGTATAGCCTATATGTCTTCTTCCTTGTCTGCAGGATCCTCCTCCTGACGTGGCTAGTGAAGGTCAGGTGCCTATCTAGCGTGACGCCGAGGTAGACGATCCTAGGGGAGAGCGGTTGGGTTACCCCACTGATGGAGAAGTCTCTCGGTAGCCGTCTCTTCTTGCCTTTCTGAAAGGATAAGACAATGGCATCTGTCTTCGCTGGGTTTACCCGGATACCGTTGTCCTCGAGTTCTCGAACGATGGTGGCTGAGGCTTTCTGTACTCGGGTAAGTGCCGTTCCTGCGTCGAAACTGGAAGAATAGATGCCAATGTCGTCCGCATAGGCTGCTACCATCGTGCCTGGATGCTTGAGTGCCACTACCGGTGCCGTATAAACGACAAACAGTATTGGTCCCAATACAGACCCTTGAGGGACACCGCATCTGGTAGATTCTGGTGGAGAAAGGTCTCCGCCAACCCGTACGACGAACGATCTTCCGCTAAGATAGCTTCGGATCAGTCGGCACAGAGAGGCGGGAAACCTGTACTCCTCCAGGCGTCGAATCAGGTGCGTGTGTGGCACGCAGTCAAAGGCCTGACTGCAGTCCAGTGAGATCAGCGCCGTAGCTCTATTCTGGTTCATCTGGTGGATTGTGTGGGCTTGTAGCCTGGCCAGGTGATGCTCGCAGGCAACCCCTCGCTGGAATCCT